>VWZE01023730.1:3638-36007 GCA_013396675.1 Eubucco bourcierii
CCACGTACACCACCCTGTTACCCTGGGCTCTAAAGGAATCCCTGGAGACAGTCTCTGAGCTGCTCACTTCTCGGGCACCTTGGTGGCTCCTCCTTTGCGCTGGCTCGGGGGCGGCTTAGGGACATGCTCGTCCCCGCCCCCATCGGGGCTGCCTCTGGAGCCTTCCCAGTGCTCGAGGGTTTTCTTGTGATTAGTCTTTGCTGCCAGGCTCTTCGGGGACGGTTCTGGAGGCCTCTCCTTGGGTTTTCTCCCTCTCTTCTTCCCGTTTGTGCTTTTCTTCTTCTCCTCTCTGCTAGCAGAAAGCTGCTCCCTGTTTTTTTTTTTCCGGCTGGCCTCGGAGGAGGTTCGGAACCAGTTCTGTGCCCACGGGGTGACACGGGGGTTAGTGACCATCCTGGGGGCAGGCACGGCCCCGTGCCTCACCTGCCCCAGCCCCACACCCTGCTGCCATCACCACCCCAGACAGAGACTGACTGGTGCTGAGCAACCAGCACCAGAAGGATGTGGACCTGCTGGAGCTGGTCCAGAGAAGGGTGATCAGAGGGCTGGAGCACCTCTGCTGTTGAAGACAGGCTGGGGGAGCCTGCAGAAGGCTCCAGGGAGACCTCAGAGCTGCATTTCAGTATCTGAAGGGGACCTACAGGCAGGCTGGGGAGGGACTGCTCAGAAGGGCTTGCAGTGACAGGACGAGGGGCAATGGTTTGAAGCTGGAGCAGGGCAGATTTAGGTTGGACATCAGGAGGAAGCTCTGCACAGTGAGTGGTGGAATGCTGGAGCAGGCTGCCCAGGGATGTAGTCGAGGCCTCATCCCTGCAGACATTCAAAGCCAAATTTGATGTGGCCCTGAGCAGCCTGCTCTAGCTCTGCTCTAGCCCTGGAGACGTTCCTGCTGCCTGCAGGAGGGTTGGACAAGATGACTTTTGGGGATCCCTCCCAGCCTGATGCATTCTGTGATTCCATCAGCAGCCACAACCAGCCAGGGGACCCCGAATGGGGCCAGGAAGGTTCCCTCCAGGCTGTCCCAGCGTTGTTAATGCTGCTGGGAGCTGCTGTGCTCTACTCTTGGCACACAGGGATGGATGGATGGAGCAGTCTGAGGATGGGCACGTTGGGGCAAGGAGCAGCCCAGGCCAGTTCCAACCACCTCCTTACCTCTGAGTGAGCCTTGATGATGTGGTACTTGACCCCACTCTCGGAGCTGAACTCCTTCTGGCACAGCAGGCAGCGGTACTTGCCCACCGAGTGGTCCCCCTGCAAGACACAGCATCCTCCTGCAGCCAAACACCCTGCAGGGGTGGCAGCCCCTGCCCTGCTGCCCCCTCCCCGAGGGGAGCTTGATGTGTGAAACAACAGCAGATAGCAGCTCCCTGCCAGCCCTCAGCCCCGGGGCAGGAGCTCACAACAGCATCTCCTGTTCTCTATTTCAGCCCGTGCCGGGTTGTGCCACAGCAGCTTTGGTGGTGCTGGTTGTCGTGGCACCAGAGGCAGGTATCAAAGTGCTGGATCCCAGCAGCTGGGAGGGCAGAGAGCAGCAGGTTTTGCTGCCTGTGCAGCTCCACCACCACTTGTTTCATTACCACAGCCACCCTGTGTGTCCCTGAGCCCGCGGGAGGCTGACGAGGCCAATTGCCTCCATTTCCTCGCTGTCAGCAGATGTGTGACCTCCTGGGACTCAACCACCATCTCATTTATGTCCAACAGACTCACCTAATTTTCCTCTCAGGCTGTCACCAAGGCACAGCAACTGCTGGATCTCTGTCATTAGAGCCCTCGTGGGGATGAGTGATCTCCTGCCTCTGCCACACTTCACGGCACAAGGGAGATAAATGTGCTCCCTGCTTGACCAGGGCTTTATGGATGAGCCCCTCCAGGAGATACAGAGGCTCCCTGGGAACTTCTCCAGCTTGTAAATCTGGAGTCAGACAGGTCTTTCATTCTGGGGACAGGCAGGACATGGGCAGGACTGGCTCTGCTGCAAGCTGGCTTCAGAAATACTCATGGAAAAATCATGCGGGGCCATGGATGCCTGCTGAGGAGGGGATGCTGCCTGGGAGCAGCCTCTGCTCTCCCTAGGGATGTGCTCCAGCCAATTCTGCAGGATCTTACAGCAGGAATCACAGGTTGGCTCAGGAGGGGCTCTGATTTTCCTACAAGAATGGGCTGAGAGGGATTCTGCCCCCTCTGCTCTGCTGAGAACTCCCCTGCAGTGCTGGGGTCAGCTCTGGAGCCCTCAGCACAGCACAGACTTGGAGCTGTTGGAGCAGGGCCAGAGGAGGCCACAGCAATGTTGGCAGGGCTGGAAGCCCTCTGCTGTGAGGCCAGGCTGAGAGAGTTGGGGGTGTTCAGCCTGGAGAAGAGAAGGCTCCAGAGACCTTCTGGTGGCCTTGCAGTGCTTAAAGGGGAAAGCTGGGGAGAGCCTGGTGAGCAGGGTCTGTTGGGACAGGACAAGGGGGGAATGGATTGAGCTGAAAGAGAGATTCAGAGCAGAGGGCAGGGAGAAATGTTTGGCACTGAGGGTGGTGAGAGCCTGGCACCATCGCAGGTCAGGTTTGGGGCTCTGAGCAAGCTGCTCTGGTTGCAGATGTCCCTGCTGACTGCAGGGGGGATGGACTGGATGGTCGTGAAAGGTCCCTTCCACCTCCTTTCCTGCCGGGCTGCCCGGTGCTGTAGGCTAGCAGAGGACCTGCCCTGCCCTCCTGTGTTTGCACTTTCATACTGCACAAATGCAGCTGCTTCTGGGGGATCTCTGCAGCCCATTTGCTGACTGATGCCTTTAGGGGCTGATGTTCCAGCAGGCAGCAGTTGGTGTTTTTAATAACCACGGGGGATGTGCTGCAGCTGCCTCCTGGAAGCTCCATTTAATGGAAGCTGCAGCTGGAAACGTTTCAGGGTCTAAAGCTTTACTAGCTCCCACTCAGTTCCAACTCTGAGGGACCTCCACTGAGCTCCTGTGGAGGCTGCAGACCACCAGAGCTCACTGCAGCCAGCAGTGCTGCTGCGCCACCAGGGCAGAAGTCACTCTCAGACACCTCTTCCAGCCTCAGCTCCATCCCCAGGAGGTACCCCACCAGTGTCCCTCCAGCTGGGCAAGCTGCTGGGCTTCCAGAGGGGCTGCCCAAGTCAACAGAGAAAGACTCCTGATGCCCAACAGCCTTGGGAGATGTTCAGCTTCCAGCAGCCACCTCTGAGCTGCTGCAGTCACTACAAGCCTGTGTGAGGTGCTGGGTAGCTGAAGGCCTGTGAAGGACTCCAGGGGGCTGCAGGAACCAAGCTAGACAGGGACTGCTGTGGGATGAGGATGTGAAGCTCCTGCTGGCCCATCTCCAAGGCACTTTGGTGTGTGCTCTTGAGTAGGACATCTGTGGTGCAAAACCCTTCATTCAAGTTTGGGGGAGTAGCTCAAATCTATCCATTAGATCTGCTCAGTTTGAACCAATCTACCTTCAGCTGAAGGCAGGTAAGGTTCAGAGGGGACTTTCTTGTGGTCTTGGAGTGCTAAAGAGGCCAATCAGAAAGCTGGGAGAGACTTGTGAGCAGGGCCTGCTGGGACAGGACAAGGGCTGATGGTTTGAACTCAAAGAAGGAGATTCAGAGTGGAGAGAAGGCAGAAATGTTTGACACTGAGGGTGAGGAGAGCCTGGCTCAGGCTGCCCAGAGAGATGGGAGCTGCCCCAGCCCTGGCACCACTGCAGCTCAGGTTGGTTGTGGCTCTGAGCAACCTGCCCTGGTTGCAGCTGTTCCTGGGGTCTGCAGATAGGAGTGGGACTGGATGAACTTTAAAGTTCCAACCTAGACCATTCTGTGATCCTGTAACTCTGTGATCTGCCTGTGCCTGTGGGCTTCATCCTGCTCAGGAGGAGGCTGCTGATGGTGAGCAGCTGCTCCGGGATGGTGCAACAGGCTGAGTGGTGACAACTCCAAGGGCAGTGACACTGCTCTGCCCAGCAGCCACAATCCTTTATCTGTGCTGCTGTCCCTTGGCCTGTTGCTTCCAAACAACCCAAGGGGAAGAGAAACCTCAAACCTGACACCAGCACCTACCTTTTTGCAGTTGGCCAGGTGAGCTTTCAGCCCCGAGACGCTGGAGTAAATGGCTTCACAGCACTGTGGGAAGAAACAAAGCAGGGTTTGCCACCATCCCCCCATGTCTCTGTGCCTTCCCCTGTGCCAGGGCCAGGAGCCTGCTGTGCCAGCAGGGCCAGCAGTCCAGGCTCAGCAGTGTGAGGGTAGTGCTGTGCGAGGCGCGGGGGCTCGGGTCACACGTTTCCCATTAGTGTTAATGGGAGTCATGTGGCCACATCCCTCTGCTTACAGGGGCTGGAAAAATGTCTCCCCTGAATGTCTCCGTGGAAAACGTTCAGCTGTGAGCAGTGGAGAGGTCCTGCTGGGCTTACAGGAGTCCTTGGAGCCACAGTAGATGCTGAAGGGAGAAGAGAAATCACCCGGGCAGCAGCGGGGCCAGTTTCTGAGCAACGGCTTTTGAAAGGGCCTGTGTGTGTGTGTGACATTAATTAGGCAGCCCTCTGCCCCGGCCCTGCAGTGACAGCACAGCTCCCAGCTCCCAGCTCCCAGCAGCCAGGCTTTGTTTCAGATGATAAATCAAGGGCCCAGCACCAGGGTGGAGTTCACCTCCCTGCCGGCGCAGGCCAAGGCTGCGTTCTGCAGCGAGATGAAGGGCACGAACCATGTCCCCCAGGGCTTTGTCCCTGGCCCAGGGCTTTAAAAAGGAATGGCTTAAAACCAGCCCTGGCTTTATGCTGGCAAAAGCATGTTCTCTGAAGAAAAAGGCTCTGGAGCACAGTGGATGAAGCCTTCATCCTGTCTGGATCTCAGGAGCTTCCCCAAAGCAGCTCCAAGCAGAGAGCAGGAAGCTTTCACCTTGTCTGGATCTCAGGATCTTCCCCAAAGCAGCTCCAAGCAGAGAGCAGGAAGCTTTTGCCCTGTCTGGATCTCAGGAGCTTCCCCAAAGCAGCTCCAAGCAGAGAGCAGGAAGCTTTTGCCCTGTCTGGATCTCAGGAGCTTCCCCAAAGCAGCTCCAAGCAGAGAGCAGGAAGCTTTTGCCNGGAGCACAGTGGATGAAGCCTTCATCCTGTCTGGATCTCAGGAGCTTCCCCAAAGCAGCTCCAAGCAGAGAGCAGGAAGCTTTCACCTTGTCTGGATCTCAGGATCTTCCCCAAAGCAGCTCCAAGCAGAGAGCAGGAAGCTTTTGCCCTGTCTGGATCTCAGGAGCTTCCCTAAAGCAGGTCCAAGCAGAGAGCAGGAAGCTTTCACCTTGTCTGGATCTCAGGAGTTTCCCCAAAGCAGCTCCAAGCAGAGAGCAGGAAGCTTTTGCCCTGTCTGGATCTCAGGAGCTTCCCCAAAGCAGCTCCAAGCAGAGAGCAGGAAGCTTTTGCCCTGTCTGGATCTCAGGAGCTTCCCTAAAGCAGCTCCAAGCAGAGAGCAGGAAGCTTTTGCCCTGTCTGGATCTCAGGAGCTTCCCAAAGGCAGATCCAGGCAGGGAGCAGGAAGCTTTTACCCTGACTGGATCTCAAGAACTTCCTAAAAGCATCTCCAAAGCCTCAATTAGGCAATGCCAAACCAGGGCACCTGAGGAGAAGGTGACCTGGTCCCCAAGCCTGGTGGCTTGAACACAACCATCAGGATTCCAACGGTGGGACATGCTTCAACCACACAAGAAGCCCAGGGAGAGGAGGAGGTGAGACAAGGCTCTGAGCATCACTGCCAGGACCTGGCTTTGGTGGTTTTGTGGCCCAGATGTGCCCCTGGAGAGCTAGAGCAGGCAGGCTGAGGAGAGCAGCAGGTCCTTACGTTGTTGGGACAGTTGATGCGACCCTTCTCCTTCACTTCATTCTTCCAGTTCTCCAGCAGCCTGGGATTGAGCTTCGGCAGCCCCGGGCGGGTGTAATTGAGCTGCAAACAATGGAAGAGGATTAGCAGGGCAGCACACACCAGGCTGCTCCTTGAAGCACTCCCTGCCCTTCACAAGGGTCTCACCCCCACCAGAAGAAGTGAAAACCAGCTGGGAGGCTTCCCCCGGAGAAGTCATCTCCCGGCCGAGTACTGCAGAGCACACAGGGGTGGCTCTGCCTGCTGCTGTGCCACCAGAGAGGTGGCAGCAGGGCTGGGGGGTGGCTGTGGGTGAGGAGCAGGGAGAGGTGTGGGGGTGCTCCTGCACCTGGGTCCATGTCCCACGGCAGAGGGGGCACGGTGACAGCACAGCCACTCTGCCGTGTTTCATAAGCAGGACAATAAACAACCCTGCACGCTGGGCACAGAGGATGGGTGCCAAGAGCCTCCGTGGCTGCCTTCCACCCATGAATGGGCACAGCCCCTTAAACAATGAAAGGCTCTTGTGTCTCTGCCTCTCCTCCTGGCAGGGCCACTCTTCCCAAGTGATTTTAATTACCACTTTATTAACGACTTTGAGGTTGAGCACAGCAGGCTGCCCTTCCCAGCTCCATTTCTGCATGTTCAGCACAAGCAGAGGCAGCTGTGGCATCTCAGTGCCTCCAGCCTGCTTGGCTCTACCTGTGTGGCTGGACCCTGCTTGTCACTGTGCCACCATGCCAAGGTCCATGGGGGACGCAGAGCTGCACTGCCTTGCAGCTGGGCACAACTCCCAGCTCACCCCAGTCAGCTCTGCTGGGACTGATGGATGTTGCTCAGGTCCCAAAGGCCAAACTTGGAGCAGGACTGGGTGAGCTGGCACAAGGGATGCTACAGGTGAGGGTACCTCCAGGTACAGGGCATGGCTGCAACAGAGATCTACTAGAGAGAATCCAGAAGATGTGAGGGTGATGGAGGGACTGGAACATCTCTCCTATGAAGTGAGGCTGAGAGCCCTGGGGCTGTTTAGTCTGGAGAGGGCTGAGAGGGGACCTTATCAGGGGCCATAAATACCTGAGGGTGGCTGTCAGGATGAAGGTGCCAGGTTCTTTTCAGAGGTGCCCAGTGACAGGACAAGGAGCAATGGGTATAAGCTGGAGCACAGGAAGTTCCCCCTCAACATGATGAGACATTTCTTTGTGCTGAGGCTGCACAGCCCTGGGGCAGGCTGCCCACAGAGGTTGTGGAGTCTCCTTCTCTGGAGAGATCCCAAACTCACCTGGAGTTGTTCTTGTGTGACCTGCCCTGGGTGATCCTGTTTTGGCTGGAGGGGGTTTGGACTGGATGATCTCCAGAGGTCTCTTCCAGCTCCTAATATTCTATGATGTTAGGAGGAAGTTGTTTGCAGTGAGGGTGGTGAGACACTGGCACAGGTTGCCCAGGGAGGTTGTGGCTGCTCCCTCCCTGGAGGTGTCCAAGGCCAGGTTGGAGGAGGCCTTGAGTGACCTGTGCTAGTGGGAAGTGTCCCTGCCTATGGCAGGGGGTTGGAACTGGATGATCCTTGAGGTCCCTTCCAACCTTCCCATTCTATGATTCTATGCTGGCCTTGAGGAGGCACAGCCAGACAGTGCTCAAGAGAGCTGCAGCCCCAGGCTCTCTGAAACATGCCCAGAGGAGCTGGCACTGGTGGTTCCAACACAGTGGGGGGGCAGCTGCTGGGTTTCTTTTCCAGCTGTGATGTTTCCTGAACACTCTGATAAAGCTGGGAGCCTGCCTTTGGCCAGCTTGCCCCAAGACTTGGTCAGGTATTGGAACAGGCTGTCCAGGGAGGTGGTGGAGTCCCTGGAGGTGTTAAAAAAAACCCCACTGTGGCCGTGGCACTTGAGGACATGGTTTAACGGCCATGGTGGTGTTGGGTTGAAGGTTGGACTCAATGATCTCAGAGGACCTTTCCAGCCAAACAATTCTCTATCAAAAAGGCTTTGCTCTCAAACCTCCCTGCAAAGGAGAGCTCCCACCTAGGCCTGGGGATGTGGAGGGCTCAGATACCAACTGCTCATTTCATAGAATGGTTTAGGTTGGAAGGGACCTCAAAGCTCAGCCAGTTCCAAGCCCCCAACGTAGGCAGGGACACCTCGCACTAGAACAGGTTGCTCAAGGCCTCAGCCAACCTGGTCCTGAACCTGAACACCTCCAGGGAGGTTGTGGAGCCATTGTTGTGATCAAAGATCACATTCTGTTATTCTGTGCTCCACAACCTCCCTGGGCAACCTGTGCCAGTGTCTCACCACCCTCACTGCAAACAACTTCCTCCTAACATCCACTTTCAATCTCCCCTCTGCCACTTCAAACCCACTGCCACTGGCATTGCAAGACCTTGTCAATAGCCCCTCCCCAGCCTTCCTGTAGGCCCCTTTCAGATACTGGAATGCTGCTATAAGGTTTCCTTGAAGCCTTCTTTTCTCCAGGTTGCAAAGCCCCAACTCTTGTAGCCTATCCTCATAGCAGAGCTGCTGCAGCTCTTTGAGCATCTTCCACCCAAGCTGAAGTGATCCACGAGCCCCCCGCAGCTCCCACCTCAGTGTGTGGTGGGACACAGCTGGAGGAGAAGGGAGGCTGGGCAGAGCTGAGCTCTGCAGGAGTGGGCAAGAAGCCTTGTGAAATGGAGCTATGAGGGCTGGTGAGGAAGGATGTGGAAAAAATCCCCCGAGCCCCAGCCTGCTGCTCCTCTGTCATATTCGGCGGCCGGGGGAGATGCCAGCAGAGCTCTTTGAAGCTTTGGGCTGGGGCATCTACCAACTGCTTGGTCCCTTGCCCAGGGAAGGCAATGCCACCTCCAGGGGAGAACACAGGAGTCCCTTTTTGTGATTGATACTGAAGAGTCAAGATGCCAAACAGCCTCCTTCATTAAAACCCAATCAACCCCATGAATGAGCAAACATCAACGGCAACCGCACGCAGCCCCAGCAACAACCTCTCCCTCTGGCATCCCCGGGGAGGAGACAAGGGGGGAGGATGTTCAGAGATGTGGACTCTGCTGCTCTGGTTTCCCACTCCAGAGCAACAAAAAAAACCCCAAAGCCCCAAAACAACCCTAAAAATCCCTCCCTGCTCTCTCCTCCAGCAGCCCTGCACAATAACATGCAAATCCCATGTCTTCCCGGGGCACTGCGGTTCTGGGAATGTCAAAGTCAACTTTATGTCTCCATTAATTGGGAGCCCCAGGCATGGAATATTTGATTATTATTTCCCCCCTCCTCTCCCCTGTTATTTCTTTTCCTCAAACAGCCTGTAAGTGAAAATCTTCATGGCCAATTCATTAAAGGGCTACAACTGGGTTTGGCTGCAGCCCATCTCCTCTGAAGCATCGAAGGATGCTGGGGTGGGAGGGCTTTGTTTGCTTTGACTGATGGCTTTATTTCATTAGCTTTCATATTTCAATCCTCTCTGCTCCCTAGACAGCTCTCCCCTTCCCCAAAATACACAGTGTACTAAATGAGAACCATGCAGGCAGCCTTGGCCCTGGCCAACCAGCTCCCCTCAAAGCCCCAGTGAGGTCCCAGTATGAGGTGTGGCTCTCCCATCGCCCTGTGGAACGATTGAAGCGAGGAGGCAAAAGCCAAAATGCACCCAGGGGTGCTGGCTGGTGGCTCTGGGTGGCTGGGTCACACCATGCTGGTGCTGCTCAGCAAGGGGACGAAGGGTGGGCTTGGTCCCACCAAGCTCTGAGGCCACAGCTGGAGCTGGGACTGGTTTTGGCCCACCAGTGACGTGAGTCCGCAGGGCTCAGCCTGGCTCCCTGCTGGATCTCAGGGCCATTGTTTTGGGGGACAAACCCGAGCCAGGCTTCTTCTGCTCTGGAATTTATCCTGGGTCCAGGATTTTCTTTTAAAAAACATCAACCCAAACCTCAAGCCTGGAGCTGACTTTTTCCCTTTAGCTTTACGACTGGCCTAGGGCAGCCTGCGCTCTGCATCACTCACCCCACGACACGGCACCCACGCTCCACAGGGAGGGGAAGCTTCCACAGCTGTCTCCAGCACATCCTCACCCCGAGACTCCCTTCATGGGGAGGTGAACAGTGTGTCCTTGCACCCCACAGAGGAGCTCTGCATCCTTTCTGTCATGGTTTAACACAGGGAGGTGTCCTGGTTTCAGCACAGCAGTGGCCTGGCCTGCAGGAGCCTCCCAGCACCTCCAGCACAAAGCTCTCTGCACCTCAAGACAAGGAACCCCACATCGAGCTCTACAGGGAAAGCAGCACACCAGGAATCCTGGGGTCAGTTTTGGGGCCCTCACTGCAAGAAGGACATTGAGGGGCTGCAGTAGGTCCAGAGAAGGGTAAGGAAGCTGGGGAAGGGTCTGGAGAACAGAGCTGGGGAGGAGCAGCTGAGGGAGCTGGGGGTGTGCAGCCTGGAGCAAAGGAGGCTGAAGAGAGACCTCCTGGCTCTCTCCAGCTCCCTGAAAGGAGGCTGGAGACAGCTGGGGGTTGGGCTCTTCTGCCAAGGATCAAGCAACAGGACAAGAGGAAAAGGCCTCAAGTTGCCCCAGGGGAGGCTTAGGTTGGACATGAGGAAAAATTTTCTTCCCCTTGAGGGTCGTCAAGTCCTGGCCCAGGCTGCCCAGGGCAGGAGTGCAGTGCCCATCCCTGGAGGGGTTTGAAAGCTGTGGTGCTGAGGGCCATGGTTTGGGGGTGCTCTGGCAGTGTCAGTTTAAGGCATGGTGTGAAAGGTCTCTTCCAACCAAAGGATTCTGTGACTCCATTGTATGAACCTGAGGGCTACCCACGGTGTTCTCTTGCCTTTAAAGGCCTCTTCCCTCAGCTGCAGGAGGCTTTCTCTCACTCCAGGTAAGGGCATCACCCCCTTCCAGATCCCACCACTGCTTTACCCATGCCACCATGCTGAGAACCCATTAGCCTCTGCCTGCAGGGGCAGCCCCAAACCTGCTCACAGCAGCTGCTGAGCCCTGGGAAGGCCAGAGGAGGGTCGGGGAATTGGCATCATCTCGGTGGAGTTTCTGCAAGGGGGAATTTTATTTCTTTATTTCCCTCCCCCCACCCTGAAAAGCAGCAGGGCTGTGCCCTTCCCCATCTGACAGCCGTTGTGAAACAGCCCATCTGGTTCAGCTTATCCAGAGGCAAATAAAGATGGGAGCGAGGAGCTGAGGCTCCAGAGTATATTTAGAAAGGCTGGAGCTGGTTAGAGCAGCGTGAAGGCAGCGCAGGGCCTGGGAGCCAGCAGCCTTTCTTCTGCTGCCATGGCTTTGGTGCGAAGGAATCCGTCCTCCGGGGGCAGGAGCAGGGTGTCCCACCACGGGCCACCAACAGCAGCCCAGCCCAGCCTCCCCCACTCCCCCCGGGAGCAGCTTCCACATGAGGACAGGACACGGAGCAGGGGGTGCAGCAGCGGGGTTGTGGCTGCTGGGAGGATGTGAATCCCCACATGCCACTGCATTGCTTGCCTGCCCCTGGGAAAAGCTCTGCTGCCTGGACAAAGGGAGGGAGAGGAGGGGTGGCTTTCTTCATCAGCATCCTTGAAATCTACCTCGTTGGGACTCTGGAGAGCTTGGGGATAGAGCAGCTCCTGTGCTGCAGCAAGTATGGGTGCAGCCAGATCCCAGCTCCAGTCTAACCAGTGAGAAGTGTCTGTCCCTGTGGGACCCTGGAAATCCCCAGGTCTTTGCTGGGATGATAAAGGAGCAGTTGAGAACTGCTGATGACACAGAATCACAGAATCGTTTGGGTTGGAAGAGATCTTGAAGATCAGGTTCAACCCTTACCAGTGCCTTACCAGGTGCCAGGGCACCACCAAAGCATGGCCCTCAGCACCACAGCTCCACAGCTTTCAATCTCCTCCAGGGATGGGGACTCCACCACTGTCCTGGGCAGGCTGGGCCAGGACTTGACAATTCTCAAGCAGAAGAAATTGTTCCTCATGTCAACCTAAGCCTTCCCTGGGGCAACTTGAGGCCATTTCCTCTTGTCCTGTTGCTTGATCCCTGGCAGAAGAGCCCAACCCCCAGCTGGCTACAGCCTCCTTTCAGGGAGCTGTAGAGAGCTGTAAGAATTCCCACCTCTCTTCAGGTCCAAGTCAGCAAGGGGGTCTGTGGCCCTGGCAGCTCCCAGCAGCAGGCTATGTCCCATGGGAGGAAGAGCTGATGGTGTGGTGACACTTCTGGGAACTATCAGTCCCCCCAATCAGCCACGGTTAAGCAGTGCTTGTCCTGCCTCTCTGCTGCTGCTGGGTTGTCAGCTCTCTCTGAGGGACTGTCACCATGTGTGCTGGGTGGGATGGAGACCTGGGCACACTGCCCACCTGTCTAGGCCTCCTGAACTGCTGAAGCCACTTGTACAGGGAGGGTTGGTTTGGGGCTCTAACAGGGTCAAATTGGGCACCTGGGGCATGTTTGAGCTGCTCCCAGTCAGGAGAGGGCTGCTTTTTCCACACCCAGTTCGTGAAGCAGACTGGTCCTGAGCCATGCAAGATGCTGCTCAGCAGAGCTGCACAAAGCCTGATGAAGTCAGCAAGCTCCCACCAGCCTCCCTGGGCAAGAACCTGCCTCCCACCTCCTTCCAGCATCACTCATCGAGGGGAAAAAAAAAAGTCACAGGCTGAGCAGCTCATGTGTTAGTGTTGCCAAGGGAACGTGGCAGCCACTGCAAGACACAGCCCAGGCACTGCTCCGTGTGTGCTCACCCCTGCCCTGACCTCTGACACCCACCTGGGTGACACAGAGCCAGCATCACCAGCCTGTGGAGGGCCCCAGGTCCCCAGCCTCCAGCCCAAGGGCCTTCTTTTGTCACCTGGGAGCTGGTCCATCTTCCCCCAGCACACCTTCAATGCGAAGCTGCTTCCATCAGCCTCCCAGCGTCTCTCTTGGGTTTGTAGTGTTGAGATGGGGCTCAAATTGAAACAGCTCAGCTCTGAGCACAAGAAATGCCTCACACCTCCCCCTCCCCTCCACAAACAGCATCTCATGGAGCAGTTCTGACAGTGAGAGAGACCTTCATGATGCCTTCATCTGTCAGTCTGCACATGGGCCTCTTGCCCAAGTCTAGGTCTGCTGGCTGCTCCTTCAATTCCGAACCACAAAATCAAGAGTAAGAGAGAAGCAATGCAAGGAGGAGAGACAGAAATGAAAGAGGCAGGAGGGGGGAGAAGTGAGCCCCACACCTCTCCTCCCACAGAACATGAAATGAAACAGCTACTTAAGGCTTCATTTCTTCATGCTATAAATGCACTGCAGCCCAAATCATCTGGAAACCAACAATGACGGCACCAAGCACTGGGAAATGAAAATCTGCAACCAGTTCTGGCCCTAAAACCTCAACTGTGCTCCAAGGTGGCTGGCAGCTCCACAGCTGCATCCCCTCCTGTGCCAGCTGTCTCAATGGGATGCCAAGGTGGGTAAAGGAGAGGTAGAAGAGGCTGGTTTGTTTGCATGCTGCGTTTTCACCTGCCCACTGTGTGCAGATTGGCAGCTGAGTTGGACCAAGCTTCTCCAAGGACTGTGGCATCTCTGCTCAGGACCATGCCATGGCAGCTGGAAGCCACTTGGCTGAAGCTCTGTTGCTGTGCCACCCATTTCCCTGGGCTGAGCTGCATAGCTTCCCCAGGCTGAACACCACCAGGTCCCTCAGATGCTCCTCTCCAGACCATTCACCACCGCCCATGTCCTTCTCTGGACCTGTTCCAGCCCCTCAACATCCCTCTTGGAGTGAGGAGTCCAAAACTGAACGTAGGATTCAAGAAGTGACCTCACTAATGCCCACCAGAGGGAGATGATCCCTGCTCTGGTCCTGCTGGCCACACTACGCTGATCCAAGCCAGGATGCTGGTGGCCTTCCTGGCCACCTGTGCACACACCTGCTCATCTTCAGCTCCTGCTGACCAATACTCCCAGCTCCTTTCCTGCTAGGTAGTTGGGCTGGATTCTGATCTATCCACTGCCCACACAGCACCACATTTTGTTCCACTTAGATTTGAGTCCTAGCAGTGGAAAGGGCCAAGCTGCCTGCTGCCAGCCTTGTCCAGAGTCTTCAGAGAAGCAGGGCTCAGCCTGTGCTGAGTGGGCTCTTGAGCAATAAATTTCCCATCCCAACTAATTGATTTAAGGCACAGCAAATGAGCCATGTGAGCCCTCAGCCAGCTGAGGCTGTGCTGACATCCCAGCTAATGCAAAAAAAAAAAAAAAAGAGATAAAAGCTTCTCACCCGCTTTGTTTCAGGCACCAGGTCATCCTTCATCCTCCTCTTGGTCCAGTCCTTGGCCAGCTCATCCTCTGCTATCTCCTGAAGGTGGAAAACAGCCACCTGGGCTGACGTCCGACGGATGCGGCCGCTCGGGGTCCTCTCAAAATCTTCCACAGGGCCAGGCTCTGGCTTCACCTCTGGCTCCTCTGGAGGCTGCAGGAGAGACAGTGAGGATGAGGGTCAAGCAGTGAGCTTTCCAGCTCTAGGATGGAGATCACAGAGTGGTCTGGGTTGGGCTGGAAGGGATCTTAAAAGACCATCCAGCTCCAACCTCCCTGTCACGGCATGGACACCTCCCACAGGCCAAAGGCTGCTTGAGGCCTCATCCAACCTGGCCTCGAATAGCTCCAGGGAGGAGACATCCACAACTTCTGCTCCAATCCAGGCCAGGATGCTGTTGGCCTTCTTGGCCACCTGGGTAGACTGCTGGCTCATATTCAGATGGCTGCCAATCCACACCCAGGCCCTTCTGTGCCAGGCATTTTCCAGCCGCTCTGCCCCACGCCTGAAGCACTGTGTGGGGTTACTGTGACCCAAACACTGGACTCAGCACTCAGCTTTATTAAGCCTCTGCTTGGGCACTCAAGTTCCATACTATCAGCCGAGACAGAAGCACTTCTGCCGAATGCATACATTTGTGTGGGGCTTTTACAAGGAAAGGGCTAGACCCAGAAACAAGGTCTCATTCTAAATGTTTTCAGATCTCTCTGCAGAGCTTTCCTGCCCTCAAGCAGCTCAACATTTCCTCTCAATCTCACTCCAGCTGCAGGGGGCCGCAGCTCCTTCCCTCCCCAGCACCGCACAGCCCAGCGCCCGCGCGGTGATGCAAGGAGCAGACCCCGGCCCGATCTTTGCACCTGCCTTGCCCGGCTCGGCCCTGCCCGGCTCTGTCTTGCCCGCGGGCTCTGCGGCTCTGCAGTCCCCCCCAGGGAGGGCTGGCCCCGCTCCTTGGGCCGTGGAGGTGTCCGGGGAGCTCACCGGGGCCGCGTGTTCTGACCGCACGTGGTAGTCGTGGCCAGCCTTGGACTTGTACTTCTTGCCGCAGTGTGGGCAGCTGAAGACAGGCTTGTCGGCCTCTGCCAGCTGCTTGCCACACCGCTTCTGGTGGTACTGGTAGCCCATCAGGCTGGAGAAGTTGGCCACGCAGCCCTGCAGAGGTGGGGAGAAGGAAGAGGTTAAGGAGGGCTGCGGTGTCCAGTCCGCATGTCCGAATGGCCAGGATGGTGCCACTCCAGCAAAGCAGCTCCACCAGCCTGTCCCCTCCAACCAATGGGGACTCACCCTCCAGGCCCTGTCCCCCCAGAGCCACACACAAGCACCCAGGAACATGTCCTGAGGAGCAAAGCAGCTCCACCAGCCTGTCCCCTCCATTCAATGGGGACTCACCCTCCAGGCCCTGTCCCCCCAGAGCCACACACAAGCACCCAGGAACATGTCCTGAGGAGCAAAGCAGCTCCACCAGCCTGTCCCCTCCATTCAATGGGGACTCACCCTCCAGGCCCTGTCCCCCCAGAGCCACACACAAGCACCCAGGAACATGTCCTGAGGAGCAAAGCAGCTCCACCAGCCTGTCCCCTCCATTCAATGGGGACTCACCCTCCAGGCCCTGTCCCCCCAGAGCCACACACAAGCACCCAGGAACATGTCCTGAGGAGCAAAGCAGCTCCACCAGCCTGTCCCCTCCATTCAATGGGGACTCACCCTCCAGGCCCTGTCCCCCCAGAGCCACACACAAGCACCCAGGAACATGTCCTGAGGAGCAAAGCAGCTCCACCAGCCTGTCCCCTCCATTCAATGGGGACTCACCCTCCAGGCCCTGTCCCCCCAGAGCCACACACAAGCACCCAGGAACATGTCCTGAGGAGCAAAGCAGCTCCACCAGCCTGTCCCCTCCATTCAATGGGGACTCACCCTCCAGGCCCTGTCCCCCCAGAGCCACACACAAGCACCCAGGAACATGTCCTGAGGAGCAAAGCAGCTCCACCAGCCTGTCCCCTCCATTCAATGGGGACTCACCCTCCAGGCCCTGTCCCCCCAGAGCCACACACAAGCACCCAGGAACATGTCCTGAGGAGCAAAGCAGCTCCACCAGCCTGTCCCCTCCATTCAATGGGGACTCACCCTCCAGGCCCTGTCCCCCCAGAGCCACACACAAGCACCCAGGAACATGTCCTGAGGAGCAAAGCAGCTCCACCAGCCTGTCCCCTCCATTCAATGGGGACTCACCCTCCAGGCCCTGTCCCCCCAGAGCCACACACAAGCACCCAGGAACATGTCCTGAGGAGCAAAGCAGCTCCACCAGCCTGTCCCCTCCATTCAATGGGGACTCACCCTCCAGGCCCTGTCCCCCCAGAGCCACACACAAGCACCCAGGAACATGTCCTGAGGAGCAAAGCAGCTCCACCAGCCTGTCCCCTCCATTCAATGGGGACTCACCCTCCAGGCCCTGTCCCCCCAGAGCCACACACAAGCACCCAGGAACATGTCCTGAGGAGCAAAGCAGCTCCACCAGCCTGTCCCCTCCATTCAATGGGGACTCACCCTCCAGGCCCTGTCCCCCCAGAGCCACACACAAGCACCCAGGAACATGTCCTGAGGAGCAAAGCAGCTCCACCAGCCTGTCCCCTCCATTCAATGGGGACTCACCCTCCAGGCCCTGTCCCCCCATTCAATGGGGACTCACCCTCCAGGCCCTGTCCCCAGAGCCACACAAAAGCACCCAGGAACATGTCCTGAGGAGCAGAGCAGCTCCACCAGCCTGTCCCCTCCATTCAATGGGGGACTCACCCTCCAGGCCCTGTCCCCAGAGCCACACAAAAGCACCCAGGAACATGTCCTGAGGAGCAGAGCAGCTCCACCAGCCTGTCCCCTCCAGTCAATGGGGACTCACCCTCCAGGCCCTGTCCCCAGAGCCACACAAAAGCACCCAGGAACATGTCCTGAGGAGCAGAGCAGCTCCACCAGCCTGTCCCCTCCAAGCAACAGGGGCTCATCCTCCAGGCCCTGTCCCCCAAAAAGCTATGCACAGGCACTAGAGTGCCACAGAGTGATGGGAGGAGCAGTCTCTATCCTTGGTGCTACCTGTCCCAACGCACTGACAGCTCCCTAGACGGATGGACACAGGGCAGGCAGTGGAGGGTAAGGAGGTGGGGAGATCTGTGTGGGTACCACAGCACCCACAGGGACAAACCTCTGCCACACTCCCTGGTACCTGTTTGTGCCTTGCCACCGTTTCTTGGGTGTGCTTTGGTTTAGTTTTAGGTTGTGCCTAGGACAGCACCAGCTGGGCCCCTTCCCAAGTTCAGGACAGAACCTGCCCTTTAGAACCCCTGACCCATCCCCTCTGGGACGGCCCAGAGCCAGCTGGATGGGCACCAAGATGGCTCAGCTGGGGCAGAAAAGCCAAGTGTGTGCCAAGGCATGCCTGGAAGAGGCATGTCCTGCACTGGGGTTTGCTCCTTCCACCCGTCCCAGGATGAGAAACAGGAATCCTTCTCATACCTCATTGGGGCATTTCAGTTTCCCCATCTGCTTTAGCACCTTCCTCAGCCTCTCCCGCTCCTCCTGCTCACCAAGTCCAGCAGCTTCCACAGGAACAGGCTGGAAACAAGGAAGTGACAGAAGTGACAGAAGTGACAGAGTCAACCATTTCCTCATGTCCTCTGTGCCAGGAGTGGGAGGTGAATCACTGCTGCACAGTGGCTGGGGGAACCTCTCTGCATCTCCCACTGCCTTCACCCTTAGGTGCCAGATCTGCACCTTGCCTTGTGTCTTTTCTGTGGCTGCACCCAAAAGGGCAGCTGAGAAAGTCAGGAGGAGTTCCTGCATGGAGCAGTCATCAGCCAGAGTGAAGAGCAGGAAACTGATGCCCAGGTAAAAGACAAGCCACAGCCAGGGACATATGTGGTTATGCCTCTCCCTGGTCTCTTGGAGATGTACACAATCAGGCTTTTAAGAGCAGCATCTAAGTTGGTGCCTGCTGGATTCTGTTCAGGATAAATGCTGTGGCCACTCCTCACACAGTTGGTGGAGAGCTGAAGACTGGGCTTTGAGGTTGGTGCCAGGCAGAAGCCATCCAACCTGGATCTGTGGGCACAGTTTGGGAGGCAGTGCTTTGCCACTCAAAAGCCCACCTCACCATACTCACTGCATCTTCCCCCACTCTGGGAACTGAGCCTGATTCACTTTCTCAGTCCTCTGCTCTACTTTCCAGGATCAATGTGAGCCTGTCTGCCCAGGGAGCAATGGCTCTGCTCAGCAGGGA
Organism: Eubucco bourcierii; assembly: GCA_013396675.1. Taxonomy (NCBI): domain Eukaryota; kingdom Metazoa; phylum Chordata; class Aves; order Piciformes; family Ramphastidae; genus Eubucco; species Eubucco bourcierii. Next base: position 21,983 of record VWZE01023730.1, read on the forward strand.
AGGGGCAAAGGTCATCACTTGCACTAAGCAGTGTGTGAAATGCTGCAAAGATCAGGGAGTGGTTTGGGTTGGAAGGGACCTTAAAAATTAGTCAGGGCCAACCTCATGCCAGGGGCAGGGCCACCTCCCACCAGTCCAAGTTGCTCAAGGCCTCATGCAACCTGTCCTTGAACACCTGCAGGAAGCCCATACATGACCTCCCTGGGCAATCTGTTCCAGTGCTTCACCAGCCTCACTCTAAAGAATTCCTCCCTCATCTCCAGTCTAAATCTGCCCTCTTCCAGCAAAAAGCCATTCCTCCTCATCCTGTCACTCCCAGTCCTTGTTAGAAGTCCCTCCCCAACTCTCCTTCAGCCCCCTTCAGGCACTGGAAGGCTGCTCTGAGGTCTCCCGAAGCATTCTCTTATCCAGGCTGAACAGCCCCAACTCTCCCAGCCTGTCCCCATAGAGAGGTGCTGCAGCTCTCTGATCATCAGAGAGCTGCTGCAGATGGTGCTGTGAATCCCTCTTCGACAAAGACAAAGGAAAGTGAGCTGCTGACTGCTTCACCTTCAGTACTGAGAGACGAGGAGCAAGCCAGGAGCAGCTCAGCTCTTACCTTGCTGACATGTTCAGCCATGGTGTGGTAATTCAGCCCAGCCTTGGACTTGAACTGCTTTTTGCAGTGCTGACACTTCAAGGCATCCTGCAGCTGGAGGAATTAAAGCCAAGTCACCATGGAGGCCACAGCCCTGCTGCTCCTTCTTCCAAGGGCTGCTGCTGCTTGTCGGTGAGCCCCGTGGGCAGCTCCTGCTGCTGCAGCAGTACTCAGGGGTGGCAGCCAGCAGGCAAAGCAGTGTCCCTGTCCCCACCCCAATCCCAGCCTGCAGCTCTGAGTTTTCTCTGTCATCCTGGATGCTGTTATCAAAGCCACATGCCCTAGCTTTTGCAAGACATTCCTGCTGGATGTAGATTTAAAGCCTCACCAGATGAAAATATCTGGACCTGGTGTCTTAGCCTTCCTGTTCAAGAGCCAGGGAAGAGAAGCAGTTTTGATCTCCAGTATGTCACTGAGTGGGCTCTGCTGCCCTGTTCACTGGGACAGATGCTGATGCACAATGAGCTTGCTGGTGCCTGAGCTGTTTGAAATCAAGACTGCTGGACATGACCATAGCAGATTTCCCAAATCACTGCTCTGCTGCTTGACCCAACTTGGCCTCCTGAGTGGCTGAGGAGATGACCAAGGCAGAGGGGGAGTTTGCAGAGTGACTAAGCAGATTGTGACTTGTGCTGGGGCAGCTACCAGAACTGACTGACTCAGGAGGTGCTCCAGGATAGCTCCACAGGGAGCTGGTGCCTGGATGGCTGGGGCTATTCCTGCTCCTCCTGCCTGGCTGCTGCTCCACCTTCACCACTTCCCCTTCAGTCAAGCCCGGACTAGATGCTGGAGAGGGAATGAAGATGAAGCTGCAAATCCCTCTTTATCCTGGAGCTCTGGGGAAATGAAGAATAAACTCACTGCAGCCAGTTGGGAATGACTCACTTGGAGCCAGGCAGGGGTTAGTCTTCCTGCAGACCCAAGTGTTTGATCCCAACAAGGGGGATGCCTCGATTAATCAGAGGCCAAGGACAGCCAATATGGGGATTACTCCTCCAGGAACAGGCCATGTCCACACTCTGAGAAGCTCTCTCCCCCAGGATGCTATGAGGATATACCTGCCCTTGTCTCCTTCAGGCTCAAGCATGCTGCCACCATCCCCATCCCTTATTGCCTTTCCAAAGCCAGAGGAAATGGGGCAGACAAACAAGGAAAGGAGAAACCAGTTTCTGTTGTTTCAGAAGGGAGGCAGGAACCTGCACATCCTTTTCCCATTGTGGAGCTAGGAAAGACTTCAGTCATTAAAGCAGAGAGAGCTGAGAAGGTGCCTGCACTGCAGGGCCATTTCTGATGGGGGTTCTCTGAGCTGGCAGCAGCAGGACCTTGCTAAGGACATGCCACAGGTTCATAGAATTAGAGGATCACAGAATGGGTTGGGTTGGAAGGGACCTTAAAGATCATCTAGCTCAAATCTCCACCATGCTATGGGCAGGGACACCTCCCACTAGATCAGGTTGTTCAAGGCTTCATCCAACCTGGCCTCGAACACCTCCAAGGAGGGGGCAGCCACATCTTCCCTGGGGTGCCCAGAGATTTCACCTCCGAGATGAAATGTGGAGGTTACAGACCCAGTGCTTGGGGACTCTCCTCCCTGAGCCACAGGCTGCTCTGGCAGGGATGCTGCAAAGCACCCCAGCCCCTGCAGCAGCACAGCCAGCCCTGGCAAGCATTGTACTTCCTAGGGTAGGGTGACAAAATACCCATTCCTTGGGCTGGAGCCTCGATTCCTCAGCTGAACACCCACTGGTCTATTTAGAGCAGGGAATCCACTCCTGGATGCTCTGGCAGATCCTGCTGGATAGGTTGGTTGGCCATGCAGCCCACCTGCAGCCAGCCTGGCTTGAGAGATGCTCCAAAGCACAGAACTGAGCAGGGATGGCCAAGATCCTCACTCCACTGAAGCCAGGAAGATGTCAGAGGAGTCAGGATTCTGCTGGGTATCAATGCAGCATGGGTCTGAAAGGGAGAAGAGCCTCCCACTGCAGTCTGAACAGCAAGGCAAAAGCTGAGAAGGCATTTACAGAAGATGAATGTGGAAGCAAAGCTGAGCCACACATTTTCAAAGCAGGAGGCATCAATCCCACGTTGGCTTTCTGTGACAACAGCTCTGCACTGTGCCTGGTGAGGGATGAAGAAGCAATCCCACGCTCTGATGGATGGTGGTGTGGCAGACAGACCATTTTTCATGGCACCAAGACTGAACTGCTGTGTCCTGACAGCCTGCCTGAGCACACCCAAGCTCAGGGTCTCTCCCCAAGACGTGCTCTCATTCAACCACAACTTCTCTAGCCTGATGCAAAGCACAGCACACAGCAAAACCCCACAGTCAGGACTCCAGGGCAGGCCAGACTAGAGACAACCTCAGCCTTAAAACTATTTGTTTAGCTACTAGAAACACTCAAGCCTGCTGCAAACACTGAGGCAAAGGGCCCAGATCACCAAGGGATCCAGAATGGCTGAGAAATAGGTGTCCAAATCCTTCTGAAGTGATGTGGGGCAGTCAGCTTTCTGAGGACTAGCAAGAGCTTGACCAGACACAGCCCAGAACTGCCTTTGGGAGCAACCAAAACCCATTTATGAGCGGCTCGTGTCGACATTCATTTCCCTCCCAAATCCATATGTGAGTGATGGAACAAAGCAAGCCCTTACTTTCTGGCAGACATCCATGTGCTTTTTGAGCCCCACAATAGTTTTCCTGGTTATAACACTGCAGGTTGGGCAGGAGACTTCTCCTTTCTCACTGATTTCCCTCTGCCACTGGTCCTCAGGGTTTGCTGGCAAAGGAGAGGAGAGAGGTGTTAGACCCAGCTGCAGAGATCACAACCTGCCTGGGACAGGACAGGATAGGACATGACAGGGTAGGGCAGGGCAGTGCTGTCATAAGCCTTGGTTTGCTATGTTGAAAAGCACTGCAGTGGGAAGAGCTCCTGATGTTGAAAACAGAGAAGTATTTGCCACGGGCCAAGCCCAAAGTGGACACAAACCACACAGGCACTTGGAGCTTTGCCTGTGCCACAGCTCCTGCAGCTGCCTGAGCAAACTGGGTCACTGGGCCACTTTATGTGGAGTTGCCTGACCAGGAGGCATGTCAGGGATTCAAAAAATGGAGGCTTTCATAGATCCACAGAACACCAGGTCAGAAAGGACCTCAAGGATCATCTAGTCCAACCTTTCAGGGTAAGAATCTAGTTTAAGTGAGATGGCTCAGCACCCTCTCAAGCCAGCCCTTGAAACTGTTTAAGTTTTCCAAGCCTGCTGCTATCCTTCACACTAAGGGGGTTAAAACATGCTGATGCCCTTGGCCACCCCATCTTGTCCTGGTTGGAACAACTCCTCCCTTGGCCAAAAGAAACAATCAGTGGGGGTGAAACAAAGGTGAGCATCTCGACTCCATCCGGATGCACTCCTGGAAAGCTTCCCTGGCAATCCCCTTCCAGGCAGACACAGGCAGCCAGGGGACTGCTGCCCTCCAGGCCTCTGTTTATTTGAATAGCTGTGACCAGCTTAAAAACAAAAGCCAAACCACCCAAAATAAGAGACCTGTGGGGCCAAAACCTGCTCCCAGGTCTAGACTTCATGCTGTGTTCTCAGCAGAACAGCCCTGGGCTTCCAGAAAGGAAAGCTCAGGCTGAATCAAAGCCACCAAGTCTGTTTGTTTGGATGTTTTTTGCATGGCTGTGAGATCTGAGAGTCGTTTATTTGAATTTGAAAGCAGGGCAAAGCATTGCAGCTGTGTTTATCTCACACATCCTGCATTCTTCCTGCTGTCAGAGCTCTTAAGGAAAGTCAGCAACCTGCACTAGGGTGCAGGCTGCACCTCAGAGGCTTGGGAAGGCAGAATCATGCCCAGGTATGCACTGGTAACATTCATGGAGATGGTGTCAGGAAAGCACCAACATCTCTTCTCTTTACCACCTTTATCAATGACCTAGTGAAGGGATCAAGGGACCCCCTCAGGAATTTTGCAGGGAATATCAAATTCTGTGGGTGCTGATCTGCTGGAGGACAGGGAGGTTCTGCAGAGGGGTCTTGCTGGACTGATGGGCTGAGGCCAGTGGGATGAGGTTCAACCAGGTCAAGTTCTGGGTCCTGTACTTGAGCCACAACAAGCTCCTAAAATGGGGCAGAGTGGTTGGAAACTGCTCAGCAGAGAAGGACCTGGGGGTGCTGGTCAACAGCCAGCTGAAGATGAGGCAGGGTGTGCCCAGGTGGCAAAGGCCTCCAGCATCCTGGCTTGGGTCAGCAATGGTGTGAGCAGCAGGAGCAGGGCAGAGATTGTCACCCTGTGCTAGGCACTGGCATGGCCCCACCTCAAATCCTGGGTTTACTTTTGGGCCTCTCACTCCAAGAAGGACATTAAGGGGCTGGAGTAAGTCCAGAGAAGGGCAAGAAAGCTGGGGAAGGGTCTGGAGAACAGGGCTGGGGAGGAGCAGCTCAGGGAGCTGAGGGTGTTTAGTCTGGAGAGGAGGAGGCTGAGGAGAGACCTTCTGACTCTCCACAGCTCCATAAAAGGAGGCTGGAGCCAGGTGGGGGTTGGTCTTTTTTCACATACAACTGAAAGGACAGAGGAAATGGCCTCGAGTTGCCCCAGGGAAGGTTTAGGTTGGACATGAGGAACAATTTCTTCCCCAAAAATGTTGTCAAGGCCTGGCCCAGGCTGCCCAGGGCAGTGGTGAAGCCTCCATCCCTGGAGAGGTTTCAAAGTGTGGCGATGTGGTGCTGGGGACCATGGTTTAGTGGTGCCCTGGCAGTTAAGCTGCACCCAGAGCTGTGCTTTGCCTCCACCAGCCTCACCTGCTGGCAGGTGCACAGCTGTTTCCTTCTTCACACTGGCTCCTGGAGATTTCTTTTTCAGCTCTTCTGTGCTGGTGTTCCCCTCCAACTTCTTGGCTCGATGAGCTTTTGCCTTGTCCTCTGCTTTGACAAGACCTGAGGAGAGAGAGGGCCTTTATTTGCTACTTGTTTTGATGCCCTCAAACCAACTCACATTTAGCAGGTAAAAATCCTCTACCTCCAGCCCAGGCCACTGAGGGTTTGCCAAGGCTGTATGTGTAGAACAGGTTCATGATGTTGACAGGCAATATCATAACAGCTTCTGGTGCTTTAGAAACAGAATAGTTTCTGCCCAAAGCTGACAAGTTTAGGAGCTATTCTAAGTTCCCTTCATTCTGGAGAGGAGAATGCTCTGAGGTGACATCATTGTGGCCTACAAGAAAGCTGGGGAGGGACTTTTTAGGCTGTCAGGTAAGGATAGGACTGGGGGGAAGGGAACAAAGCTGGAAATGGGGAGAGTCAGACTGGAGGTTAGGAAGAAGTTGTTGAGCATGAGGGTGGTGAGAGCCTGGCAGGGGTTGCCCAGGGAGGTAGTGGAAGCCTGATCCCTGGAGGTGTTTAAGGCCAGGCTGGATGAGGCTGTGGGCAGCCTGAGCTAGTGTGAGGTGTCCCTGGGCATGGCAGGGAGGTTGGAACTGGCTGATCCTTGTGGTCCCTTCCAGCCCTGACTGATTCTGTGATTCTATGGAAACACCATGGCAAAGTAGGGCAGGATGCTTCTGGCAAGGCAAAGCATGGAGAAGACAGGCTGGGGAGGAAATAAAAGGACATTTTGCAAGAAAAAAGGGAATTGGAACAGCAAGTTCAGGACGTAAGAGATGTTCTGCTGCTGCTGCTGCACTGGAGAGGCTGTCTGAGTGCTTACAGCAAGGAACATCTGGGCTGATGTAAGCAACAGAAAATGTGGCCTGCAGATGATGTTGTAGAAAGGTTGGTGAAGAGAGGAGGGGGCTCACCCACCCCAAACACATGTGCAGGTCAGCCCCATGCCTGTGCTTCCATAGGAGATGCTGAAGGCAGCATGGTGTGAGCCAGGGGCAGAGCCAGACCTGCCCCATGAGCTCCACCTGCCCCTGAACCTGTGAGTGGTGACTCCTGCAAACCCAGAGTGTGGTCCTTGGGGAGCAAACTGTCGTGTTGACCCCAGGGGGCAGGTAGGCAACCTCCTGCCCCATCTCCACTCTGCAGTGGAGGCAGTGAGCCAGCAGCTTATTCTTGAGGAACCCACAATAGATGTCTCAGCCTACAGCAGTGCCTCTGTGGAGAAGTTCAAGGAAAACAACTCCAGACTTCCCAGGAGCCAGGAGAAAGGAAATGAGAAACCACATCCAGACTGTTCTTTTGTGTTTAGTTCCCTCCAAGCCATTAATGCCTCTCCCCTGAGCGCCTCTCCTACTGGAAGGTGCTGCCCACAGAGCCTGGAAATCCACTTTTTATTTCCCTGATGGAACTTATTTCACAGCCAGCCTGAATACAGGATGTTCCAGGTCAACTCCAGGCCTCCTTCCTCCTTTCCAGCCCAGCTGGGTGTATTTATGAAGCACAACCACAGTCCTGCTGGTTTGCCAGCCTGAAGCAGCCAGCTCCTGAGGTTCCTCTCAGGAAACATCCCAGTAATGTGCCTCTTCCTCCTTAAACTCATTCCTTGACTAGGGGTGACCAGCACTGGAGACAAGATGTGTGGGCAGGCTGCATCACCCATCAGCAATCCTCAGTGCCATGGCATCCCAGAATGGTGGGATGATGATGGTGGGATGACCTTTCCCATGGCTTCCTCGTGTCAGCAGCTCATTCCTCTTGTGCTACAGCTGGACATACCCAGATCCATCCCACTCTTCCCTCATTCCCCAGTGACAGGCTCCTGACTGTTAGCAGTGCCAGCTCTGCTGCTGCCTCAACAGATCCTCCAGCACAACATGCCCAGGTTCTGGGTGGCTGTTCATGTATCACCACCAGAGGGAAGCCTCTTGGGGAATGGGTTTCCCTGAGGTGCCCCAGGGAGGAGCTCCAACCCTACTGTTGCCCAGAGCTGTCCCTGGATTACCTTTCAGTCCAAACGTCCCCGAGATGGATGGCTGCTCCCCGGTAAACTTCTTAGGAGTTTTCTGTTTCCTTCCTGACTCAAAAGAGAGAAACAGAGAGAGAGATTTGGTCAAATAACTGTACTGCCAGGGAGGCTTCAGCAGTTCTAGGGCATGGGGTGGGCACACACTCCCATGTCAGGAGTGATCACCTCAAGGAGGTCTTTGCAGGGGCTGTCAAATGAAGCACCCACCCACCAGACAGTGACAGGAGGCTGCTTCCCATCCCACAAAGCCAGGGAAATTCCAGGGAGAAATCAAGGAGTGGAAGTGCTGCAGGGAACTCATTTCCCAGCCTATAGGTCTTACAAAACCACCTCTGCCACGGCTGCAACTGGATTCTAACTCTCAGTGGAGGTGCAAGGCACTTGGGGCAGGGTAAATTCAGAGAGAGACTGGCAGCAGTGCTGGCTGGAGCAGAGCCCCTCTCTGAGGGCCCTGGAGCAAAGGAGGCTGAGGAGAGACCTTCTGGATCTTTCCAGAAAGGAGGCTGGAGCCGGGGGGGGGGTTGGTCTCTTCTCCCAGGGAACAAGGGACAGCACAAGAGGAAATGGTTTCAAGTTGCCCCAGCAGAGGTCTAGGATGGCCATGAGGAACAATTTCATCCTCTCCACGGTTGCCAAGGCCTGGCTCAGGCTGCCCGGGGCAGTGGCGGAGCCCCCAGGGCAGCGGCAGAGCACCCGGGGCAGCGGCGGAGCCCCCCGGGGCAGCGGCGGAGCACCCGGGGCAGCGGCGGAGCCCCCCCGGGGCAGCGGCAGAACCCCCCCGGGGCAGGGGGCAGCGGCAGAGCCCCTGGGGCAGCGGCGGAGCCCCCCGGGGCAGCGGCGGAGCCCCCGGGGCAGCGGCGGAGCCCCCCCGGGGAAGCGGTGGAGCCCCCCGGGGAAGCGGCGGAGCCCCCGGGGCAGCGGCGGAGCCCCCATCCCCAGAGGGCTTTCAAGCCATGCTGATGTGGTGCTGAGGACCACAGTTCAGCGGTGCCCTGACAGCCCTGGGTTCCTGGCTGGCCTCCAGGACCTCAAAAGCCCTTCTCCAGCCAAAAGCACTCCGTGATTCCGAGGGACACCTGGCGAGCAGCGTAGCCCCGGGCTCTAATCTTACTGTGCTTCATCCTCTCGGGGTCTTCCTCCTGCAGCGAGGCCTGGCTGCCCCGTTGCTGCATGGCATCCTTGCCACTGGAGGACCTGGCCGTGGGGGTGGCAGCCGCCATGGCCTCGGCAGCGGCGATCTGGAACTCCTTGCTCTCGCGGCTCTCCGCCGGGCATTCGCCATTCTCGGCGTGCTCCTGGCCCGCGGCCCTCTCCGTCTTTGCCTGTTTGGGATGGATGGTGGGGCAAGCTGAACTCTCAGCAGCTCTAGGGCAAAGCACAGAGGGCTCGTTTAAAGAGGGGTTGTTAGACAAACGTCCTCACACCTCTCCTCCCTTCGGATGGTGGGGGCGGAGGCGGGCACCTCGCCCTTCTGCCAGCCGTCCCCGTGCCACCGCCACGCAGCCCAGCCCACAGCCTGGTACCTTTTCTTGCCACTGCTCTTCCCGATGGCCTTGGGCACTTTGTTTTCTGCTCTGCTGGTCGGCACTGGCCTGTCCAAGTGATTCCAGAGCCGATGCTTCTCCAGCTGGGTTTTGGAGGTGAAGGCAGCTTCGCAGTACGAGCAGGAGTAGGTCAGCTTCTCGGAGATGGCACCCTGAGGGCGGCAGGGAGAGGTGGGTGAGCACAGACACCTGATCGTGCCAGGGACAGGCTTTGTCTGATGCAGGCAAGAATACAAACCATGTGCAGCACCCTTCTGCCCTTCCAAATGGACCCCAACAGCCCATGAACCCACCAGTATCCCAGGGGAAGGGACCCTAGCTCAGTGTTCACACCTGACTGACTGCCCCTGGGGCCCACAGAGAACAGGGCTGGTGAGGAGGGGTTGAGGGAACTGGAGGTGTTTAGCCTGGAAAAGAAAAGGGTGAGGGGAGACCTCATTGCTCTCTGCAGCGCCCTGAAAGGAGCTTGGAGTCCTGTGGAGGTTGTTCTCTTATCACTAGTGTCAGGTGACAGAATGAGAGGAACTGGCCTGAAATTGTGCCAGGGGAGGGTTAGGCTGGAGATTAGGAAAAATTTCTTTTGTGTTCAGGGATTGGCACAGGAGTCCCCATCCCTGCTGGGGTTCAAGAAACCTGTGACCATGGCACTCTGGAACATGGTTTAGTAGCCAGAGTGGTCTTAGCTTGAAGGTTGGGCTCGATGGTCTTAGAGGGCTTTTCCAACCCAAACAATTCTGTGACTCTACCTCTGTTCATCTCATTTGAACCTCCTGGGGTCTTTCTGGGGTTTAAGACTTGAGAGGGCTTTCACCCTGGAGATGGTAATGTAAGGCCTGGCAGTCCTCTGGGCTCCTTACCCCCTGGCAGCGCTGATAGTGGTACTTCAAGCCATAAATGCTGGGGAACTCCAACCAGCAGCCTGAGTTGGGACATTTTACCCTGGAGTGGGCTTTGAATTCGTCCTTCCACTGGTTCATCAGGGGAAGCTGGGAACAGGAGACATGAGAGACACAGCTGAGTGAAAAGCATGACAGGCCTGGGTGTCTGCCAGTGAATCCCCAAGGCAGGCTGGGAGGGCACATGGGACCTCTGATCACTCCTGCCCACCCCTTCTCACCAAGCAGCTACAAAGTGGACCCTGGGGCCATGTTTCAGCACAGAGATGCTCCCTCCAGCAAGATGTGCTGGGACAGATGCCACAGGGCTCTCCAGGCTTAGTGATTCCTCCTGGGGATTTACCTTGCTGTATCTCCCAGAACATACACACACACACACACACAACATTCCCAGCCAGGCTGGGGAATAAATCAGGCCAGAAGTTGCCTGGGTGATTTAACCACCCCACATTTCATCCAGTCACTAAATCACCCCCTGCTCGTGCTCCCATGACAAACTGCTCTGTGTGGTGTCCACGCTGCCATGTGGGAATTAAACTGCACAACTCAGTGGGGAATAAATCACCTCCTTGCTGGAGCTGCTGGATCATTAGCCAGACCCTAGGTGGCTGTGAAAGAATCCAGCTCATCTGGGCACAAGCCTGGGAAGGAGAGGTTTGGGTGGGTTTGTTCCCTGAGCAGGGCCTTTGGAAGGCGTTGGCTGCCTGAATGGAGGGGATGGAGGGGCCAGAATCTTGCTGAGCCCAAGACAAGGCAGCTCTGAAGATTACAGTTGAGGGAAAGCAGGTTGAAGCCACAGAGTGGGGCTGGCTGGAGTGTGTGGTGCAGCAAGATGAGGAGGGTAAGGCAGAGGGAGCGTGGCAGGGAGGGCGGTAGGGAGGGCATCGGGAGCTGGGTGCGTGGGGCCTTACTGGGATGTCTTTCAGTGCCTGGTTCTCAGCCTTGGGTCGTCCTTTCTTCCTGCCTTCACTTCTGTCACTGGTTGCATTGCCTACAAACAGACACAGAGCATGTCACCAGAGCAGCCACCAGCAACCCCAGCTCCACACCAGGTCACACTCAGGCCCTAAGGCGAGGGGAGGTTTGCAAGCTTGGCCCCAGATCATGCCCGTTCTGGAGCAACAGATGAACTGCAGCTGCAGTTCTTGCACCTCAAGGGACTCCACAAACTGGAGTTTATGAAAACCCACCAAATGATAAAGGATTTGCAACAAAAGCTTACAGCACCGCAGTGCAGAGGATCCCAGGCTGGTTTGGGTTGGAAGGGACCAGTCCAATACCCCTGCAGTGAGCAGGGACATCTGCAACTGAAGCAGGTTGCTCAGAGCCCTAAAACAACCTGACCTGCAGTGGTGCCAGGGATGAGGCAGCTCTCACCTCTCTGGGCAGCCTGGGCCAGGATCTCACCACCTTTAGTGTAACAAAATTCTTCCTTCTGTCTGCTTGTTGCTTTCTCTGGTTTTCATCTTCTGACCTAAGAACCTCAAGTACTCCAAATTCTCAATGCCCCCCAGCAGCACATCCTTGCCCCTTCAGGCAGCTCTCCCTGGGAGCTTTTCATGTCCAGGGTCATGACTCACACAGAAGCTCAGCTGAAACCTCTCCTCTCCTCTTCACAACATGCACAAGTTTCCAAAAAAACCAGGGACTTTTACTTGATGCCAACCAGATGAGCTCCCAGTCTAGCCACCCCTCATTGATCAGCTGCCAGCTGGGGACAGTGAGGACAGGGATGAGAGGAGCAGAAAACATCTCATCTCCCAACAATCTCCTCTCTCCTCCATCCTACAACCATCAGCTGTGCAAAACTCTGATCCTTGCCTCCTCACAGGAGACATGAACCCAGAGGTGCATCAGGATGGCCTGATAATGGACTTGATGCTGCTCTGCATCAAGACCTGGCTTGGAAAGGATGCTCCTTGTGCCATCCAGGCTGCTGCATCCAAGGAGAGCCAGCAATGTGACAGGAGAGGTCCCTGCCTCCCCAGTCTGCATTGAGCTGGTGAACCCTGGCAGACCTTTCCACCTGCAGCACCTTCCCAGGGAGGACAACCAAAGATCTTCATCACAGAGTATCCCTTCATCACTTCGTATCACTTCATCCCTTCATCACTTTCAGTCCTTCCAAACCAGAAGAAGGGGCTACAAAAAAANTGGCAGACCTTTCCACCTGCAGCACCTTCCCAGGGAGGACAACCAAAGATCTTCATCACAGAGTATCCCTTCATCACTTGTATCACTTCATCCCTTCATCACTTTCAGTCCTTCCAAACCAGAAGAAGGGGCTACAAAAAAGGGGGCTTTCCACTTTGGAAGGTGCTGGTAAGATGTGGTGTAGGGATGAGCACTCTCCTGCAGGCAGAAGGAGTTCATTTCCCTCAGCAGTGACTTATATCCCACTGCTGGCAATCATGGCTTCAAACTCCTCAAGGGAAGTGTGACAATGGCAGCATTTAGGACACACAGGATCTGGGGAGCCTGCACTGAGGTACATCTCTGGGGCCTGACCCTCACCTGGAGTGCAGATTCCCCTCAGTGTCCTGCGCTGCTGTTAGCAATGGAATGGCAGTGAGAGCTTCACCACACTTGCAGGAGGGATTTGCCCAGTGCAAGAAGACAGGAGAAAAAAACACATCCTTGGGCCTGGAGGTAGCTGGCTAGAGCAATCAGCCATCCATCAATGACAGCCCTTGGCAAGAGGGTCCCCCGGGGCTCATCTGCTCCCAAAGCTCCGTGCCGGGGGCTGCGACTTGGGCAGCAGCAGATGGGCTGCACTCACGGAAGCCTCTCCCCACTTTGGTGCCACCAACAGGGCCCAGCAGCCAGACACCAAGCTCATTAAGCCTCTCAGAAGGGAAAGGCCACCTCCAGCATTTCCCTCCCCTTCCCAGGCACCTGCTCTCTGTAGCTCTGGAGGGTCTGAGGTTGTTTTGTTCTGAAGGTCAAAGCAAGGAGCCAAGGCAGAGAGACCTGATGCATTCACATCCCTTTGTTCTGGTAACCACTTCCCAACCCCTTCTAGAGCACAGATCTTGTGAAGAGCAGCTGAGGCAGCTGGGGGTGTTCAGCCTGGAGAAAAGGAGACTGACAGGAGACCTTTTGGTTCTCTACAACTCCCTGAAAGGAGGCTGGAGCCAGGTGGGGGTTGGGCTCTTGAGGAAGCAGTCTCAAGGTGTCCTGGGGAAGGTTTAGGTCGGACAAGAGGAACAATTTCTTCCAGGCTGCCCAGGCCAGCAGTGGAGTCCCCATCCCTGGAGGGGTTTCAAAGCTGTGGAGATGTGCTGCTGAGGGCCAGGGCTTAGTGGTGTCCTGGCAGTGCTGAGTTAAGGCTTGGACTCAATGATTTTTAAGGTCTCTTCCAACCAAAATGACTTCATGATCCACAACCCCCTAAGCTTACCTCGCCCATCCCATCCCCCTCCAGGGCAAGCAAACCCCAGTTCCTTACCAAGCTTGGGTAGCTCTGCAGGTGGATTTATCCTGGTCTCTGTCCTTTCCTTGCTGGCAGTGGGTTTGGTAGAACCTCCAGTTTTCCTTCCACCTTTACAGGTATAGGAGGAGGAATCCGCCATCTCTGAAAGAAGCAGGGGCAGATGTTAACATTCAGCAACACCTGCTGAAAGCAAAGGGAGGGAGAGGAATTAGGCAGCTACAAAGAGAAGGGATGAAGATGTGTTTCTGAGCCATCATCCTCCAGCTCAGCAACACCACCTGCAGTGGTGTTGCTCGACTGGAGGATGAAGGTTCAGAAGGAGCTGCTTCCATCACAGGCTGCTTTCCCCTCCAACTGAGTTGACTTTACCTAGAGAAAGCAGCAAATAAATATGGATTTTTTTTCCCCCCTCTCTCCATTTATTTCTGGGTTTTCATTTAAAACACCAAAAAAGGAAAAAAAAAAATTAAAAAATCACCAACCCCCAAACCCTCCACCAGAAACTCAGAGAATTTTAATGAACAGATGTAGTGATAAATTTCCAATTTTCCTTATTAATGGGAAGCTGTTCTAACTGGAGAATTGTTAATGTTATCTGTAGTTCCCCCCTCCCC
>VWZE01023730.1:48146-59208 GCA_013396675.1 Eubucco bourcierii
GAAAACCCTCAGAAAGAATAAGCAAAAAGAAAAGGGGGGGGGGGAGAAGAGCAAGAGAAAATTCAAAGATTTCTTTTTAGATATGGTGAGAGAGCAAAAATGGCTGCAAAGAGGGAAAGGGAATGGGGAAAATGCTCCTGCTGCAGAGAAAATCCAAGCTCCCAGCAGCCTTGAGCCTGCTATTTATTGTTTACAGAGTCATGCTGGTGTGGGGGGCAGCCCCAAGTTGAGGGGGCTCGGCCCTTGGGGCATCCACAGGGCATGTGCCACCAAGCCTGGTGTGGGAGCCCAAGGACCTGCTCCAGCCCTGCCTGAGGGCTGTTGGCCCCTGGTGTTGTCCCAGTGAACGTGGCAGCTCTGCACCCATGCCCTCACCATGTCCTTTCCATCCTTCCCAGCTCCACATCACACTGGATCAGGGAGGGTGGCTGGCTCCAGGGGAGGGCTCCCAGCAGGCATCCAGGAGCTGAGGATGGGAACCCCAAAATGACAGAAGTAATATAAGGGGAAAAAACCAACCCTGAAATGAAGCAATTATCCCTGCTCTGATAACTTCTAATTAAGGGAACTGTCACCCTTATTAAGAGGCTGTTAATTCATTGTCATAAGTCACCATCAGAGAGCAAGTACCAAGAACGTGCCTGGGCTGTTGGGAGAGGAGCAGCATCCTCTTGTCCACACATCATTGAGAGCTGCTGCTTGAGGCCTTGGGGCTGCTCATGGCTTTCTGCAAGCCATGTCCTGCTCCCTGTGGTGCTTGGCCTGTGCCAGGCAAGGATGACCCCACTGATCTCCACAACCATAGAATCATAGAATCATAGAATGGGAAGGGTGGAAGGGACCTCAAGGATCAGCCAGTTCCAACTCCCTGCCATAGGCAGGGACACCTCCCACTAGCACAGGTCACTCAAGGCCTCATCCAACCTGGCCTTGAACACCTTCAGGGAGGTTGTGGAGCACAGAATCACCCAACGTGATCTTTGATCACGTTGGGTGATTCTGTGCTCCACAACCTCCCTGGGCAACCTGTGCCAGTGTCTCACCACCCTCAACCTGTGCCAGTCTCTCACCCCCCTCACTGCAAACAACTTCCTCCTAACATCCACTTTCAATCTCCCCTCTGACACTTCAAACCCATTCCCCTGACTCCTTGTCAATAGTCCCTCCCCAGCCTTCCTGTATCCTCCTTCAGATCCTGCAAGGCCACTCCAAGGTCTCCTGGAAGCCTTCTCTTCTCCAGGCTGCAGAGCCCCAACTCTCTCAGCCTGTCCTCACAGCAGAGCTGCTGCAGCCCTCTCAGCATCTTGGTGGCCTCCTCTGGACTGGCTCAAACACTTCCATGTCCTTCCTGTGCTGGGGGCTTCAGAACTGCACACAGGACTCCAGATGGGGTCTGACAACCACATCTCAGCAGCCCCATGCAACAGCCCCCCTCGAGGCAGAGTGGCTGGAAAACTGCTTAGTAGAGAAGGAACTGAGGGTGTTGGCTGAAAGGCATCTGAACATGAGCCAGGCTGTGCCCAGGTAGCCAAGAAGGCCACCAGCATCCTGGACTGGATCAGCAATTGTGTGGCCAGCAGGACCACAGCAGATTCGTCTCACTGTACTGGGCACAGGTGAGACCAAACCTTCAATCCTAGGTTCAGCTTTGGGCTCCTCACATCAAGAAGGACATTGAGGGGCTGGAGCAGGTCCAGAGAAGGGCAAGGAAGCTGGGGAAGGGTCTGGGCAACAGGGCTGGGGAGGAGCAGTTGAAGGACCTGGGATTGTTGAGCCTGGAGATGAGGAGGGGAGACCTTCTGGCTCTCTCCAAGCCCTTGAAAGGATATTGGAACCAGGTGGGGGTTGGTCTCTTCTCCCAAGGAAGAAGTGACAGGACAGGAGGTAACAACCTCAGGTTGTGCCAGGGAAAGTTTAGGTTGGACATGAGAAGAAACTTCACTGAGTGGGCACTCAACCACTGGCTCAGACTACTCAGGGAGGTGGTTGAATCCCCATTCCTGGAGGGGTTTCCAAGCCTTGGAAATGTGGTGCTGAGGGTCATGGCTTAGCACCAGTGTTGGTAGAATTAGAGAATGGTTGGACTCAATGTCCTTAAAGCTCTTTTCCAACCAAAGTGATTCTCTCATCCCCACTCATGTCCCTGTCCCTGTGCACTCTGCTCTGCACAGCCTGAATGTGTTGGTGGAGCAAAGGCTGTGGTGGCTTCTGAGCAGACATCAGCTGCTGGCTGTTTTGAGAGGACCAAACCCCAAAACAACTGCCAAAATATCCCTAGCCCTGTGGCTAAGGACAGAGCTTCCCCCAGCACCACCTCCTTCTGCTGAGCAGCTCCATCCCCAGCAGCTCTCATTATGCATTCTGCGTGGAGGGTCCTACAGCAGCTTAATTAACAAGGTAAGAAAGAGGGGACCTTTGAGGGAATCTTAATTACATTATCCATCTCACCCCCAGTGCCACCTGATCCAGCCCAGCTCTGCTCACGAGTTCATTAGCAATGAATCAAGATTGATTAGTCCTGGGCGTGCGGCGAGGACATGCTGGGCCTGGAGGCTTCTGCTGGCATCACTGTGACACCTGTCCCCGCACCTCATCGTGTCCTCCTGCACCAGGCAGCCAAGATGAGGACCAGGGTTGCAGGGCAAGGCAGCCAGAGGTTTGCTGTGGCTGGGATGTGGCTGCTGGAGCATCCCAGGAGCAGTTGTTTTGCTGTGCCCCCACACTGCTCCTCCTTGGATGCTCTGATTTGTACCGGCACCCAGCCAGCCCCACCAGCCTGCTCTGTCTCCCACCACCCTCACCCTGCTCTCCTTCCCCAGGGTTCCTGTGGTCCTGACATGTGGCACATGCCACCAGCAGCTGAGATTCCTGCTTTTTTTCTCGCCTGCCATGGGTTTGGGTGCCTGCAGGTCTCCAGGGCAAGAATATTTGTGAGGAGCTGCCTGAAAGTACCAAGGTGAAGAGTCAAGGGTTTGTACTCCTCCTGATGGGAGGGCAGGCTGCTTGTCCAGGTGGCCAAGATGACCACCAACAGCCTGGATTGGATCAGCAATTGTGTGGCCAGCAGGACCAGGGCAATGCCCTTTACTGGGCACTGGTGAGGCTACATCTCCAATCCTGGGGTCAGTTTTGGGGCCCTCACTCCAAGAAGGACATTGAGAGGCTGGAGCAGGTCCAGAGGAGGGCAAGGAAAGGGTCTGGAGAACAGGGCTAGGAGGAGCAGCTGAGGGAGCTGGGGGAGTTCAGCCTGGAGAAAGGGAGGTCAAGGGGAGACCCTCTGGGTCTCTACAGCCCTCTGAAAGGAGGCTGGAGCCAGCTGGGGGTTGGGCTCTGCTCCCAAGGGATATGTGACAAGGACAAGAAGAAATGGCCTCAAATTGCTTCAGGAGAGGTTTAGGATGGACATGAGGAACAATTTCTCCCCCTGGAATGTTGTCAAGGCATGGCCCAGGCTGCCTGGGACAGTGGTGGAGTCTCCATCCCTGAAGGGGTTTCAGAGCCGAGGAGCTGTGGTGCTGGGGGCCACGGTTCAGCAGTGCCCTGGCAGTGCTGGGGGCCATGGTTCAGCAGTGCCCTGGCAGTGCTGGGGTAACAGCTGGGCCCAGTGATCTTTAAAAGGTCTTTTCCAACCAAAACCATTCTGTGATTCCATGATTCTAATGGAATGGGGACTGGGGAGCAGTGCTCAGACTCGAGTTGCTCTCAGCTCAGGCAAGGCTCTGCCATCCCTCCCTGCCCAGCAGCTCCTCACACCCACTGCAGGCAGAGCAATCAGGGGCTGGGGTCCCAGCCCAGCATGGATGTCAATGCTGGGAGAACAGAGATCATTTCCTGGCTCAGAGAGGCAATCAGCAAGCAGCCTTGCTGAGCTGGAGCTGTCTGCATCATCAAGCCAGGCTCTCTAATTACTCACACCAATCAGGCCTGTGTTTGTGACATGCAAATGGTTTTGCCTCTTTTACCTGCTTGAAAACCTTTCTGGAATCTGCAACCTGCCTCCACCTCTGGGTAGGCATTGATGGAGTTTTTGGGGTTTTTTTTTGGTTGAATCACAGAGTTGTTTGGGTTGGAAAAGACCTCTGAGATCATTGAATCCAACACCACCATGGCCACCAAACCCTGACCCAAAGTGCCATGCCCGTATGTTTCTTGAAGACCTTCAGGGATGAGGACTCCACCACCTCCCTGGGCAGCCTGTGCCAATCCCTGACCGTGCTTGCAGCAAAGAAATTTTCCCTAATCTCCAGCCTAAAGCTCCCCTGGCACAATTTCAGGCCATTGCCTCTCATTCTATCAGCTGACACTAGGAGAAGAGCCCAACCCCCACCTCACTCCAAGCTCCTTTCAGGGAGTTGTAGAGAGCAATGAGGTCTGACCCAAGCCTCCTCTTCTCCAGGCTTTCCTTTGATAGAATCACAGAATGGGTTGGGTTGGAGGGGACCTCAAAGATCAGCCAGTTCCCACCCCCTGCCATGGGCAGGGACACCTTTTACTAGCCCAGGTTGCTCAAGGCTTATCCATGCTGGTCCTGAACACCTCCAGGGGGGGTTGTGGATCACAGAATGTGATTGAAGATCACATTCTGTGATTCTGTGCTCCACAACTTCCCTGGGCAACCTGTGCTAGTGTCTCACCATTGGCCTTGAACACCTCCAGGGAGGGAGCAGACAAGAAGATGCTGAAGGTTCTTGCTTCTGCCATTGGTGTACTTTGTCCTGCTTATTGATTAAAATCCCCAAACATTCACCACGAAGTAGCAAAAGTTAATCAGAGGTGATCACAGTTCATGCTCCCTGAGAGCTCCCTGCTGCTGCTGCCCCTTCTCTCTGGTGCTGTGCCCACACCCTCCTGCCTTCTGCATGGGATGGAGTCTGTTTGTTGGTGTTTTGCTGTGCTTTAATTGTTGTCTGGTTTGAATATTGCATGAACCTCTGCCTGCTTCTTCTGTCGTCCATTGTCTGGTGCTGTTTGGCTTGGGGCAGTGCCTGGAATCCCAGGGGCAGGTAAGTGCTAGACAAATAAAAGGTATTTTTCTTGCTCAGCAGAAGCTGAGGAGTGACCATGCTGCCTCTTGGACCAGAGCAGAGCCTGAGTATCCATCTCTCTGCAGCACCCACAGGGCCCTGGTGCAGCACCCACCCACCCAGGTGCTCACACAGGAGCCTGTAGAGAGGACAATTCTTCCTCAGTGCCATCATGCAGAAAGATTTTGCTTTCCTCAGTGCCCAGGATGTGTCCCTGCTGCCCTGGGTGGAGTCTGGCCCTGGGTGCTCCTCAGATGATGGCACCAGAGTCAAAGAAGTGGTCCAGAGGCAGCCTGGGAGGATGCTTCACTCTCATCACCATCCTTGCTGGCACAGACCCTGATAGGGCAGGGCAGTGGTGGGGCAGGACTCATTCTCCTGCCTGCCCCACGGACATCCTCTCACCCAACTGCTCCAGCCCATTCCTGCCACCTCTCAGCAAGCCCAGGGGGGTCTCAGAGGGACACCCCAAGGGGGCCACGATTTGAGGCTCTGGCCGGGGATGCTGGTGAGGTTTCTGCTTTCTTCTGCCTCTTCTTTCTTCACGCAGATGAAGACCTGCAGGGAGCTAGAGCAGAGCCTGGCATGGGTGGACATGGCACATGGGGGTCCCATGGCCAACCACACCCTTAGGAACATAGCAAGGGCAATTGGGGTTTGGAGCACGATCCGGGGGAGGGGAAATTTGCCTTCGCAGGGGGTCAGGGGCAGCCCCAGCAGCACTGCCTGCACCTTGGCTGCATTCAAGCTAAACCACAGTAAGCTGCTGAGTGAGCCTGGAGGAGCCTGGAGGAGCCTGGAGGAGCCTGGAGGAGCCTGGAGGAGCCTTTTCTCCCCCGCGCAGCTGCGAAGCTCTGGAGAGCAGCTCAGCATCTCCCTCTAACGATGCTCCTCACCGCAGCCTGACACCCAGCAGCCATCCGCTGCTCTTCGGGGATGCTGCCTGCTCCCCAGCCACGGCACAGCCTCTGACACCCATCCTGCTGCCCCTGGCACACACCCCCCGGGAAACTAAAGTGATACTGGGGGAATCCCGAGGTGGTTTGGGTTGGAAGGGACCTTTAAATGTCATCCACCCCAACCTGCCCTGCAAGCCAGCAGGGACAGCTGTAACCAGGGCAGGTTGCTCACAGCCACAACCAACCTGACCTGCAGTGGTGCCAGGACTGGGGCAGCTCCCACCACTCTGGGCAGCCTGGGCCAGGTTCTCCCCACCCTCAGCATCAAACATTTCTCCCTTCTCTTCACTCTTTTAGCTCAAACCATATCCCCTTGTCCTGTCCCAACAGGCCCTCAAAAGTCTGCCCCCAGCTATCCCTTTTAAGCACTGCAAGGCCACCAGAAGGGCTCCCTGGAGCCTTCTCTTCTCCAGGCTGCCCAAGCCCAACTCTCTCAGCCTGACCTCACAGCAGAGCCCTTCCAGCCCTGCCAGCATTGCTCTGGCCTCCTCTGGTCCTGCTCCAACAGATCCCTGTCTGTGCTGTGCTTAGGGCTCCAGAGCTGACCCCAGCACTGCAGGGGGAGTCTGGGCAGAGCAGAGCAGAGCAGAGCACAGTAGAGAGGCAGAATCCACAGCAGAGAGGCAGAATCCACTCCCTGGCCCTGCTGCCCACACTGCTGGGGGATCAGCCCAGGACAGGGCTGGTTCTGGGCTCTGGGTGCTCTGGGTGCTGGGGACTGTGCCCAGTGAAACCCCAAAGCCTGTTGCCTGTGGATGGAGCTTGGGGGTCACATCCCTCATCCCTCTGCCTAGTGAAGCTCCAACAGGAATTGCCCACTGTTGGGGTCCTTCTGAGGGCGGGAGGCACTGCAGTGTGGGTCATTGCTTTGCAGGCATCAGCTCAATTCCTCTGAGCTGGAGGAGGTGTGGATTTGGGAAGCATGAGGGAATTTGGATTGGGGATATTTGGAGGCTTTGCTGTCAGCCCAGCACCAGCCTGCCTACTCTGAGGGTGGCAGACAGGAGTTACAAACCCCTTTGGCCACGCTGCTGTGGTAAAAACCACCTTGTGCAGGACAGAGAATTCACCTGCTTGGATCCCATCTGGTGACTCTGTTAGCCAGACCAAACTGGTGTGAGAACCAGATGTTGGTTCTGACAACTTTCCATCCCCTGGGCCTTGTACAAGCCCTGTTTGGGAGCCAGGATGGCCACCACAGCCAGATCTTGAGGATGCTCCATGCATCCCACATCCCACCCAGTTCCTGCCCAAGCCCTGAGCCAGGCTCAAAGTCTCCATCCAGCCTCAGGTGGTATTCAGGGATCCAAACCTTGGAGGCACGTCCCTGGGGTGTTTCATCTCCTCCTACTCCATCTGGAAGGCTTTGGGGACAGAACCCTTGGGGATCCCATAAAGAAGTGAGACATCAAACCTTTGGATGCAATCACAGTGTTTGCTAGCTGTGGAAAACACCTCATTTTCAGCTCCTCTTTGATCCCATCCCCACAAATCCCATCCTTGAATGAGGAATGGTATCACTGTGATGGGCCAGGGATGGGACAGGGCTGACCCTGGGCTGCTGCTGTGCCATATCAGCCCTAGGCTCTGCTGTCCCACATCACCCCAGCCAGCCACCTACCAGTGAAGATCAGCAAATGCTCAGTTCTCAGTGCTTCCATGAAGCTGGTGTGGATTTAATCACTGGCAACCCCCCCGTGGCTGAGGCACATTCCCACACTTCAGACTTCTGCCCCCCATGGAGGTGCTTGTGGCAGGGGATTTAGGGGTGAGACCTTTCCTGAGCACCCCTGGGCAGGGCTGGAGGGACTAAATCCGTGATCCAGGTTGAGGCATGGGAAGAGTCAGACAAGCAGTGAGTTAAAATAACAGTCTCTTGCTTTATTACCAGCAGAGGAGCAGGGGAGAATTGCGTGTGTGCCAGCTTGGGGAGGGGGCACCCTGACCTGCCTCCATACCCCTGCCAGCTCCAATGCTCTGGGGGCTTTGGGGTGCTGTCTTTTGGGGATCCCTCCCAGCCCTGCAATCCTGCCTTCATCACCAGAGAGGTGACACTGGGAGGTGCCAGCATCCACCCCAGCCCTAAATCCTTGGCTGTTCCTTCCCTGCCCTTATGAGCAGTCTGTGGCTCTGGACAGGGGCTGTTTAGTTTGGTGGGGGTGTAACAGCAAATGTTGTTTCACCTTAATGATGAACTTGGTCACCAGGGTGGTGCTGGCTTCAGTGTCAGCATCCCCAGCCCTTGGGCAGGAGTTTGGGATGAAGCATCTGTAAATGCCCAGAGGAGCAGAGCTCTGCAAAGAGCTGCTGGGAACACAGAGGATGGAGGTTGGAGCACAACCAGGCACCAGAGACAGGGGGAGCCTGGCACCCAAGAACCCCCACCCTCACCCCAGGCAGCACTCAGCACCGCCCAGCAGCATCCCTGGCTGCTGCCACCCAGCCCCTGCATCAGCTCCTTGTCCGCCTGCAAACGAGGACGCATGAAGGACAAGCTCCTGGCACAGCTTCCTCCCATCCATAGCACCCTCCAGGCTGCTTTTGCTCCTGGATTTTCCAGCTCAAATGACTCAGCTCCCTTCTTAGCTCCCTCAGCAGAGTGCTGGGCCACATTGCTCTTTTTTGGGGGGGCTGATCAAGTTGTGCTCCTGGTGAAATTGCCTCCTAGGATGCTGGAAGGCAGCCCAGGCTGAAGACACAACTAAAGCTCCAAGGTATGGACACGAGCTGCTGGTTGCTGGGATGTCATCCATGTGCATAAGGCTTTGTGTCCTTCCAGCTGTCCCAGGAAGAACCATGCTTGATTTGTCCACGGTGCTGAGCCCTGCTGCCTTCTCCTTTTCCCCTTCTCTTTCTCTGTGAGCCCTCAGGCTCAGGTGGGCGAAAGTTTGTCTGTTCCAGTGGCTGTTATGCTAGTTTTCCTCCAGCCAAGAGCCACATCTGCTGGAGGAAACCTCCCATCTCTGCCCAGAAATGTGATTGTGAAGAAGAAAGAGAGAGGGAGGGAGGGAGAGGAGCCCTGGCATGGCTGGGAAGCTCTCTCTTCGGGTCCCAAGCACGCGGTTCAGGTCTCGTATCAGCGGTGCACAGCCCATCCCAGAGGTGCTCGGTTCACAGTGTTGGTGCAATCTGCCAAACAGATGGATCAGCTAGGAGACATTTCCAAAAGAAGCTGGAACGAGGTGGGAGAGGAAGGAATAAACAGCCTGCAGGGTGGCACCTTCCAGCTCTGCCAGTGCCAGACAATCTTGTCCCTTCCCTGTAAAAACGCCACTAAAGGATTTTGGGCTCTGCAATGCAGCCTGGCCCTGGGCACCAAAACCTCTGCACCAAAATCTGGCTCTGGGCACCACAGCCTGGCTCTGGGCACCACGATCTGTGCCCCACAAGCTGTCCCCCATGCACTGCAGCCTGGCTCTGGGTACCACAACCTGTCCCCCATGCACCGCAGCCTGGCTCTGGGCACCACAACCTGGGCACCATAACTTGTCCCCCATGCACTACAGCCTGGCTCTGGGCACCACAACCTGGCCCCCATGCACCACAGTCTGGCTCTGAGCACCACAACCTGGGCACCACAACTTGTCCCCCATGCACCACAGCCTGGCTTTGGGCACCACAACCTCGCCCCCATGCACCACAGCCTGGCTTTGGGCACCACAACCTGTCCCCCATGCACCACAGCCTGGCTTTGGGCACCACAACCTGTCCCCCATGCACCACAGCCTGGCTTTGGGCGTCACAATCTGAGCACCACAACCTGGCCCCCATGCACCACAGCCCATCCTAGTGCACCACAACCTGTGCACCACAACCTATTCTTGTGCACCACAGCCCAGCCCCGTGCATCCCAACCCATGCTCCCCACCCCATCCCCTCCGTGGCACAGGCTTCATCTGCACCCATGGCATGTATGTGGCTGTCTCTGGCTTCAGCAGTGCTCCCCCCACCCAGCCACAGCTCTCCTTATCTGGATGACTGCAAGATGGGCACAACCTTCCTGAGATTGGGCTCCACCCTGTGCTCCCAACCCCATCCCCTCCATGGCACAGGTTTCATCTGCACCCATGGCATGTATGTGGCTGCCTCTGGCTTCAGCAGTGCTCCCCCCACCCAGCCACAGCTCTCCTTATCTGGATGACTGCAAGATGGGCACAACCTTCCTGAGGTTGGGCTTTGCCCCATGCATCCCAACCCATGCTCCCCACCCCATCCCCTCCATGGCACAGGCTTCATCTGCACCCATGGCATGCAGGTGGCTGTCTCTGGCTTCAGCAGTGCTCCCCCCACCCAGCCACAGCTCTCCTTATCTGGATGACTGCAAGATGGGCACAACCTTCCTGAGATTGGGCTCCACCCTGTGCTCCCAACCCCATCCCCTCCATGGCACAGGTTTCATCTGCACCCATGGCATGTATGTGGCTGCCTCTGGCTTCAGCAGTGCTGAGTGCTGACCCGCCCCTAGCCACAGCTCTCCTGGTCTGGACAACTACAAGCTGAGCACAACCTTCCTGAGGTTGGGCTTCGTGGCCTCTCACCCTGCTCAGCCTCTCCCCCCAGCCCTACCTTGGCTGAGCAGCTGCAGATTTCGGACCTCCTCGCGCACCTGGAGCTGCAGGACCTGCTGCAGGACCTCCTGGCGCTGTGCCTCCTGAGCGATGCCCATGCGCTGCAGCTTCTCCCCGTTGAGCCGCAGCAGCGCCCGACCTGCAAGCAGGGCAGCACCTCGGGCAGCAGCCCCATCCTCAGGTGAAGACAGGGAAGGGAAGGGGAAGGGTCACAGAAGGGTGGAATGCCAGCTTGGGAAGGACTCCAAGCTGGTTGGGTCTCATAGGTGATCAAGCTGGGGAGGGACTGTCGATAAAGGCTTGTAAGGACAGGAGCAGGAGGAGGAGGAGGAATGGGTTTAAACCACAAGGGAGGAGGTTGAAATTGGATGTTAGGAGGAAGTTGTTTGCAGTGAGGATGGGGAGACACTGGCACAGGTTGAAGGTGGGGAGACACTGGCAGGGGTTGCCCAGGGAGGGTGTGGAGCACAGAATCACCCAACGTGGTCCTTGATCACGTTGGGTGGTTCTG
>VWZE01023730.1:78057-89271 GCA_013396675.1 Eubucco bourcierii
TGAGTGTGTGTGTGACTCTGTGTGTGTGTGAGTGTGTGTGTGTTTGAGTATGTGTGTGTGTGTGTGAGTGTGTGTGTGTGACTCTGTGTGTGTGTGTGTGTGACTGTGTGTGTGTGAGTGTGTGTGTGTGACTCTGTGTGTGTGTGTTTGAGTATGTGTGTGTGTGTGTGAGTGTGTGTGTGTGTGTTTGAGTATGTGTGTGTGTGAGTGTGTGTGTGTGACTCTGTATGTGTGAGTGTGTGTGTGTGAGTGTGTTCAGCACTTGGAAGAATTAACCTCCCCAAATCCATATCAGCTTTCCAAAATTAGGGATACTCACTGAGGAGATGTCCTGGATGGGCCTTAAACCCCCAATGAACCAGGCTGAGCTCTGTGCCACGAGCCAGCTGATGCTGCCACACTTGGTGAGCCAACTGTGCTGCCACGCAAGGACTGGGGACATTGAGTCACAGACCATGTGTGCAGCCTGCAAATAATCCAGCTGGGCTACTGCTCCCCTCCTTCCTCCTGGTGTCAGCACTCCTCCTCCTCCTCCTCCTCCTGCAGGAGGCAGGGCAATGCTGCTCATTGCAGGCATCCCACTCCAGCAAATAAAGAGCCAACCTGTTTTCCATCGCTCTGAAATGCCTTCTTCTCTCTCAGCCTCTGTCTACACACAGAGCTTTCAAGCTCTGGCAGATATTTTTTTTTCCCAAGAAGAACATGGTTAAAGAGGGGCCCTGGCAGGGAAAGGCTGATGGGGCTTGAAAAATGTGTGCAGATTACACCAAGCTGTTATTAAAAATCACTGCTGTGCTGTTCCCAGCTTGCCCTTTCCCATTTATTTCCCTCCCCCCCACACAAGTAGCAATCACCAAGAAAGGTTTCACGATCCCAAGGAAGGGAAATTATTTCCTCATCAGCATTTCCATCCTGGTGATGCTGCAGTGGGGCCTGGGGGTGTGGGGAAGGCTGAGCCACTAACCTGTTTGTAATTCCAAAGGGTTTTCAGGAGTTTTGGGGGGGTTGTCCAGATGATGTGGCATGCTCCATGATCTGGCCTTCCTCAGCTCTTACAGCATCCAGCAACAATCTTGGGTTATCAACTCAAGCCCTCCCAAGCTGGAGCAGCTCTTAACCAGCCTCAGTGACCCTGTGTTGGGTTTTGGTTTGTCTTTGGATCTTTTTATGGCTGGTGGAGTGATTCTGCAGAATCACAAAATCACTGTGGTGGGAAAATACCTCGAACCCAGAATAAAGCTTGGGAAGCCCAAAGCAGCAACCAGGAGCTCCTTTCCCATGTGTTGGTGAGGGACAAGCCAAGGACATCATCTCTAGCATCTCTAGACAGAGTTAAAGAAGAGAGGGCAAAGCTGATGTGTTGAACTCAAACCCAGAGTAGAGCTTGGGAAGCTCAAAGCACCAACCAGGAGCTCATTTCCCATGTGTTGGTGAGGGACAAGCCAAGGACATCATCTCTAGCATCTCTAGACAGAGTTAAAGAAGAGAGGGCAAAGCTGATGTGTTGAACTCAAACCCAGAGTAGAGCTTGGGAAGCTCAAAGCACCAACCAGGAGCTCATTTCCCATGTGTTGGTGAGGGACAAGCCAAGGACATCATCTCTAGCATCTCTAGACAGAGTTAAAGAAGAGAGGGCAAAGCTGATGTGTTGAACTCAAACCCAGAGTAGAGCTTGGGAAGCTCAAAGCACCAACCAGGAGCTCATTTCCCATGTGTTGGTGAGGGACAAGCCAAGGACATCATCTCTAGCATCTCTAGACAGAGTTAAAGAAGAGAGGGCAAAGCTGATGTGTTGAACTCAAACCCAGAGTAGAGCTTGGGAAGCTCAAAGCACCAACCAGGAGCTCATTTCCCATGTGTTGGTGAGGGACAAGCCAAGGACATCATCTCTAGCATCTCTAGACAGAGTTAAAGAAGAGAGGGCAAAGCTGATGTGTTGAACTCAAACCCAGAGTAGAGCTTGGGAAGCTCAAAGCAACAATCAGAAGCTCATTTCCCATGTGTTGGTGAGGGACAAACCAAGGACATCATCTCTAGCATCTCTAGACAGAGTTAAAGGAGAGAGGGCAAAGCTGATGTGTTGAACTCAAATCCAGACTGAAGCTTGGGAAGCTCAAAGCAGCAACCAGGAACTCCTTTCCCATGTGTTGGTGAGGGACAAACCAAGGACATCATCTCTAGCATCTCTAGACAGAGTTAAAGGAGAGAGGGCAAAGCTGATGTGTTGAACTCAAATCCAGACTGAAGCTTGGGAAGCTCAAAGCAGCAACCAGGAACTCCTTTCCCATGTGTTGGTGAGGGACAAACCAAGGACATCATCTCTAGCATCTCTAGACAGAGTTAAAGGAGAGAGGGCAAAGCTGATGTGTTGAACTCAAATCCAGACTGAAGCTTGGGAAGCTCAAAGCAGCAACCAGGAACTCCTTTCCCATGTGTTGGTGAGGGACAAACCAAGGACATCATCTCTAGCATCTCTAGACAGAGTTAAATCATAACATGAGAGCAAAGCTGATGTGTTGAACTCAAATCCAGACTGAAGCTTGGGAAGCTCAAAGCAGC
Organism: Eubucco bourcierii; assembly: GCA_013396675.1. NCBI lineage: Eukaryota > Metazoa > Chordata > Aves > Piciformes > Ramphastidae > Eubucco > Eubucco bourcierii. Next base: position 80,617 of record VWZE01023730.1, read on the forward strand.
AACCAGGAACTCCTTTCCCATGTGTTGGTGAGGGACAAGCCAAGGACATCAGCTCCAACAAGGCCTGGACCTTCAGATTTCCCCTCCACGCGCGTACGGATCGGGATAGGGACAGCACCAATGTCACTGTGAGCCCTGCCAGTCCCCTCTGCCAGGCTCTGGAGAGGGCAGAAGGATTGGGATGATTCAGCACAGTTGGTTGTGCAGAGAAGAAAGGAAGTAATTAACCATCAGCTTTCCTCCCACCGCAGCCCTGCCAGGAGCAGAGGGAGGAGATGAAAAAGCCTTCAGACGGAAGTTATTTGTCTGAGGAGAAAAAGCAGCTAATTTCTGCGTGGCTCTGCTTGTCTGCTCCTTAATGAAAATCACTCATCAGCAGGAAAAAAAAACCCCAAAACAAAAGAGCATCCAGCCAGAGAGGAGAGGGTGGGGGGAGGAGGAGCTGCACCCTCCACCTGCAGCCAGGCTGGTGGCCACTGGAGACCTCGCTGGGTCACATCCCTCTTGAGGCTTACCACAAGGGCTTGTCCTGCTAGGAGGAGGGGGAACGGTTTTAGCTGGAAAAGGACAGCTTCAGGCTGGAGATTAGGAAGAAACTCTTGGCAGTGAGGGTGGAGAGACACTGGCACAGGTTGCTCAGGGAGGTTGGGGGTGCCCCCTCCCTGGAGGTGTTCAAGGCCAGGATGGATGAAGCCTTGAGCAAGCTGGGGCTGGTGGGAGGTGTCCCTGACTGTGGCACGGGCTTGGAACTGGCTGAGCCTGAGAGGCTTTTCCAACCCAACCCCTTCTGTGTGTCTGTGAGTCTATGGTTCTCTGGTTCCATGATTCTGTGGTTCTATGAGTCTGAGGTTCTATGAGTCTCTGGTTCTGTGATTCTGTGATTTTATGTTTCTATGATTCTGTGGATCTATGATTCTGTTGTTCTATGATTCTGTGTTCTATGATTTTGTTGTTCTATGAGTCTCTGGTTCTGTGATTCTGTGATTTTATGTTTCTATAATTCTGTGATTCTATGAGTCTGGGGTTCTATGAGTCTGGGGCTCTATGAGTCTCTGGTTCTGTGATTCTGTGGCTCTGTGATTTTATGTTTCTATGATTCTGTGGTTCTACGATTTTGTTGTTCTATGAGTCTGGGGTTCTGTGAGTCTCTGGTTCTGTGATTCTGTGATTTTATGTTTCTATGATTCTATGATTCCATGATTCTATGACTCTATGATTCTATGGTTCCATGATTTTATGATTCTATAATTCTGTGGCTCTATGAATGACCAAACCCCTCCTGCCTTCCAAATACCTGCCTGGGGCAGGGGCTACAGCTACAGCCAGGTGTTAGAGACCTCTCCTCTCACCACAGCCCCATGCACTGGGCACTGGCATTACCAAGCCAAGCACCACGGAGTGGTTTATCCCTATCACCTCCCCCCACCTTGATTCTTTGTGCAAGGAGTTTAAAATGAGGTTGTGAAGCCACTGGCAGGGAGAGAGAATGGGAAGTAGCTTTGTGCCTGGAGCCTGCTGCCTGTCTTGGGGGTGATGGATGGAGCTGAGCTCGACTGGGAGCAGAAATATTAAGCGTTGAGAGAATCTTTCCCTGAAAATAATTTATTTTCATGCTGATAATAACAAAGCATCAAAACCTCAAGGCTGCAGGCTGGGGGTTAGCTTCAAGTAGCACCAAAACCTCAGGGCTGCAGGCTGGGGGTTAGCTTCAAGTAGCACCAAAACCTCAGGGCTGCAGGCTGGGGGTTAGCTTCAAGTAGCACCAAAACCTCAGGGCTGCAGGCTGGGGGTTAGCTTCAAGTGGCACCAAAGCTCTGGCTCAGAAGCTCCTGCAGTCTCCTTGTCCCTGGGATGTGCTGGAGCTGCACCTTCCCCAGGATGCTGATTTCCTAGCAGAGGACATCTGAGACATCTCTGCCTGATTTCTGCTCCCTGAGCCTGTTGGAGCTGCTTTCATTCAGAGGTTTACATGGTTGTGTTGCTAATTGGATCTGGGCACCTCGCGGGTGCTCTGGAGGCAGCTGTAATGATTTGGGAGCTCAGGCTGGCTCCTTTCCTTTCACTCAGCACAGAGGAGAGGGGAAGGGGAGGGGGAGGAGGGAGGATACAACGATTGGAGGGGTGTTGAATATCATTTTCCAAACTGAATTAATGAATTTGCAGTGACAAGGGGACACTGGAGATGCCATCGAGCTGCAAGGACACAGGGAGGTGGTGGGAGCCACATTCCTCAGCTTCCTTATCAAGTCACAGCAAGAAGGCAAAACTCAAGGCAGGTTTTAACCCTAGAGGTGTTTAAAGGGAGGCTGGGGAGGGACTATTGACAAAGGCTTGGAATGGCAGGACAAGGGGCAATGGGTTTGAAGTGGGAGAGGGGAGATTGAAAGTGGATGTTAGGAGGAAGTTGTTTGCAGTGAGGGTGGTGAGACACTGGCACAGGTTGCCCAGGGAGGTTGTGGAGCACAGAATCACCCAATATGATCTGCTTCTGTGCTGCACAACCTCCCTGGAGGTGTTCAGGACCTCCCTGGAGGTCTGTGGTAATGGGTTGGACTTCATGAGCTTTGAGGTCTCTTCCAACCTTGGTGATACTGCGATACTGTGATACTGTAACAAGAGGAAATGGCCTCAGGTTGCTCCAGAGGAGGTTTAGGTTGGATGTTAAACTTTCTTTATTGGTCAGGGCTTGGAACAACGGCAGCAATTTGAAACTAGAGCAGGGCTGGACATTAGCTGCTTGCTATGAGGATGGTGAAACACTGAAACAGGTTGCCCAGAGAGGTTGGTGGAGCACCACCCCTGACAACACTCAGGGTTAAAGTTGATGGAGCCCTGAGCAACCTGATCCGGTTGGGGTCATCCCTGCTGACTGCAGATGCCCTTCAGGGGTCCCTTCCAACCTGATGCATTCTGTGATTGCAACAGGCTGCTCAGGCAGGTGGTGGAGTCCCCAACCCTGAAGGTGTTCCAAAAGCAAGTAGCTGTGACTCTTCAGAGCATGGTCCAGTGGCCATGGAGGTGTTTGGTTGGTAGTTGGACTTGATGATCTTAGAGGTCTTTTCCAACCTCTGTGCTCCTATGATTGATTCTGTGATTGATTCTATGAGCTGAGCAAACTTCTCCAGCACCTAGCAGCTAACCAGCATGAGCAAGTTGACAACCACACCGTGGCCATGTCACATCTCAGCAGCCTGGAGCTCTCCAAGCCTGATTTCAGGGCTCACTGCCTGCATTCAATTGCTTACAGAATCCGATTTATTATTTACGTCGCAAGGTAGAGCTGGGCTGGGATTGATTTGCTCTGCTCTGATTGCCACCACTCACTGCTGGAGGGAGCTTGAAGCTGGTTGTGATCACAGCCAGGCTGCAAAAGGAAGGGTTCAGCAGTTGGGAAGTACCAGGCTGAAAGATGTACCTGCATCCTGGCGTTCCCAAGAGCATCTCCTGCTCTTGGGATGCAGGAGAGGCGGTCCTGAGGGGTGGCAGAGAGATGAACGAGATGGTGTCCCCCCAAGGGGTGTCAGTCCTTTGCTGTGAGGGGGATCATAGAATCATAGATTCATAGAATCATAGATTCACAGAATCAGAGAATCATAGAATCATAGAATCAGAGAATCATAGAATCAGGGAATCATAGAATCATAGAATCAGGGAATCATAGAATCAGGGAATCACAGATTGGTAAGGTTGGAAGGGACCTCAAAGCTCATCCAGTTCCAACCCTCTGCCATAGGCAGAGACACCTCCCACTAGCACAGGTCACTCAAGGCCTCATCCAGCCTGGTCCTGAACACCTCCCTGGGAAACCTGTGCCAGTCTCTCACCACCCTCACTGCAAACAGCTTCTTCCTAACATCCACTTTCAATCTCCCCTCTGCCACTCCAAACCCATTCCCCTTGTCCTGCCGTTCCAAGCCCTTGTCAATAGTCCCTCCCCAGCCTTCCTGTAGCCCCCTTCAGATACTGGAAGGTCACTCTAAGCTCTCCTGGAAGTCTTCTCTTCTCCAGGCTGCAGAGCCCAAACTGTCCTCATAGTAGAGCTGCTGTAGCCCTCTGATCATCTTCAAGATCAGGTGGTTACAACGTTTAAGCAGCCTCAGTATAGGGAGTGAGGAGGGAGAGTGGCACAGGTTTTGAGGAGGGAGCCATGAGTAGAAGAAAAGAGCAGATGGGGAGAGCAGAAGTGAAGGGAAACACCAAACCCAGGGACGAGCAGAGCCCTGGTGTAGTCAGGGACGGCTGAGCAGGCCTCCACCTTCATCTCCAGTTCTGCCTTCATCTTCACCATCACCTTTGCCTTTACCATAACCTTTTTCTTCACCTTTGCCTTTGCCACCACTGTCATATGACCTTCACATCACCTTCACCCTCATTCCTTACCCTGCCCATGATCTGATCTGGTGGTGTCTTAGGTGGCAGGAATCAGTTAACCCCCCCAAACCTGAGCCTGCTGCTCTGGGGCAATGCAGATCAGAGGCAGGAAGGTCTCAGGCAGCTCTGCTGATCACTGATGCATTGGAGATGGACCTGGACCAGAAGGCAGGACCATGGGCATGCTGCACTTGGCATGGACACCATCTGCATCCACCTCATCCAGCTGCTCACATCACTGGGAACTTTCAGAAGCCTTGATCCATCTGCAGGAGCTCTGGAGTTTAGACATTGTGGGATGGGAAGGTGATCTGGAGGAGCTCCATCATGAGCATGCTGAGCAACCCACACCCTTGAGCTTTCTCCCACATGAGGACTACTCCCAACAAACCTCCAGCTCTCTCTGCTGCTGAGGGCACAAGCTCTGTGCTGGAGACCCTTTACCAACCTCTATTAATTGTCTCTGAGATTTAAGATGGCTTCAGGGGAGATGTTCAAAGGCATCTCACTGCATCCCAGCTGTGCTGGGAACTCAGCACCTGCCTGCTGCCAGCTCTGGAGAAGCTCCCTCTGCGTGTGTTGGTCCTTGGCTCAGGGAGCAGATGCTGCAGAAGCATCCTCTGGGCTTCTCCAGATCGTTAGGTGGGACTAATTAAAATTTCAGGAAGTATATTTACCTAATGTGGAGTTGATTTCACTAAGTAGGACATCCTGTCTTCAGAGGATTTCTCTGCACAGGGTGATAATCAAGTGAGAACAGGCTCCAGAAGTGTTAATTTAGCAGCTGAGCCAAGGGGGATTAGAAAGCAGCCCCTGGTTCAGTCTTTTCTCACACTTCCAGGTCTCAAATCCAAATAATCATCCTATTTGGGAGTGCAGAGCAGCAGCACATCTGCCCAGCAAGCCACAGGTGGGAATGTGCTGGGGCTGTGGTGGCCAAATTTGGTGTCTGTTATCTCCCAAGGCTCAATCACAGAGTGGCAGAACGGTTTGGGCAGGGAGGGACCTTAAAGATCATCAAGTTCCAATCCCCTGCTATGGGCAGGGACACTTCCCACTAGAGATCAGAATGCTCCTTGCTACCTCCTGATGCTCCTTGGTACCCTCAGGGTGGCACCAGCAACACAGGCAGGTGATGGCATGGGGGTGGGTTTCTGCCCTGGGCTTGCAGGAAGAGTTTTGCAGGCAGGAACTGCACAGAGGAATTTTGCAAGGGTTTTGGAGGAGGAATTTTGGAAGCAGGAATTGGACAGGAGGAATTTTGCAAGGGTTTTGGTTGAGGAGATTTGCAGGCAGGAATTGCATAGGAGGAATTTTGCAAGGGTTTTGTAGGAGGAGATTTGCAGGCAGGAATTGCACAGAGGAATTTTGCAAGGGTTTTGGAGGAGGAGATTTGCAGGCAGGAATTGCACAGAAGAATTTTGCAAGGGTTTTGCAGGAGGAATTTTGCAGGCAGGAATTGCACAGGAGGAATTTTGCAAGGGTTTTGGTGGAGGAGATTTGCAGGCAGGAATTGCACAGAAGAATTTTGCAAGGGTTTTGCAGGAGGAATTTTGCAGGCAGGAATTGCACAGGAGGAATTTTGCAAGGGTTTTGGTGGAGGAGATTTGCAGGCAGGAATTGCACAGAAGAATTTTGCAAGGGTTTTGCAGGAGGAATTTTGCAGGCAGGAATTGCACAGGAGGAATTTTGCAAGGGTTTTGGTGGAGGAGATTTGCAGGCAGGAATTGCACAGAAGAATTTTGCAAGGGTTTTGCAGGAGGAATTTTGCAGGCAGGAATTGCACAGGAGGAATTTTGCAAGGGTTTTGGTGGAGGAGATTTGCAGGCAGGAATTGCACAGAAGAATTTTGCAAGGGTTTTGCAGGAGGAATTTTGCAGGCAGGAATTGCACAGGAGGAATTTTGCAAGGGTTTTGGTGGAGGAGATTTGCAGGCAGGAATTGCACAGAAGAATTTTGCAAGGGTTTTGCAGGAGGAATTTTGCAGGCAGGAATTGCACAGGAGGAATTTTGCAAGGGTTTTGGTGGAGGAGATTTGCAGGCAGGAATTGCACAGAAGAATTTTGCAAGGGTTTTGCAGGAGGAATTTTGCAGGCAGGAATTGCACAGGAGGAATTTTGCAAGGGTTTTGGTGGAGGAGATTTGCAGGCAGGAATTGCACAGAAGAATTTTGCAAGGGTTTTGCAGGAGGAGATTTGGAGGCAGGAATTGCACAGAGGAATTTTGCAAGGGTTTTGCAGGAGGAGATTTGCAGGCAGGAATTGCACAGAAGAATTTTGCAAGGGTTTTGCAGGAGGAATTTTGCAGGCAGGAATTGCACAGGAGGAATTTTGCAAGGGTTTTGGTGGAGGAGATTTGCAGGCAGGAATTGCACAGAAGAATTTTGCAAGGGTTTTGAAGGAGGAGATTTGCAGGCAGGAATTGCACAGAGGAATTTTGCAAGGGTTTTGCAGGAGGAGATTTGCAGGCAGGAATTGCACAGAGGAATTTTGCAAGGGTTTTGCAGGAGGAGATTTGCAGGCAGGAGATTTGCAGGCAAAATTTCTCCCGGGGAGATTTGCAAGGAGGAGATTTGCAGGTTGCCAAATGGTGCTTGGGTCGGAGCCTGCCGTGGGTCCTGCTGTGTGATATTTAAAGCTATGAATTCCCAGCTCTGGGCCAGCCCTGGGGTTTGTTTTCCTGTTGTCCAGGGAGAAGCTGCCTCAGCTTCTGCTCTCCCCAGGGCCACAGAAGTGGCTTTATGTGAGCAAGGGGACTGTGGTGCCCCCAACCCCTCCATGGCAGCCCTGGCCATGGGCTGCCCAGCTCCTTGCCTGACTTTGGGCTGGATGCTGAGCTCCCAGTGGGCTCCCCACGAACGGAGCTGGGTCTTGTGCTCCATCTAAGTGATTATTTTTCACTTTCAAGCCTTGGTGAGCAGTTACGTGCGTGTCGGAGCCGACGTGCCCAGCATCCCCTGCTCACCCTCGCTCCTCTCAGCAGGGTGTGCAGGGCATGAAATGAGGTGAAACTGATGGGGAAAACCTGGACACGAGCTCTGCTCCCAGCCCAGAGCCAGCCCTGTCCTGGGCTGATCCCCAGCAGTGTGGGCGGCAGGGGCAGGGAGTGGATTCTGCCTCTCTGCTCTGCTCTGCTCTGCCCAGACTCCCCCTGCAGTGCTGGGGTCAGCTCTGGAGTCCTCAGCACAGCACAGACAGGGATCTGTTGGAGCAGGACCAGAGGAGGCCAGAGCAATGCTGGCAGGGCTGGAAGGGCTCTGCTGTGAGGCCAGGCTGAGAGAGTTGGGCTTGGGCAGCCTGGAGAAGAGAAGGCTCCAGGGAACCCTTCTCGAGGCCTTGCAGTGCTTGAAAGGATCCATCAGAAATCTGGGCACAGACTTTTGAGCAGGGCCTGTTGTGACAGGACAAAGGGGGATGGTTTGAGCTAAAAGAGGGAGATTTAGCCTTGACAGAGGAGGAAATTTGTCATGCTGAGGTGATGAGAGCCTGGCCCAGGCTGCCCAGAGAGGTGGGAGCTGACCCATCCCTGGCAGCACTGCAGCTCAGGTTGGTTGTGGCTCTGAGCAGCCTGCTCTGGTTGCAGATGTCTGTGCTGACTGCAGATGGGGCTGGACTAGATGAGCTTTAAAGGTCCCTTCCTGCCCAAACCATTCCATGGTGCTATGAAACTGAGCCCAGAAAGTTCCCAGCCAGAAGCAGGGAGACTTTAGACATCCAATGGAGAGGAGCAACTGACAGCACACATCACTGAGGGGATCAACCACCTCTCACTTGTCACCCATGGCCCCTTTGCTGCAGCCCAAGGAGGAGCTGAGAGCTTTCTCCTGAGCATAATCCAGTGCCAGGGCTGGGGTAGCAAAGGGACACCCCAGGAGAAACCCATTGGGGTGGCCAAAGTCCCAACGAGGATGCTCAGGGGCCAAATCCTGAACCATTCATCCCCCACTCTGCACTAGCACTGCTGGAAAATCAAACCAGAACTCTCAGTGTTGGGTGGATGGGGGGAATCAGTGGCTGCTGGCCATCTCCAGGACCCACCAGCACGTATCAAACCTCATGGCCATGCAGAGTGAAGATTAAAAATCATTTACTATTGATTTTACTCAACCTGCAAATCATTCTGCATTCCCTCCTCAGCTGCAGAGAGGAGGATGGAAACTTCCCCCCCACATGGATCTGTGCTGGTGGTGGGGAGAGAGGGAAGATTCACAACCCTTACCCCTCCATGCTGGGGTCACCCTGTCCTCACTCCTCACCTCAGGGTTTTGTTGGAGTTGTTTTTTTT
>VWZE01023730.1:89316-120268 GCA_013396675.1 Eubucco bourcierii
GCTCTTTGTTTATCAGTGAAATTCCTGCAGCTACCATAGCATCAGCAGGGCCCCAGCACATCTCTGCTCTCCCTATCCCCACCACAGCTTCTCTTCTTGGATTGGGAAGGGTCCTGCTGGGTGCTGGTTCCTCTCCACCTCCCATCCCTTGGCAGGGACAGGAATTTATCCACCTCCTCAGCTAAGACTTGATGAAATAGAATTGTGGAATGGTAGAATCATAGAATGGGAAGGTTGGAAGAGACCTCAAAGCTCAGCCAGTTCCAACCCCCTGCCATAGACAGGGACACCTCCCACTAGTACAGGTCACTCAAGGCCCCATCCAAGCTGGTCCTGAACACCTCCAGGGAGGTTGTGGAGCACAGAAGCACAGAATGTGATCAAAGATCACATTCTGTGCTTCTGTGCTCCACAACCTCCCTGGGCAACCTGTGCCAGTGTCTCACTACCCTCAACCTGTGCCAGTGTCTCACCACCCTCACTGCAAACAACTTCCTCCTAACATCAGTCTAGATCCTGGAGCCCAACCTAACATGTGCCTGTAGAGAACTGTTGGACCACATCCTTCTGGGATGTCCTGAAGCATGGATGCAGCATGGAAACCCTCAGGGTGTATAAAGGGGCCAAGGCTTGCTGGGACAGCAACATTATTTATCAGCCCCACCACAAAAGCTGCAGGAGCTGGTGAGGGCTTCTGGGTCCTTCTCTCAGGGCCAAATCCTGCTCCAGTGAGTCCTCAGCTGCATGGAGACACTCCATGAGGATTTTCCAAATCCAGGACACTCAGGGCAGCCCATGTGGGGCTGGGGCTTGGAGTCAGTGGGTCCCACACCCCTCCTTGGAGCTAAGGATGCTGCCATGGGCTTTGTCCTCACTCCTGGATGTCCATCTGGGAGAACCAGGAGCTGCAGCTTCCCTCCCCCCTCTGGCACCCCAACTGTTTGGCAAAAGTGATTTGATTTTTTTTCTTCTTTATTTATTTATTTTTCCTTTAACAGAACCCAAAAATAGAGATGGGAAGCAGCTGGGGGCTGGGTTGCCATTAGCATGCAAAATGGAGCTATTTGTCTTCTCCTGCAGCTGGTTTTTGCTCCAGCCCTTGGAAACCTGGCAAGGGCTGGCAGTCAGAGGCAGGGCTTTGTGCTGAGTAGGGGGCTGCAGGATGGGGACAGCCTCTCCCCAACCATCCCCAGGCCCTTCACACCCCTCTTGCTCCTCCTTGCCTTTGTGTTTCGTGACCCTGAGCCTCTGCCGGGCGATTTTTTTGGTTCTGCATTACAGGTGGAGACAGATCTCAGGTGTCTTCACTTGAAGACTTCACAGGAAGGAGACTTTGCTGAACGGCAGCAAATAAATTCTCACACCCTCAGCGTGGGTGCTTGAGAGAAACCTTCCTAGGGCTGCCAGCAGGGGAAACTTGAGGCAGGAGCCCATGGGGTGTTCATGGGTCCCTTGGGATGAAGATGGATGATGCAGGAATAGGAGCTGGACCTCTGTCTCCCATCCCCACGAGGCGTTTTGGCTCCTCAGCATGGCCATCCCTGCTGCCACTACACAGCAAAAGAGCGAATGAGAGGCTCCAGAGCTGGGGAGGGCACAAGCACAACCTCCTGCTTGTGCATCCAGAGATAATTTCTCTTGGGAAGCAAAGGGGGGGAGGGGAAAAGCAGCAAGGTCGGCACAGCACAGCCCTGCAAGGCTGGGGGGTGGGGAGAGCTGAGGTGGAGCAGTGCTGGAGGAGTGCTGGAGGCTTTGGCCAGCTCTAGGATGTTGCCAGCCTCTTGTGTCCCTTTTTTATCCCTGATCTAGCAGGAGGTTGTTGAATGCAGGGTGTTGGCTTTGCTCCCCAGCAGAGGTACTCAGCTCCTGGGAGTGGTTCCAAGCCACCCACAGCAATGATTTGTTTCTTAATAGTAATAATAATAATGATAATAATAGCCAGAAAATATAACTGCTGTGACAGCACAGCTTTAAAATCAACATCCCCTCCGTTATTTCTACCCTCCCCATCACCCTCATCATCTTCATTACTCCAAAATAAAAGCCTGGATGGGCATTAAACAAGGGGGATTGTTTTGCCGATGAGTTGCAAACGTGATCACTCTCTGCATTCATAATTACCAGAGCAGATGGTGCCTTAGGCTGATGGGGCTCTGTCTACAGCCGGGTCTGCTGAGGGTGGGGATCAGGGTGCTGAGGGTGAAGGGGTCGATGAGGATGGTGAGAATGGTGGTGGTGATGGAGACGATGAGGGTAGTGGCAGTGATGGGGGATGATTTGGCCGTTATGAATAAGCTCTTTACTGTGAGGGTGGTAGAACACCGGAACAGGTTGTTCAGTGGTGTGGTGGAGGCCCCATTCCTGAAAACATTCAAGGTCAAGCTTGATGGGACCCTGAGCAACCTGCTCTAGCTGGGGAGGTCCCTGCTGACTGCAGTGGGTTTGGACTAAATGACCTTGAAAGGTCCCTTCCAACCCAAACCGTTCTGTGATTCTCTGATGTGGCCGATGAGGAGATGGTGATGCTGTGGGGTGATGGTGATGGAGGTGATGGTGAGATGGTGATGCTGGGGGTGGAAAGGGTGCCGAAGCTGTGCTATCAGGGGGCAAGGACATGTGCAGCCGTGGAGGGGGAGATGCAGGGGGGTATGCGAGCTGCGTGTGCGCGCACACGCGTGTGCCACCCTTCGCCAGACCGCTGTTGCACCCGCTGGGGTCCGTCGAGGCGCCAGGGGGCGCTCTGCTCGCCCTCCGGAGCGGAAGTGCCGCACTGCCACCCGGCTCAGCCCCGCCCTCCGGCGCCGCTGCTTCCGTCGCTGCCCCACTCGCGTCTAGCGGCTCCGATTCCGAACGCAGCTTGCCGCCGCCACCGTCACCATGAACAAGAAGAAGAAGCCGTTCTTGGGCATGCCCGCGCCGCTGGGCTACGTGCCGGGGCTGGGCCGCGGGTAAGATGCTGCGCGGACTCCCCCTGCCCACCGTCGAACCCGGCCTGGGCCTTTCGCCGCCCCAGCTCCTCCCTCACGGCCCGGCCGCCGGCCTTAGCGGGCCTCTGAACGCGGCCGAATCCTATTTCGTGGTTGACCGGGTGCGCAGCTTCCCGCCGCGACCGTTTCTGTTCCCTCGGGACTGGCCGGAGGTCCTGCGTGGCCCAGTCGGCTTTTGAGGGGTTATTCCTACGAGATGAGTCTCGTCAGCTCTTCCGACGGGCGGGGGAGGTTTAAAGTGTTATTAGGTGTGAACCTGGCAGCGGGGATGAGTTCCTGTGTGCTTTAGATGCCGCCGGATGGGGAGAGATTATGTCCCCTCTGATTTTGTAACTGTAGGTACGTGGGGCTCTCTTAAAAATCGTCAGATCTCGGTGTGTTTGTGCTGGGAAGGATGAGCGGCAGGTTTGGGGGACGCTTGGAGTTATGCTCTGCGGGCTGCAAGTTCTGTTTGCTGTCCACTGGTGCCCAACGCTGGGGTGATTCTATCATAGAATGGTAAGGTTGGAAGGGACCTCAAGGATCATCTAGTTCCAACCCCTTGCCATAGGCAGGGACACCTCCCACTGGTACAGGGCACTCAAGGCCTCGTCCAGCCTGGCCTTGAACACTTCCAAGGAGGTAGCAGCCACAACCTCCCTGGGCAACCTGTGCCAGTGTCTCACCACCCTCAACCTGTGCCAGTCTCTCACCACCCTCACTGCAAACAACTTCCTCCTAACATCCACTTTCAATCTCCCCTCTGCCACTTCAAACCAATTGCCCCTTGTCCTGGCATTGCAAGACCTTGTCAATAGTCCCTCCCCAGCCTTCCTGCAGGCCCCCTTCAGATACAGGAAGGCTACTCTAAGGTCTTCTCGAAGCCTTCTCCAGGCTGCAGAGCCCCATCTCTCTCAGCCTGTCCTCAGCAGAGCTGCTGCAACCCTCTGGGCATCTTGCTGGGCTCCTCTGGGCCTGCTTCAACAGTTCCATGTCCTTGCTGTGCTGGGGGCTCTGTGCACAGGGAATTGCAGGCTGTTCAATATGGGGTGCCTGAGCCCCAGTCATAGAACCACTAAGGTTAGAAAAGAGCTCTTAAAATCATCAAGTGAAGGTGGTGGAGTCACCATCCCTGGATCTATGGACATGGCACTTGAGGATGTGGTTTAACGGCCATGGTGATGTTGAGTGGATGTTTGGGCTCCATGATTTCAGAGTTGTTTTCCAACTAATACAGTTCTGCTTCTCTAAGACCAACCTTCAGTTGCCCTATCCCTGTGCCATACTCACAGCCCAAAGTGCCCTGTAGCCAAAAAGATCCACTTTTTTACAGTATCTGATGGAGATCCAGAGCTCAGAAGAGAATCACAGAATGTCAGGGGCTGGAAGGGACCTCCAAAGCTCATCCAGTCCAATCCCCCTGCCAGAGCAGGATCACCTAGAGCAGATCACACAGAAACACATCCAGGCAGGTTTTGAATATCTTCAGAGAGGGAGACTCCACAATCCCCCTGGGCAGCCTGTGCCAGGGCTCTGTCACCCTCACAGGGAAAAAATTCCTCCTCATGTTTACATGAAACTTCCTATGGCTCAGCTTCCACCCGTTGCCCCTTGGCCTGTCATCGGGCATCACCCAGCAGAGCCTGGCTCCGTCTTCCTGGCACTCACCTTTACATCTTTATAACCATTGCTGAGGTCACCTCTCAGGCTCCTCTTCTCCCAGCAGCACAGCCCCAGCTCCCTCAGGCTCTCCTCCTAACTGAGCTGTTCCATTCCTTTAAGTATCTTCGAGGCTCTGTGCTGGACTCTCTCAAGCGGTTCTATGTTCCTGTTGAACTGAGGGGCCCAGAACTGGACACAGTACTCCAGATGTGGCCTCACCAAAGAAACCATGGTACAGGGTGGGTGGTGGTGCTGGGTGGTTGCAGTGCCTTTGCAGATGAAGTTTTCCCTGTCAGAGAGCAGGTTTTCCCCCAGGCTTTATGAACGGCAGGGATGGGGACTGCCTGATGCCCTCTTACCAAAGAATGAAGCTTTCAGTGTCCAAGTCATGCTTTTGACAGGCTGCCTGTGTACCAGGCTGCCTGTGTGCCAGGGTCTCAGCCTCTCTAGGTGCTGCTGGTCTCTCCCCACAGAGCCACAGGGTTCACCACCCGCTCGGATATTGGCCCCGCGCGTGACGCCAACGACCCCGTGGACGATCGCCATGCGCCGCCGGGGAAGAGGACGGTTGGGGATCAGATGAAGAAGAACCAGACAGCTGATGATGATGATGAAGATCTGAATGACACCAATTATGATGAGGTGACAAGATTTGTTTCACCCTCTTTCTCAAGAGGAAAGGGGATTTGTGGAATCACAGAAAGGTTTGGGTTGGAAGTGAGCTCTAAAGGTCATCTGGTCCAACCACCCTGCAGGGAGCAGAGACATTCTTTACTAGAGCAGCTTGCTGAGAGTCATGTCCCCTCCCTGCCCCTGCTGCCCATGCCTCTGGGAATCAGCCCAGGACACAGCTGACTCTGTGGGCAGTGCTCAGTGGGCTGGCAGTGCTCTGAGCTCAGCACTCAGCTCATCTCCAGCTTTTTCACCCCTTAGCACTCCCTAGTCCTTCTCTACAGGGCTGCTCTCTAAGCCCTTCATCACAGCCTGTATTTGTGCTTGGGTTTGTCCTCACCCAGCTGCAGGACCTTGCACTTGTTCTCGTAGAACCTCATGAGGTTCACCTAATCCCACTTTTCCAAATGATCCAAGCTCCTCTGGATGAGTCCTGTCCCTCCAGGGTGTCACCTGCACCACAGAGTGTAGAGCTCTGACAGCCTTGGGCAGAGATGCATGAATAAAATATTTAAGGCCTTTGAGGATGTATTTTGTGTTTTGCACAGAACCAAGCTCTCATGCTCTGATGTGTGTTTGGTTTTGTGTGGCCTGTGTAGCCTCTTGTGTTGGGTTCTTCTTTTTCTTTGTTTTTCATGAAGTGGTTAATGGCAGAAAATGGCTTTTCTGTGCTGAGATCTCCCTGACTGCTCGATGAAAGCAGCTTTGGAAGAGCAGCAGTTTGAAGCAGCTTTGCTTTTGAAGTGCTGCAGGACAACAAACAGGAGGGGTGGCAGAAGAAAGCAGCCTCTCTCTAGGGCTGTGTGAGCCTGATGCAGTGCTGTTAGAAAGAGTCTGCTCCTGCCTTTGGTGGTGTTCTGGGAGGCTGTTGGCTGTGACAGGAACACAACAGGAGCTGTAAACTGAGCGTACTGCTTTTTTTCCTTTCTTTTTTCCCCTTCCTTTTTCTCCCTCCCAGTTCAATGGCTATGCTGGGAGCCTGTTCTCAAGTGGTCCCTATGAAAAAGATGATGAGGAAGCAGATGCTATTTATGCAGCTCTGGATAAGAGGATGGATGAGCGCAGGAAGGAGAGGAGGTAGGCTGAATCACAGCGCTGCCGGGGGGGATTTGCTGCCTGCTTTGTGTTCTAGAGTTCTACTCTACCTCTTCCATTGTCTAGTTCAGCTGTTCTCTGTGTCTGCTGGGTACACTTTCAGTTTTGATGTGTTTTAATGCCCTGACTTTGACCCTGTGGCTCCAGGTTTTAAGGGTGGTGGTTGTTTTGCACGACTTGCTCTGATTCTTGATGTTAGTTGCTTCACTGCCATTTATTATGATTCACTGTAGCTAGATTGGCATCATAGAATGGCTCAGGCTGGAAGGGACCTTACAGATCATCTACTCCAACCTCCCCACCATGGCCAGAGACACCTCTCAACTAGACTCAGCTGCTCAAGGCCTCATACAGCCTGGCCTTGAACACCCCCAGAGAGGAGACATCCACAGTCTCCCTGGTAGCCTATTCCAGTGTCTCACCACCCTCATAATGAAGAACTTCTTCCTCAGCTCCACTCTAACCCTGCTCTCCCTCAGCTTCAAACCATTCCCCCTTGTCCTGTCTCCAGACATCCTTATGAAAAGTGCCTCTGTAGCCTTCCTGTAGGATTCCTTCATCTACTGGAAGGCAGCTCTAAGATCCCCCTGAAGTCTTCTCTTCTCCAGGCTGAACATCCTCAACCCCCTCAGCCTGTCCTCACAGCAGAGATGCTCCAGCCCTTGGCTCATCTTTGCAGCCTCCTCTGGACTCACTCCAAAGGCATCTCCCCACGAGATGATGTGGGGAGATGCTGAGTCACTGGATTTTGACACATCCCATTGGAAGGTGTTCTAAAATCTTGTCATGCAGGTCTCTGGTAAACCAATGCATGCTCTTAACTTGTTAACTTCACTCCCTGTTCTACAGGCAAGGGGATGTTGAAGGCTGGAGTTCACTCTTTTGGAGCCACCTGGGTTTACACTCTAATATGTGATAAAACATCTCTGTCATACTGTTGCTAATCTAAGCCTAGAAGAAAAAAAAAGGGAAAAAAAGCTTTTTTTAGTACCTTAGCTTGGCTCAAACACTTCTTTTTTTTTTTTTTTTTTTTTTTCTTCTGTTGGGTGTTGCTGTGAACAATAACCTCAGTTCTCCTTTTCCCAAGGGAACAACGAGAGAAAGAGGAGATAGAGAAATACCGCATGGAGAGACCCAAAATTCAGCAGCAGTTCTCAGACTTGAAAGTAAGGAAAAAAAAAAAACCACCCAACATTTGAAATGTGACTTCTTTGTTGTGCTGCCAGAGGTGGTGGATGTGTGTTCTGCCTGTCTTTGGGGTTGTACTGTGTGCTAACAGCAAAATACTTTGATATTCTCCAGGTTGGATTTACTTCCCTTTGGAAACATAAGTAAACAAGAAGTGCAAAGCTTGGCAAGGGGCAGGGACCTCTTGGTTTGAAGCTCTCAAGTAGTGCAGTACCAAATTTCCAGTCAGTTGATGATTTAAATCACAGTGGTGGTAATGTCCTCTAGTGAGCACAGCATTCAGAGTAGAACACTCAGGGTGTTTACAGAACAGTTTCTAAGCTGGTGTTTAGACCTGTAGGAGTGATTCTGCTGAGGTCTAGTGCTTGGGGATACACAAGGTAGTGAAATCCATCCCAGTTTTGATACTGGGATTGTTTTGTGTGATTTATTGCAGCTTCTTGTGAGGGTGCTAGAGATCTGTCCTTGAGGGACTGGTGATTTCATAGAATCCTAAGGTGGGTTGCAAGGGACCTCCAAAGGTCATCCAGTCCAATCCCCTCTGCAGTCAGAGAAGCTTGCTCAGAGCCTTGTGAAGCCTCACTTTGAATATCTCCAGGGATGGAGCCTCAATTCCCTCCCTGGACAACCTGTTGCAGTGTTCTGCTACCCTGTTGGTAAAGAACTTGTTGGCATTCAAGTAGTAGCTGAGTTAAATTAAGCTTCTGTTAACTGAAATGCATTGTTCCAGCTGTTGTTTAATGATTAGAAATAAACCACTCAGAGCTGCAGGCATTGAGATTAATCTGAATATTTGTAGCACTGAGTTCAAGAAGAGAATTGATTTAGAATCTTCATCTGGACTAAACCCAACTTCTAATACAATGAATCATCTCAATCTGGACTAAACCCAACTTGTAATTAAATGCATCTCACTCTTTTTGTACATGGGATTAGACAAAAAAAAGGAAGATGATCTTTGACCTTCAAGTGGTTTAATTTTACATTCTTCCAAGCAATTTAAAACATAGAATCATAGAATGTGTAAGATTGGAAGGGACTTCAAGGATCATCTAGTTCCAATCCTCTGCCATAGGCAGGGACACCTCCCACTAGTACAGGTTACTCAAGGCCTCATCCAGCCTCATCCTGAACACCTCCAGGGAGGTTGTGGAGCACAGAAGTCCTCCAGGGAGGTTGTGGAGCACAGAATCACCCAACGTGATCAAAGATCACGTTGGGTGATTCTGTGCTCCACAACCTCCCTGGGCAACCTGTGCCAGTCTCTCACCACCCTCAACCTGTGCCAGTCTCTCACCACCCTCACCCTGTGCCAGTCTCTCACCACCCTCAACCTGTGCCAGTCTCTCACCACCCTCAACCTGTGCCAGTCTCTCACCACCCTCACTGCAAACAACTTCCTCCTAACATCCACTTTCAGTCTCCCCTCTGCCACTTCAAACCCATTCCCCTTGTCCTGCCATTCCAAGCCCTTGTCAATAGTCCCTCCCCAGCTTCCCTGTAGCCCACTTCAGATCCTGGAAGGCTACTCTAAGGTCTCCTGGAAGCCTTCTCTTCTCTAGGCTGCAGAGCCCCAACTCTCTCAGCCTGTCCTCACAGCAGAGCTGAGCATCTTGGTGGCCTCCTCTGGACCCACTCCAACACTTCAACGTCCTTCCCATGCTGGGTTCTCCAGAACTGTATACAGGACTCCAGATGGGGTCTGAGGAGAGCAGAGCAAAGGGGCAAAATCCCCTCCCTCACCCTGCTGCCCACACTGCTCTTGAAAATCCAGTAGGGATTTAGGAGAGGTAAAGGACAAATATCTGTTAGGAGGAAGTTCTTTACAGTGAGGGTGGTGAGGCACTGGAACAGATTGCCCAGGGAGGTTGTGGCTGCTCCCTCCCTGGATGTGTTCAAGGCCAGATTGGATGAGACCTTGAGTAACCTGTACTAGTGGGAGGTGTCCCTGCCTGTGGCAGGGGGTTGGAACTAGCTGATCCTTGAGGTCCCTTCCAACCTTACCATTCTATGATTCTATGATTCTATAACGGTGCCAACTCCTCTTTGAACAGCGGAAGCTGGCAGAGGTGACAGAGGAAGAGTGGTTGAGCATCCCAGAAGTGGGGGATGCCAGGAACAAGCGTCAGAGGAACCCCCGTTATGAGAAGCTGACTCCTGTACCTGACAGCTTCTTTGCAAAGCATCTGCAGTCAGGGGAGAACCACACCTCAGTGGACCCACGCCAGACGGTGAGTGCGGACAGAAAACCTGCTGGAGGTGTGGTTTGTGCTTTGGGTTAAATCTGCAGTTCTTAGAGTCAAGGAGTCAGGAAGGTTGGAAAAGATCTCTAAGATCAAGTCCAAACTTCTGTCCAGACCTATCTAACCAAGCAGTGCCAAATCTGCTTGGTTTTGGAGCAGTTCCGGGGATGGTGACTCTACCACCCTCCTGGGCAGCCTGTTCCAGTTCCTGACTGCTCTTGTGGGAAAGAAATTCTTCCTAATATCCAACCTAAACCTCTTCTATCACAGTCTCACAGTATCACCAGGGTTGGAAGAGACCTCAAAGCTCATCAAGTCCAACCCATTACCACAGCCCTCCAGACCAGACCATGGCACCAAGTGCCACATCCAAACCTACCTTGAACACCTCCAGGGANTCCCAGCTCCCTCAGCCTCTCTCCATAGGGCTGTGCTCGAGGCCTCTCCCCAGCCTTGTTGCCCTTTTCTGGACACACTCAAGCACCTCAATGTCCTTCTTAAATTGAGGGGCCCAGAACTGGACACAGGACTCAAGGTGTGGCCTAAGCAGTGGAGAGTCCAGGGGGAGAATGAACTCCTTGCTCCTGCTGGCCACTCTATTCCTGATGCCACTACCTCTTTTCCTGTCCTTAGTTACTTGGGAGAAGAGACCATACCAGCTCCAGTGTCCTCTCAGGTAGCTGTAGAGAGCAATGAGGTCTCCTCTCAGCCTCCTCTTTAGACTTAGTGGGATTGTTTTTGGGGAAAAAAAAAGATAATTGACAAAAAAATGCAGTGGGTTGTGAGTCTGTCCAAGGAATTGCTTGGATGTTAAACTCCTGAGCTCACTGGAGTCTTTCAGTGCAGTGCTAGTGCCAGAAAAATCATAGGATCATGGAGTTGTTTTGGTTGGAAAATAACTTTAAGATCATCAGGTCCAAACATTAATTCAGGGAAGCCAGAGCAAGGTTTTGGCATCACTGCCCTGAACAAGAGCAGAGCAGGCAACAGCTTGAATTATCTTAGAGTCCAGAGGAGGTTTTCAGGATTTCACTCCCTCACTCTTGTTTTACAGCAATTTGGTGGCTTGAATACACCATATCCAGGTGGTCTGAATACTCCATATCCAGGAGGAATGACCCCAGGCTTAATGACACCTGGGACAGGTGAATTGGATATGAGGAAGATTGGCCAAGCCAGGAACACTTTGATGGACATGAGGCTGAGCCAGGTAAGGCTACTGAAGGGGTGGGATCTGTCCTGGTGTTGTGTTGCTGTTCAGGTCCTGGCTTTAGAGAAGTTTTCTCACTCTTTTGAGTGTTGGAGGGAAGAAATAGTCTGGCTGTGATGAGAACTAATTCTGCACTCCTCCTCCTCCTCCTCAAATCTCACACACTCTATAATAGTAAAACTGCCTGAGAAAGCATTTAGGCCCTGGAAATCTTGGTTGATACAGGGGAACAAGCTGCCTGGTGACACCAGAGGTGGGCTCCAGACAGACGGTGCTGGTGGTTTGGCCAGGTTGAGCCTCTCTCCTGTGTGAAGATGCAGCATGAAATACTCTTTTAAATTGTTACTTTCTCTTCTTTTTTTCATTGATTTTTTTTTCCCTCCCCCCCATCTAAATCTGGTCTAAACTAAAAATCATAGGCCAGAACTGCAAGACCTTTTGGTGACTGAAAACCAGGCTGCTTGTTCCCTGCCTTTTCTATGCCTGCTGCTCTTTTGATGTTCCAAGTTGTGTGCTTTAGTATTGGAAAAATGCTGATAAGCAAGGCTTTGTGTGTTTTCCTCCTGCCTTGGTTTTGCTGACAGATAAATGAAGAGGCTTTTCTCTTTTTTGGCTTAGCAGAGGTGTGCAGGCAGATTTGGGGGCTCAGAGTGGTCCTTTCAGTAGTGCTGACTTTTGACTTTCGCAGGTGTCGGACTCTGTGAGCGGCCAAACTGTGGTGGACCCCAAAGGCTATCTGACAGACTTGAATTCCATGATTCCCACACATGGAGGAGATATCAAGTAAGTTTAAGAAGGCTTAAGTGATTTATCCTCTTAGCAATGACTCTGATCCTGCATAAACATGGAAATCTGTCTGAGCTGGGTAGCTTTCAGCTGGTGTTTAACTTGTAGGGGATAACAGGGGTGTGGGGGGGGTTGTTGAGGATGAGTTTGCCTTGAGATCTGCTTTAGACTTTTTAGCTGATTCATTTAGCATCTGACCTGGATGCATCAATTGTGGGGATTGTTTCTACCCAGTCCTGGGCTAATTTGCCAGAGTGATGGCATGGTGTGGCTGCCTGCCAGCCAGGAAATAACCTGCTTAATTGTACCTTGTGTCTTGCTGATTTAGGCTTGTTTGACCTCTGAAAAAACTCTTGGACCTGAAGTCTGGCACTTGTTTTGTAACAATGTGCCATTTATAGAATGGGTTGGGTTGGAAGGGACCTCCAAAGGTCACCCAGTGCCACCCTCCTGCAACCAACAGGGACATCCTCCCCTACAGCAGCTTGCTCACAGCCTTCTCCAGCCTCACCTTGAACAGATCAAGCCATGGGGCCTCAGCTCCCTCCTTGGGCAACTTGCTTCAGTGTTCCAGTAGCTTCCTGGTGCAGAACTTGTTCCTCACCTCCAATCTCAATCTGCTTTGCTTTCATTTCAAACCATTGCCCTTGTCCTGTCCCTGCAGGCCTTTGGGAACAGTCCCTCTGCAGCCTTCTTGTAGCCCCTTCATGTCCTGGCAGGCTGCTCTGAGCTCTGCTTGAAGCCTTCTCTTCTTCTCACCTCCCTCAGTCTGTCCTCACAGCAGAGGTTCTCCAGCCCCCTGAGCATCTTCATGACCTCCTCTGGATCCTCTCCATCAAGTCCATGTCCTTCCTCTGTGGAGGGCTCCAGAGCCAGAGACACTGCAGATGAGGTCTCAGCAGAGCAGAGGAGCAGGATCCCCTCTCTCCATCTCTGGCTGTGCTGCTTTGGATGCCGCCCAGGCTGCCACTGGCCTTCTGGGCTGTAAGCTCACACTGTTGGCTCATGTCCAGCAGCACCCCCAAGTCCTTCACTGTAGGGCTGCTCTCAATTTCAGCATCCCCCAGCCTGGATTAATGAGGGTTACCCTGACCAAAGTGCAGGATCTTACGCTTTGCCTTACTGACCCTCACGAGATTCTCCTCAGCTCACCTCCCCAGGTCCTGCTGGATTCAAGTCAATGCAGTGTGTGCAAACATTGATGGCAATACTTGACTTAAACCAGCTCTTGTGTTTGTTAGCTTCTAACTGTAAGTGCTGTAACTCCTAAGAAATCTGAGACACTGAACTCTTTCCGCTGGGATCCTGCTCTCTTAGTGTCTGTTTGTAAACTTGTTTTGTTAGTGTACCTTTTGTGTCACCAGTATGGAAATATGTGAAGGCATAGCTTCTGTGCTTCTCAGTGTGGCTTAAAGAAAGCAGTTCCAGATCCAGGAGAAGTGTTTGCTGGCTGCTGAATGTTTTCCTGCCTCTCTTTCCTCCTCCTCCTGCAGTGATATCAAGAAAGCTCGTCTGCTCCTGAAGTCTGTACGCGAGACCAATCCTCATCATCCCCCTGCCTGGATAGCATCAGCCCGGCTGGAGGAGGTCACTGGCAAGCTCCAAGTGGCTCGAAACCTCATCATGAAAGGCACAGAGATGTGCCCCAAGGTCAGAATTGCTTTGCTGTCCTGTTGGTCCTTGGCAGGAGAGTGGGACTTGTGGTGACAAGGAACAGCATCTCTCTGTTAAGAGGGATCTGTTAGTCAGCCTATGCCTGGTGCAGCTTCGCTGCCTGCAGTATTACAAGAACACATTTAGCCAGAAGCTGTGATGTTAAATGGATGTGATGTGAAGGGAGATTGTTTCTCTGACAGAGTGAAGATGTGTGGTTAGAAGCTGCTAGGCTCCAGCCTGGGGATACAGCCAAGGCTGTTGTGGCCCAGGCTGTTCGCCACCTTCCGCAGTCTGTCCGCATCTACATACGAGCAGCAGAGCTGGAGACAGACATCCGTGCCAAGAAACGTGTCCTGAGGAAAGGTGAGAGCTTCTCCAGGGTCAGGGACAAGCCTGGGTCTCCCTCTGGCTGTGTTGTATGGGGTTCAGGATGTGGCCAGAAATTTCAGTGATATTTTGGGGTTTTTTTTTAAATTTATTTTGTTTGCATCGTTGGTGAAAAGGAGGCTGAGGGGAGACCTTCAGGCTCTCTGCAGCTCCCTGAAAGCTGGGTGGGGGTTGGTGGCTTCTGCCAAGGAACAATTGATAAGACAAGAGGAAGTGGCCTTAGATTGCTCCAGGGGAGATTGAGCTTGGACATGAGGAGCAATTTCTTCCCCTTGAAGGTTGTCAAGGCCTGGCCTAGGCTGTCCAGGGCAGGGAGACCCTGTTGCTCAAGGGGTTTCAAATATGGTGGTGAGGGCTGTGGTTTAGTGGTGCCTTGGCAGTGCTGGGTTAAGGGTTGGGCTTCATGATCTTCAGGGCCAACCCAAATGATTCCCTGATTGTATGAATGCCTAAAGGAGCAGCCTTGCTGGAAGCCTGGCTGGTTTCTAAGTAGGTTTAGATGCCTGTTGTCATTCTTCTGTGTCCTTGCAGTTGTTCTTGCTCTGTTGAAGAGGGAGCAAGCAGTCCTCTGTTCCTGGGGCTACCTTTGTGCACAGTCACCATGGAAACTAACAGTGGAATGTAGCTGATAGATGTGATTTGTGGTGTGAGTGGTAGTGGCAACAGGCTAAAAATACTCCTTCAGGTACTCAGTGTGTCTTTAAGACAGGAGGTTAGGAAGAGACAGGCTGAGAAAAGCTCTTTAGAATTCAGTGTTCCAGACAGCATCTGTAGGACAGTCTGCAGAGGTGACAGGTTCTACCAGCAGTAGCCAACCCTTGGACAAGATTAAGGAAGCCTCAAAGACTCTTAATTAGGTAGAGCCCATGTTGGGTTGCTGTAAGACCACTTTGGATTCAGTAGCTTAGAGTATTAATGTCAGAGATGCTTTTATACATCCTCCTGTTTGATTTTGTTTTGCATGGTGGTCCAATAATTTCTAGGGAAGCTAAACTGAGGTTCCTGAAGCTGTCAGGAGATTCCTGCAGGCAAACTCTATTGTGAAGGGGCAGTTTCAGTATCAAAGGAACAGGGTTGTGTGAGTGGTTAGCATGGAGGATGTCCCTTCTTCTGTAAAAGGATACCACAGTGATTAGAAAACCTGAAGAGAAGGCTCCAGGGAGACCTTCAAGCAGCCTTCCAGTACCTGAAAGGGGCTACAGGAATGCTGGGAGGGACTTTTTATAAGGGTTTGTAGTGTCAGGGTGAGGGGCAATGGATTGAACCTGGAAGAGGGAAGGTTGAGACTGGAGATTAGAAAGGAATTTTTTCCAGTGAGGATGGGGAGACACTTGCACAGATTGCCCAGGGAGGTTGTGGATGTCTCCTCCTTGGAGGTGTTCAAGGCCAGGCTGGATGAGGCCTTGAGCACCCTGGGCTGGTGGGAAGTGTCCCTGCCCATGGCAGGGGGTTGGAACTGGCTGAGCTTTAAGTTCCCTTCCAACCCAACCTGTTCTGTCATTTTGAAGGTCCTACCTATACTCACTTGCTGAGATTGGAGCTTTGCTCAGCTGGGTGTGGTACTGGAGAGGCTGCACTTAACAGCTTGGACAGCTGAAAAGCCTTTGGGCTGTCCAAAACCTGCTTCCAATTAAAATTATTTAGCAAGTTTGTTATTTTCTGCCTTGAAGTTCTCATTGTTGAAGCAAGCGCTGGTAGTGCAAGTCCAGTCCCCTCCCTTCTTTCTCAGGAAGTTCCATCTCTGCAGTCTCCTCTCTGTCAGGAAGCTTCATGTCCAAGAGGACAAAGCCCTTAATATATCATCTTTAGAAGCTGCTGCTGTCTTTTGGTGTCATGAGTGCCAAGAATTCTTTTGCCCCTCTAGCCCTTGAGCACGTTCCAAACTCGGTGCGTTTGTGGAAGGCAGCTGTGGAGCTGGAAGAACCTGAGGATGCCAGGATCATGCTGAGTCGGGCTGTGGAGTGCTGCCCCACCAGTGTTGAGGTGAGCTTTGGAGAGGTACCATAAATCAACACCTCCACCCCACCACCACCACCACCTGAAGCTGATATTAAAGCTTTGAAAACAGAGTTGAGTGTGTGTGGGGTTCTGCTGCCCACTTTATGCCGTGTGGTGAGTGGTCAGGCATTGGAACAGGCTGCCCAGGCAGGTGGTGGAGTCCCCATCCCTGCAGGTGTTGGAGGTGTTTAAGAAACCTGTGGCCATGGCACTTGGGGACATGGTTTGGTGGTGGTATTGGCTGATGCTTGGACTCAATGATCTTAGAGGCCTTTTCCAACTCAAACGATTCCATGGTTGTGTGAGTGGTGGTCTCTGCTCTTTCTCCTCTCTGCAGTTAATTGACTGGTGGGCTTTCTAGGGCTTATTTTGCTATGTAATTAGTAAGTTAATTATGCAAGTGTGCTGCTGTGCCTGCTGGAGCCAATTAGCCATGTAGTGCCTTGAAGATTGTGAAAGCAAACACACATGTGGGCTGGGCAGCCCAAATCAAAGCTGATCCTCTCTGAAACGTTTGCAGCAGCTGTGTATGAGGTGAGCTGCACTGAAAAGGAGCTCAGCAGCCCAACACACAGAGGTGATAAGGATTGAGCTTTAAGGCTTTTCTTAAAGGCAGCACAGGAAGGACATGGAAGTGTTGGAACCAGTCCAGAGGAGGCCACCAAGATGCTGAGAGGGCTGCAGCAGCTCTGCTGTGAGGACAGGATGAGAGAGTTGGGGATCTGCAACCTGGAGAGAAGGCTTCCAGGAGATCTCAGAGTAACCTTCCAGTATCTGAAGGGGGTCTAGAGGAAGGCTGGGGAGGGACTATTGACAAGGGCTTGGAATGGCAGGACAAGGGGAATGGGTTTGAAGTGGGAGAGGGGAGATTGAAAGTGGATGTTAGGAGGAAGTTGTTTGCAGTGAGGGTGGTGAGAGACTGGCACAGGTTGAGGGTGGTGAGAGACTGGCACAGGTTGAGGGTGGTGAGAGACTGGCACAGGTTGCCCAGGGAGGTTGTGGAGCACAGAATCACCCAACGTGATCAAAGATCACGTTGGGTGATTCTGTGCTCCACAACCTCCCTGGAGGGGTTCAAGGCCAGGTTGGACGAGGCCTTGAGGGACCTGTGCTAGTGAGAGGTGTCCCTGCCTATGGCAGGGGGTTGGAACTGGATGTTCCTTGAGGTCCCTTCCAACCTTCCCACTCTGTGATTCTAACCCATTTTCCCTTGCTCCACAGCTGTGGCTTGCTCTGGCAAGGCTGGAGACGTACGAGAACGCTCGGAAGGTCCTCAACAAAGCCCGGGAGAACATTCCCACCGATCGGCACATCTGGATCACTGCTGCCAAGCTGGAGGAAGCCAATGGAAACACCCAGATGGTGGAGAAAATCATTGACAGAGCCATCACCTCCCTGAGGGCCAATGGTGTGGAAATCAACAGAGAGCAGTGGATACAGGTATCTGCTTGCTTGGAGCCTTCAAGCTCTGTTCTGAAGGCTGCCGGTGGAGGATAGGGTAGAGGAACCTTGTGCTTGGCTCTTTAGATCCCTGTGAAGATCCAAGGGGATGAGGCTGAAAAGCTGAGGAGAACCAAGGCTGTTAGTGGTGCACTGGGGCAATGCTGCCTGTGCTGAGCTGAGGAATGTCTGGTTTACTTCTGTCTTGGAAGAGAACCAGCTTCAAGTTGAAGCAGCTGCTGCCTCAAGTAAGGCAGAGCCTCCAGAAAAGGATTTATGGATTTTTTGCATATGTCTCTTCTGGCTCAAGAGGAATCTGTGTGTCAAAGGAGCCTTTGTCAGGGAGTGTTGTAAGGAGTCCCTACAAACACCACGTGTGCAGCAGGCAGGAAATGCCCAGCTAGTCCTCTCTGGCTTGTCCTCAGGCTGTGTGAAGTGGCCACAGCTGAGGTGTGCAGTGTGAGGTACATTTACACACTGAGCTGTGTGCTGTGGCTGACAGGCTGGAGGGAAGGGTTCCAACCAGAGGGATCTCCACAGGCTGGGCAGGTCAACTTCATTCATGTGCCAGCCCCATGAAGTTCAACAAAGCCAAGTGCAGGGTTCTGCACCTGGGCCAGGGCATTCTCAAGCACAAGTACACACCCTGGAGGGGAGTCCTGAGGAGAAGGGCTTGGGAGTGTTGGCTGGTGAGAAGTTCAGCATGAGCAGGCACTGTGCACAGCCAGCCCAGAGCCAGCTGTGTCTGGGGCTGGTCCCTGGTATCAGGGGGAAGGAGGGGATTCTGCCCCTCTGCCGAGACTCTCCTCTGCAGTGCTGGGGTCCTCAGCACAACAGAAGCCAGGGACCTGTTGGAGTGGGGCCAGAGAAGGCCACAGCAATGCTGGGAGGGCTGAAAGTCCTCTTCTGTGAGGTCAGGTTCAGAGAGCTGGGCTTGTTCAGCCTGAAGAGAAGGTGGCTCCAGGGAGACCTTCTGGTACTTGGAGGGGGCTACAGGAGAACTGGAGAGGGACTTTTTACAAAGCTTTTTACAGAGCTGTTGCAATGAGTCCAGAGGAGGCTGCAAAGATGAGTCAAGGGCTGGAGCACCTCTGCTGTGAGGACAGGATGAGGGAGCTGGGGGTGTTCAGCCTGGAGAAGGCTCCTGGGGTACCTTAGAGCTTCCTTCTGGTACCTGAAGGGATCCTACAGAAAGGCTGCAGAGGGACTTTTCATAAGGGCATCTAGTGACAGGACAAGGGGGAATGGTTTGAAGCTGAGGGAGAGCAGGGCTTAGACTGGAGTTGGGGAAGTTCTTCAGTCCAAGGGTAGTGAGGCTCTGGAATAGGCTGCCCAGGGAGGTTGTGGATTCCTCCTGCCTGCAGGTGTTCAAGGCCAGGCTGGATGAGACCTTGAGCAGCTGAGTCTAGTTGAGAGGTGTCCCTGGCCATGGTGGGGAGTTTGGAATAGATGATCTCTGAGGTCCCTTCCAACCTGAGCCATTCTAAGATTCTGTGCATTGCAGCTTCACAGCAGTAAACCAGGGAAAGGTTAATTTCAGTTTCCCTTTAAGAGAACCAGCTCCACAGCCTCAGCATCGCTGCCTTCTCGAGTTCCTTTTCAGGACAGAACCCTTCCCTTCCTGTTACCTGATCAGAGGGCTTCTCAACAAGTTCAAGCAAGACATGCTTGGCTTTCTGAAAGCTTTGTGTGTCAGAAAGCTCCATCTGTGCTCTGGTGAGAGAGGCTCTACACCTTTAATTTAGCACAGGTT
The DNA here is from genome assembly GCA_013396675.1 of Eubucco bourcierii. Lineage (NCBI taxonomy): Eukaryota > Metazoa > Chordata > Aves > Piciformes > Ramphastidae > Eubucco > Eubucco bourcierii. The sequence goes on from VWZE01023730.1 coordinate 108,373, forward strand.
GAGGATGTATCCATTTAAACTTGCTTACGAGGAACTAAAGACTTAAGAATCAGCCCAAAGCTGACTAAAGCTACCCAAAGGAGGTCACTGGTTTTGATGTTTCAATTTATAGAATGGGTTGGATTGGAAGGGCCCTTTAAGATCATCTAGTTCCAACCCCCCCTGCCATGTTGCTCAAAGCCTCATCCAGCCTCATCTTAAACACTTGTGGGGATGAGGAACCCACAACTCCTCTGGGCAACCTGTTCCAGTGTCTCACCACCCTCACAGTAAAGGACTTCTGTCTGTTGTCCAATCTGAGTCTGCCTTGCTCTAGCTTCAAAGCATTGCCCCTTGTCTGTCACCAGATTTATAAAAAGTACCTCTCCAACTCTCCTGTAGATGCCCTTTGGATACTGAAATGCTGCTCTAAGGTCTCCTTGGAGCCTTCTCTTCCCCAGGTTGGACAGCCTCGATTCTCTTAGAAGTGCTCATAGAAGTGCTCCAGCCCCTTGATCATCTTTGTGGCCTCCTCTGGACCTTCTCTAACAGATCCATGTCCTTCTTGTGTTGCTGCCTCCAGAAATGGACACAGTGCTTCAGGTGGAGGCTCAGAAGGGCAGAATTCTTCTTTTCAAATTCTTTTAGACTTTTTTTCTTGACCAGATCCCTGCTTGACTCAGCCCATGGCAGATCAGTGGAGCTGTAAGAGGCAATTTCTCAGTCTGGAAGGGTCACACATTTCCACATTCAATCCTTGTCAGTGGATGCAGTCGATGGGCTTTGTGTTTTAACCACTTTCTGGTGGGTTCTGGGTATGGACTCACCACTTAGCGGGGAGAGTAATGGGCAGTGAGAGAACCTTAATGTGGCAGTGACCCACAATGGCTCTGTGCTTGCATGTGATGAGTTGCTGCTTCATAATCTGCCTTCTTGTGCTCAGCTCTCAAAATCAAGGACTTCATTCTTGTTTCCAGGATGCTGAGGAGTGTGATAAAGCTGGAAGTGTGGCCACCTGCCAGGCAATCATGCGAGCCGTGATCGGCATCGGGATCGAGGAGGAAGATCGGAAGCACACCTGGATGGAAGATGCAGACAGTGTATGTCCAGCTCTGGTGTTGGGTTTTGTTGGGCTTTCTTTTAATTGGCAAAAATTGGAGCCTGGGAGATGTGTCCCTTCCAAGCCAAAAGATGAACTGAAATATTTTATCAGTGGCAGAGGGGCAGGTTGCCACCATGCCTGCCTGTGTTGGGCCAGTTTGCCTTTCAGGAGGTGATCGTAGTGAGGATGAGAATTTCTGCTAAGCTGAAAAGGGATATTGTGAGAATTTGTAGAATCCTAGGATGGTTTGGGTTGGAAGAGACCTCCAAAGGTCATCCAGTCCAACCCCCCTGCAGTCAGCATGGACATCCTCCTCTACAGCAGTTTGCTCACAGCCTTGTCCAGCCTCACCTTGAATAGCTTCAAGCTTGGGGCCTCAGCTCCCTCCCTGAGCAACCTACTGCAGTGTTGCAGCAGCCTCCTGGTGCAGAACTTGTTCCTCACCTCCAATCTCAATTGTTTTGCTCATGTCAAACCACTGCCCCTGGTACTGTCCCTGCAGGCCTTTGGGAACAGTCCCTCTGCAGCCTTCTTGTAGCCCCTTCATGTCCTGGCAGGCTGCTCTGAGCTCTGCCTGGAGCCTTCTCTTCTCCAAGCTGAACATCCCCAACTCAGCCTGTCCTCATAGAAGAGCTACTCCAACATCTTTGCGGCCTCTTCTGTGTCCTCCTTATGCTGGGGACACCAAAACTGGATGCAGTGTTTGAGGTGGAGTCTCAGAGGATCAGAGTCATGTTTCAAACTGCCCTGTGGTCCTCATGCCCTGGCAGATGGATGCTCTTCCTGCTTCTTTTCAGAAGGCTGACAAGAACTGTTGTGTGATACATAATACCCCAATTCTTGTGTTGCTCTGGGTTACTGTGCTGAGTTCTGCCTCTTTCCATGCCCTCAAGTGATCTGTTTCTGCTCTGTTTCTCCTCAGTGTGTTGCCCACAACGCCCTGGAGTGTGCCCGAGCCATTTATGCTTATGCCTTGCAAGTCTTCCCCAGCAAGAAGAGTGTGTGGCTGAGAGCAGCATATTTTGAAAAGAACCATGGAACCAGGTGTGTGTGCTGCATAATCCTTGGATGAGAGGGATTTATCCTTCTTTAGGGGCTGCCAGACTGCTGAGAAATTGGGAAGAAAAGCTCAAAGGTGGTGTGGTGCACGTGCAGGGTTGGTTCAGCAGGTGGAAACTTGGTGTTCTTTGTAGGGCTGACCTCCTTTGTTGTGGTTGTGGTCAGAACATCTTTGGGTTTTATAAAGTCATAAAAAGTCTTGGCAGTAGACCCATAGAACTGTTGAGGGTGGAAGAGACCTTTGAGATCATCAAGTGCAACTGCTCCACCTGGAGCTCACAATTCCAACGCTGCTGCTAAGTCACTGCCACCAAACCATGTCCCTCAGCACCACATCCATGTGTCTTCTAAACACCTCCAGGGATGGTGATTTCACCACCTCCCTGGGCAGCCTTTCCAGGGCTTGAGAACCCTGGGGCACAAGGCTTGTGAGGAGCAGTTCAGGGTTGTTCAACCTGGAGAAAAGGAGGCTGAGGGGAGACCTTGTGCCTCTCTACAACTGCCTGAAAGGAGGCTGGAGCCAGGTGAGGTTTGGTGTCTTTCCCAAAGAACAAGTGGTAGGACAAGAGGAAGCAAGTTGCACCAGAAGAGGTTCAGGCTGACCATGAGGGACAATTAATTTACTTCCCCTTGAGGGCTGCTCAGGCCTGTCCCAGGCTGCTCAGGGCAGTGGTGTAGTCTCCATTGCTCAGGGGGTTTGAAAGCCCTGGAGATGTGGTGCTGAGGGCTGTGGCTTACCAGCAGTTGCGGTAGCGTTGGGTTAATAGGTGGACTTGATGATCTTCAAGGTCTTTTCCAGCCTGAACAATTCCATGATTCTCCAACCCTGAAGTACTTCCTGTCTCAGTTTCTACTGCAGTTTAAGAGTGGCTCTTCCCCAGAGCACTGAGCTGTTTGTTTGCAGGCTCTCTCTCAGAGGCTATCAACCAAAGGTGTCTGAACAATGAACTGTTTGTGGGGCGCCGATTTCAGAACCTTTCTGGAGCAGAGGTCCCACCCTTGCCTTGTTATGAAACCACTTATCAAGGTTTACAACGTTGGACTTTGCCCCAATATTTACAACCCTGAGTGATAGTGGAAGTGGTGTGGGAGAGCTCCCTTTTTGGCAGCCTTTCCAGGGATTGTAACTTGCTCTTTCTTGCCTCAGAGAATCCTTGGAGGCTCTTTTGCAGAGAGCTGTTGCTCACTGTCCCAAAGCGGAAGTCCTCTGGCTCATGGGAGCCAAATCCAAGTGGTTGGCAGGAGATGTGCCAGCAGCCAGAAGTATTTTGGCCTTGGCTTTCCAGGTGGGTACATTTAGACTTGTGTGATGGTGTTAAGCACAACTGATAACAAACACAGAGCAGGCTTTTCCTGTCAACACCCAGTTCCTGCTGCCTTTCAAAGTGTTGTTGAAAGACACTTCTTCAGCTGTCCTTGGCTTGTTTTATATGGCAGAGTGTCCTGTGAAGTAGCAGCAAGCTGGGAGCAAGAGTTGTGTTGCTGCTCTTCTAGCAGCACAATGCCAGATTCTCAGTTCCCAAGCCATTAGTTTTACTGCCCTGGCTCACACCAACCCTAACTGTGGATCAGAATCCCCTTGTCTTGTGTCAGGAGAGCCTCAATAAAAAGGTTGGGGGTTTGATCTCATCAGTGAGGTTACTGTGGCTGGGACCAAGCCCATTAATCCACAGCAAAGTGAAAGGAATTCAGGATGAGGAATTCAGGTTGCCCCAGGGCAGGTTTAGGTTAGACATGAGGAACCATTTCTTCTGGAGGGTTGTCAAGGCTTGGCCCAGGCTACCCAGGGCAGTGGTGGAGTCCCCATCCCTGGAGGGCTTTCAGAGCTATGGAGAAGTGGTGCTGAGGACCATGGTTTAGCAGTAGGCTTGGTAGTGTTGGGTTAATAGTTAAACTCAATGATCCTAAAGATCTTAGAATCATAGAATGGGAAGGTTGGAAGGGACCTCAAGGATCATCCAGTTCCAAGCCCCTGCCATAGGCAGGGACACCTCTCACTAGTACAGGGCACTCAAGGCCTCATCCAGCCTGGCCTTGAACACCTCCAGGGAAGGAGCAACCACAACCTCCCTGGATAACCTGTGCCAGTGTCTCACCACATCTTCCCCACCTTAAGTGACTCTATGAATGTCTGCTGGATGCTAGGGGAAGGATGGGCAGAGTGATGCAGCTCTAACACTGGGAGTGAGGCTTTGGAAGTTAAAAGATAGGAAGAAAATGTCTTTTGGGTTTGCTAAAGCTCTTCTTGGTGCTTTTCATTGTCATTCTGAAGCCTTCTTGAGGTGGTTGCCACTGCAATGACTTCTGCTGGAGGAGTTTTCACAGACCTCAGTTGGAAAGGGAAGCTTCAGTTTCAGGGCTAATAAAACAAGGCTCTCATTGTGACAAACCCTAAGATCATTTCAGTCATTGAAGCTGGAAGTTCAGAAGATCAAACCTTAGTACTTTTCAACAATTGAGAAGCATCCAGCTTCCTAAACTGGCACAGAGCTTTCTATTGCCCATCTGGTTTAGATCTATAAACCTCCAAAAGGTCAAAAGAAGATTTGGGAGGAGCTTGAGCTGAAAAAGAAATAAATAAATGTGAGAATAAAAAAGAATCAAATCAATCCTGGTGCGGATTGACAAAAGCTCTGATTCCAGCTTGAATCTGGATCAAACAAAGGATTAAATCTGCATTTGTCTGTCATTTCTCCCTCCTCTTGGTGTAGGCCAACCCCAACAGTGAGGAGATCTGGCTGGCTGCTGTCAAACTGGAGTCGGAGAACAATGAGTACGAGCGAGCGAGGAGGCTGCTGGCCAAGGCTCGCAGCAGTGCCCCCACTGCAAGGGTGAGGATGGGCTTTGGAGAGGCTGAAAGATCTCTTTGGGCCCAGGGTGGGGGGAGTTGAGATGGAAGGAGAAGTTCTTTCAGTCCTGTGGCTTCCCTGATTGACCAAATGGCTTCTTGCCCACTGCCTTTTGAGGGCATGCAGCCGCTTCGCCTCGGCGCGTTGCGACACAGCCTCCTGGCATGATGGGGGGTGAAGGGAAAAAAAAAGAAAGGCTAGGAGCAAGTGAAGGCTTTCAGTTTTGGGGGTGTGTGTGGGGGAAGCTTGTGTTGGGTTTTTGTGGGTTTTTGTTTTACACAAATGGCAAAAGTCAGTAAATTCCTGGTTTACGGCTGTTTGTATAATGTTGGTGTTGCATAAAAGCCTGGAGGGGGAAAAAAAAGGGGAGAGAGAGAAAAGACTGCCACAGCAGGCTCAGCTCTGCCCCCACAGCAGGCTCAGCTCTGCCCCCACTGCAGGCTCAGCTCTGCCCCCACAGCAGGCTCAGCTCTGCCCCCACAGCAGGCTCAGCTCTGCCCCCACTGCAGGCTCAGCTCTGCCCCCACTGCAGGCTCAGCTCTGCCCCCACTGCAGGCTCAGCTCTGCCCCCTCTGCTCCAAACAACCCTGCTCCAGTTTGGTCTTTCAAGGGACACTCTGATGTTGATCTCTACAGTTAAGTTCTGGTCTAAAATTTTCATTTACAACTCCTCATGTAAAAAACTACTTTAGCTTGTCTAAGTGAAAGTAGTTTGGTGTCTGCTCTTGGTGTCCCCTACCCCCAGTTTGGCCTTCATCCTGGCTTTTTTACGTTGTCTTCCTCCTCTTTTGTCAGTCAGGGAGGGGGTTTCCCTCTTCTCCAGCTGGGACTGGAGCTCTGGTCTCAGGTTTGACCCCTCCCTTGTGAAGTTTAGGAACGGAGGAGGATGGAGATCTGAGAGCAATGAAACTGCCTTTGGTCTGGAATGTATTTCTCACAGCTGTAGCTTCCATCTGTAGCCAAAAGAGAGGCACTTAGGGGCAGAAAAAGAAAAAAAATCTATGGAGCAGTTTAATTAGCAGGGCAGCAGTTGTGACCTGAAGCCTTAAATGACAATAGATGGTCTTTAGTAGCCTGGATCTAAGGAGATTGCATTGTGCAGGCTCCAATGTATGAGGAAATTTGGAACCCACTGCACTGCTTGGCTGATGACTTTTCAGTGGCTGGTAGGAATAAACAGCTCTGGTTCTTTCTTAGGTCTTCATGAAGTCAGTAAAATTAGAATGGGTGCTGGGGAACATTGCTGCAGCCCAGGAGCTTTGTGAAGAAGCCCTGAAGCACTATGAAGACTTCCCCAAACTGTGGATGATGAAAGGACAAATTGAGGAGCAAAAGGAGCTGGTAGAGAAAGCTCGAGAGGCTTACAACCAAGGGGTAAGGTGCATGCTGCTGCAAGCTTGCTTTGTGCTTCTGCTGGGGAGAGAGGTCTGGTTTGGGATGAGCAGATGGAGAGAAGGGGGATTCTGCCCCTCTGCTCTGCTCTGCTCTGGGGAGACCTCACCTACAGTACTGCATCCACCTCTGGAGCCTTCCACACAGCAAGGACATGGACCTGATGGAGAGGGTCCAGAGGAGGCCATGGAAATGCTCAGGGGCTAGAACACCTCTGCTATGAGGCCAGGCTGAGGGAGTTGGGGGTGTGTAGCCTGGAGAAGAGAAGGCTCCAGGCAGAGCTCAAAGCAGCCTGGCAGGACCTGAAGGGGCTCCAAGCAGGCTGCAGAGGGATTGTTCCTAAAGGCCTGCAGGGACAGGCTGAGGGCAGTGGTTTGAAATGAGAGCAGAGCAGCTTGAGAGTGGAGGTGAGGAACAAGTTCTGCACCAGGAGGCTGCTGCAACACTGCAGTTGAAGCCTCATGGCTGGAACTATTCCAGGTGAGGCTGGAGAAGGCTGTGAGCAAACTTCTCCAGAGGAGGATGTCTCTGCAGCCTGCAGTGGGGTTAGACTGGATGACCTTTGGAGGTCACTTCCAACCCAAACAATTCTGAGATTCTGTGAAAATGGAGAGGACTCTGTCCCAGAGGAAGCAAAGAGATGATTTCTGTTCTCTCTGTCATTGGTTGAAGATAAAAGTGAGGGCCTTGAATTGAGCAGCCAAAATTGCTCTTGCCCAGTGTCCAAGTGCAAAAGTCACTTCCTTGCTTAAGTTTACTGAGTGCTTGACTCCTCAGGGCAGTAGAAAAGTCACTGCACAGTAATTCTCTAAGGCCTGTGAAGCCTTCAGAGCAGAACACTTGAAAGCAAAGTCTCCTAATTTCTCCTGGAGACAGTCAGTAAAAGCAGGTGGCCTACAGAGATCTGCTGTCTTTTTCAAATGATAATTGGTGTCCCTGGTATGGAAGCTTCTGAAATGATGAAAGTGAGGAAGGTACTGAAATGACAGTGATAAGGGAGCAGGTTTCTGCCAGAGTCTGTAGGTCCTGATGACTTCTGCATCTTCAAAGGCTGCCCAGGTTTGCTGCATGCCCTGGTGCTGTGGTTTGGGTGCTCTTCATCTCCAGATGGAGCACAAACTGTAGCTGTAGGATTCTTTCTCTTGCTGCTGGGGTAGCTCAAGGAGAGTTGGTGCACCCAACTGTTTTGGACATAGCAGAAGTTGACTTCTTTCTCTAAGATGAACCAGGAGGTATTTGAGTGACTTAATTGTCTTTGTCTCCCTTCTTAACTCTTCAGGAGGATCTAGGGAGGAAAGGTTTTTTATTTTCCAAGTGGTTTAAATTTTATCTTTGTTTCCTCTTTTGTTTTTAAACAGCTGAAGAAGTGTCCTCATTCCATCCCCTTGTGGCTCTTGCTGTCCAGGCTGGAGGAGAAGGTTGGGCAGTTGACTAGAGCAAGAGCCATCCTGGAAAAATCCCGTCTGAAGAACCCCAAGAATCCAGACCTGTGGTGAGTTGTGTGCTGAGGAACTGAGTCTGGCCTACAAAATCAAAGCCAAGCTCTTTGACATCTGCTCAGCCATTTGAGCCTGGAACTTCTGACCATGCCCAACCTGGAGTATCTTCTGGACTAACAACTTCTGTCCCTTTTCTTGACTACCAGCTTTGGGGTTAGCTTATTTTTCTGGGCACCAGCAATGCTGTGGTGATCCTGGCTAGGTTGTAGCTACTCTAAGGAGCTGGGGACTGGTTATTTCTTTGCTGAGGGTTGTAGTGCACAGAGCATGAAACCCCAGGGATCTTCCAATTCTCTTATAGCCCCTTTTTTCAGACTGATTTGAGTCTAGAGCACCTCTGCCACAAGGACAGGCTGAGGGAGCTGGGGGTGTGCAACCTGAAGAAGGCTCCAGGCAGACCTTAGAGCAGCCTGCCAGTAGGTGAAGGACTCCAGGCAGGCTGCAGAGGTACTGCTCCCAAAGGCCTGCAGGGACAGGCTGAGGGCAGTGGTTTGAAATGAGAGCAGAGCAGCTTGAGAGTGGAGGTGAGGAACAAGTTCTGCACCATGTGGATGCTGGAACACTGCAAGAGGTTGCCCAGGGAGGGAGCTGAGGGCCCATGGCTGGTGGAGCTATTGCAGGTGAGGCTGGAGAAGGCTGTGAGCAAGCTGCTGGAGGGGAGGATGTCCCTGCTGGCTGCAGGGGGTGGCACTGGGTGAGCTTTGGAGGTCCCTTCCAACCCAACCCCATTCTGTGATTCTAGAATAAAGCCCATGTTTATTTTTAGGGGCAGAGCAGTGGGAGGACATCAGCTCCCCCAGCACACATTGAGAGTATGGGCTGCTCTTTGCAGAGCCTCCCCTGTGACTCTCTCTGTGTCTCCATGCAGTGACTGTTGTCACAAATACCATCACTGAGTCTCTCTCTTACCCAGGCTGGAGTCTGTGCGACTGGAGTACAGAGCTGGGCTGAAGAACATTGCAAATACCCTGATGGCCAAGGCCTTGCAGGAATGCCCCAACTCAGGTGAGCTGCATCTCCTGTCTGTCTAAACCATGGTTCTTTTGCCCTCCTGATGAGGACACAGCATTTCCCATGGCACCCTTGGGGGCCAGCTCTCAAAATCCTCTCTTTTGGAGCGAGTCCCCTTTCTGCAAATGCACTGTAGAGGTTCCTGGTGAATTATCCCAGCTGCTTTGTGCTGTCCCACACTGGTGAGCTGACAGCTTGCTGCTTTGGTCCATTTTGCTGCTGTGTCAAATATATTCCTGGAGCTGTGCTCCATGTTTTGTTCCCAGACTTCCTAGGAAAGCATCTTGGGTATGGGTGGCTTTTCTCTGGAGCTGGTTGAAGTCTGCCAAGGGTTAAAATTGGGGAGAGGCTTTGGAGTGTTGGGAGGTTGAGTGGAAGAAGGGTGGGTGGGCTTTACTTTGGCTGGAGCAGAGCTGACCATAGGAAACTTGCCAGTGGTGGTTTGCCTGCGCTGGTTGCTCTCCTGACTGTGAAGAAGTTGTGCTGGCAGCAAATTCCAGTCACAGTCTTGCTTAGGGGATTGCAGACACAGAGGTTTAGTTCTGGATTTTGATGATTTTAATTCATTTCAGAAAGGCAAATAGGTTCTGTGATGTGAGTCAGTGAATCACAGCATGGCTTGGGTTGGAAGAGATCATCCAGTCCAAGCACTAACCCAGCACTGCCAGGGCACTACTAAACCAAGGCCCTCAACACCACATCTCCATGGCTTTGCAACTCACCCAGGGATGGGGACCCCACCACTGCCCTGGGCAACCTGGGCCAGGCCTTGACAACCCTCAAGGGGAGGATTCAAGTGCAGAGTTCTACACTTTGGCCACAACAGCCCCAAGCAGTGTTACAGGCTGGGGGCACAGTGGCTGGAGAGCAACCAGGCAGAAAGGGACCTGGGAATGCTGGTAGAGAGGAGCTGAAGATGAGGCAGCAGTGTGCCCAGGTGGGCAGCAGAGCCAATGGCATCCTGGCCTGGCTCAGGAGCAGTGTGGCCAGCAGGAGCAGGGAGGTTCTTCTGCCCCTGTGCTCAGGCCACACCTTGAGTGCTGTGCCCAGTTCTGGGCCCCTCCATTCAAGAGAGATGTTGAGGTGCTGGAAGGTGCCCAGAGAAGGGCAGCAAGGCTGGGGAGGGGCCTGGAGCACAGCCCTGTGAGGAGAGGCTGAGGGAGCTGGGGGTGTGCAGCCTGCACAAGAGGAGGCTCAGGGCAGAGCTCCTTGCTCTCTGCAGCTCCCTGAAGGGAGGTTGTAGGCAGCTGGGGTTGGGCTCTGCTGCCAGGCACCCAGGGACAGAAGAAGAGGACACAGCCTCAAGCTGTGCCAGGGCAGGTTCAGGCTGGATGTTAGGAGGAAGTTGTTGGCAGAGAGAGTGATTGGCATTGGAATGGGCTGCCCAGGGAGGTGGTGGAGTGCCCATGCCTGGAGGTGTTGAAGCCAAGCCTGGCTGGGGCACTTAGTGCCATGGTCTGGTTGGTTGGCATGGACTGGGTGCTAGGTTGGGCTGGGTGAGCTTGGAGCTCCCTGCCAACCTGCCTGGTTCTATGACTCTATGAAATTGTTCCTCATTACCAACCTAAACCTCCCTTGATGCAACTCAAGGCCATCTCCTCTTGTCACTTGTTCCTTGGGAGGCCAACCCCAACTTGGTTCCTTTCAGGGAACTGCAGAGAGCCAGAAGGTCTCCACTCAGCCTCCTTTGCTCCAGGCTGCACACCCCCAGCTCCCTCAGCTGCTCCTCCCCAGCCCTGTTCTGCAGACCCTTGCCCAGCTTTGCTGCCCTGCTCTGGTCCTGCTCCAGCCCCTCGGTGCTGGTTGTGCTCAAGTCAGTTGGTACATCCTGCTTCCCTTCTGCAAGAAGATTTGATTGTTTAAACATGTGGGCATCTTTGGAGAGGAGATCAAAGATCATGTTGGGTGATTCTGTGCTCCACAACCTCCCTGGAGGTGTTCAGGACCAGGCTGGATGAGGCCTTGAGTGACCTGTACTAGTGGGAGGTGTCCCTGCCTATGGTGGGGGGTTGGAACTGGCTGATCTTTGAGGTCCCTTCCAACCTAAACCATTCTATGATTCTATGACCCTGTATATAAGGAGCAAGAAGAGTTCTGCTCCAGTCTGACCTCTCAGTCCTCAAATTTGGCTTTTGAAAGTTCCTGTGGTGCAGTTTCTGGGAACACCTTGGCAGAGTCCAGGCAGATGCCAGCTTTCAGGTTTTGCTTTGAAGTGCTCAGCAGGTCTGCTTGGCTGACAGGAGGCACTGATAATGTCATGCTCCTCTGAGCATGTTTCCTCCCCTGCTTTTGGCAGGGAGAGGAACTAGGGATTAAACCCAGCTTTGTTGGACCTGCTCTGTCCTTCATCATCTGTGTGGAAAGCCAGCATCAATAAGACCACAGTTCCCTGGCACGCTTGAAACCACTTCTAAACAATGTCACTTTCCACCTTCTGGGCCTTCTTCTGCAACATCAGTGTCCCACTTAGATAAATGAACATCTCTTTCACTTTAGCAATGATGATTTTCCCTCCCCTGGTGTGCTGCAGGAGCTTGAGGTTAGTGCACACCAGCCCAGGGAGCACTGGAGCTGTTGGAAGGGTTTGATCCAGAGAGGTCCTGCACCTGGGTAGGCACAATCCCAAGCACAGCTCCAGGCTGGGTGGGGAATGGCTGAGAGCAGCCCTGAGGAACAGGCCCTGGGGATCTGGGGGGAGGAAAAGCTCAACCTGAGGCTGCAGTGTGAGTGCAGCCCAGACAGCAACTGTGTGCTGGGCTGCAGCAAGAGCAGTGTGGGCAGCAGGGCAAGGGAGGGGATTGTGCCCCTTGGCTCTGCTCTCCTCAGACCCCACCTGCAGTCCTGGGTGCAGTTCTGGAGCCCCCAGCACAGGAAGGACATGGAAGGGTTGGAGCCAGTGCAGAGGAGGCCACCAAGATGCTGAGAGGGCTGCAGCAGCTCTGCTGTGAGGACAGGCTGAGAGAGTTGGGGCTCTGCAGCCTGGAGAGGAGAAGGCTTCCAGGAGA
>VWZE01023730.1:124031-141921 GCA_013396675.1 Eubucco bourcierii
AGATGTAAGCATCTCATCCTGTCTCTGTCTACAGCAACTCTGGGGCAGCCAAGTTAAGGAATTGAGTAGCAAAGGTTCCAGGGGTTCCAAGGCTGGGCTCAGCGTGTCCAGGGCTGGGCTCAGCGTGTCCAAGATTGGGCTCAGCGTGTCCAGGGCTGGGCTCAGCGTGTCCAGGGCTGGGCTCAGCGTGTCTAAGATTGGGCTCAGTGTGTCCAGGGCTGGGCTCAGCGTGCCCAAGATGGAGCTGTGTAGTAACTTCTCCGAAGTGTCTTTCTCCCCCTGGCTTATTCTTTTTGGCCCTATCATCTCTCTTCCCTTCCCAGGGGAAGAACAGTCAGCAGATGCCTACAAAATCTGCTGTTCCCTTCTTGGGTGAGCAAAGAGTTGAAGGCCCTGTGCAGCCTCCAGGCTGGAGTGCTTGCTGGGTAGCTTCTTGCTGTAGGGAGAAGCTGGTTCTGACCCACTTCTGCTTTTCTCCACAGGCTCTTCTGGAGTGAGCGTAAAATAACCAAGGCCCGGGAGTGGTTCCACCGAACAGTGAAGATAGATTCTGACCTGGGGGATGCTTGGGCTTTCTTCTACAAGTTTGAGCTCCAGCATGGCACAGAGGTGGGTGTGTGGGCACAGGGGAGCAGGGGAGAGCAGCAGGAATCTCTGGTTCAAGGTCTGGAGATTGCTGCAGTGCTGAGCGTACTGCCGGTGTGGCTCAGAGATGAGGTTGTGGCTGTCCTGAGCATGACCCAGCATGAACAGGCCTGTGTGGTGGTTTTGAAATGGCTCTGGCAGTAGCTGAGCTGTCTTTCAGGCTGCTTTGCTCTCCATAGTCATGCTGGCTCGTGCAAAAATGTCTGAAATCAATCTTCTCCTGTAAAACACAAGCTCTGGCCTAGGAGATCTTCCTGTAACTGTGGTGCTGGGTTTGTGTAACCCGTCCTGTGCCTTCACAAGTGTCAAGTACAGGTTGCATGTGAGCACAGCCAGAGGAACAGCCTGTTCTTATCTCTCATGGCAGTTTTTACTGCCTGATAGGACTGAAATGATAGGAGTGTTTTATCTTTTGACTTCAGAGAGACCTCTCTCTCTTGACAGACCTCAGGCAGGTGGTAACGCAAAGGAAATTTCTGCTGCAGTTGCTCTGCTGGATCCAGAACTTGCCCAATTAATTCAGCCACTTTATTCAGGAGGACAGGAGAGCTGCTGCCTCTCAAGTTTTGCCTCAAGTTTCTTCTACAGCCTCTAAAAATCCAAACTAACCCCCCCATAAGCTTTGGCAGAGTGCTTGAATTGGGAAAGAAATTGTTAAATTTCATAGAATCATTAAGTTTGGGAAAGGCTCCATCCCTGGAGCTATTCAAGGTGAGGCTGGACAAGGCTCTGAGCAGCCTGCTCTGGTGGAGGATGTCCCTGCTGACTGCAGCAGGGTTGGACTGAATGACCTTTGGAGGTCCCTTCCAGCCCAAACCATTCTATGATTACTAGGTTGATGGTTGGACTCGAGACCACTAAGGCCATCAAACCATGTCCCCAAGTGCCATGCCCAGACATTTCTTGAACACCTCCAGGGATGGTAACTCCACCACCTCCCTGGGCAGCCTGTTCCAATGCCTGACCACTCCTGCAGGAAAGATTTTCCTAATATCCAGCCTAAACCTCTCCAGGCATAACTTAAGCACAGCTCATTTCCTCTCAACCTGTCACTAGTTAGTTACTTAGTGGAAAACACCAACACCAACCTCACTCCAACCTCCTTTCAGGGAGTTGTAGAGAGCACTGAGGTCTCCCCTCAGCCTTCTCCTCTCCAGACTGAACAACTCCAGCTCCTTTATCTGCTGCTTGTACAAGATGCCCTCCAACTCCCTCACCAGCCTCACTGACACACACTGCAGGATCTCAATGTCTGTCTTACATGGGGTCTGAGGAACAGGCCCTGGGGGTCTGGGGGGAGGAAAAGCTCAACCTGAGGCTGCAGTGTGAGTGCAGCCCAGACAGCAACTGTGTGCTGGGCTGCAGCAAGAGCAGTGTGGGCAGCAGGGCAAGGGAGGGGATTGTGCCCCTTGGCTCTGCTCTCCTCAGACCCCACCTGCAGTCCTGGGTGCAGTTCTGGAGCCCCCAGCACAGGAAGGACATGGAAGTGTTGGAGCCAGGCCAGAGGAGGCCACAAAGATGCTGAGAGGGCTGCAGCAGNGGTTGTGGAGCACAGAATCACCCAACGTGATCTTTGATCACGTTGGGTGATTCTGTGCTCCACAGCCTCCCTGCAGATCTTCTTCTGTGCTCCACAACCTCCCTGCAGATCTTCTTCTGTGCTCCACAACCTCCCTGCAGATCTTCTTCTGTGCTCCACAACCTCCCTGCAGATCTTCTTCTGTGCTCCACAACTCTCCCTGTTCAGGGCCAGGCTGGATGAGTCCTTGAGTGACCTGTGCTAGTGAGAGTTGTCCCTGCCTATGGCAGTAGGTTGGAACTGGATAATCTTTGAGGTCCTTTCCAACCTTCCCATTCTGTGATTCTCTGTTTGCTCTGTGCTGGAACAAAGCAGGGTGTTAAGAGAGACTTGCCAAGTGTCCTCTCTCTTCCTTGCAGGAACAACAAGAGGAGGTGAGGAAGCGCTGTGAGAACGCTGAACCTCGCCACGGGGAGCTCTGGTGTGATGTCTCCAAGGACATACAGAACTGGCAGAAGAAGATTGGGGAGATCCTTGTGCTTGTGGCAGCCAAGCTTAAAAACACCTTTTAGAGCCTGCTGGCTTCAGCTGCTGCAGTCACCCCTCTAGGACTTGTCTGCTTCCCTGCTTCCAGAGCCACCTGCACAGCTTTTGGATGGGAGATTGGTGGTGGTGATAGGAAAGGTTTTACTCGTCAAAAGAGAAACTGCTTCCTTCTCTGTTCCTTCTTTCCTCAGCCACAGTGCTCTGGGCTCACACAGCTCAGTCAGCAGCTTCTGCAGCTGGTGTGAACGTTGCTGCTGGTGTCATGGAGGAGAAATGAGTGGTTTTGTGAGGCTCCCCCTCTAAATACCAGCTTTGATTAGTGATGTATGGACTCTGATGCAGCAGTTCCTCTGCTTCTCCCCCAGCATGCATCTCTCTGTCACACTTTGTGCAGTCCCCATCCTGTTTGACCCTTCCGATGCTGGTTCTGTCTCAGCAGAGCTGGTTTGGTGCTGTTTGGGTGTCCTGGAAGGAAGCAAGTGGAGCTCTGCTGGGGGAGGACCAGCAGCCATGGGGAAGAGCTGGGCTGGCCCCTCTCTGGTTTAGTCTTGTGCCCCCAGCCTGGCTTAGTTTGGTCTCCTCTGCTCAAGCTGCAGTACAACTTGAGGTACCCCTCAGAGCCAAGCAGGTGGAGCATGGTGTGAAACTCAAGAGCCTATTTTTAGAGACCTCGACTTTTTTCATGTATGTAATATAACCTTAGTCTTTTAGGTGTCTGGTTTGATGAAGCACAGTGGCCTTTTAAGGTGACAAAGCAAAACCCAACAGTCCCTGAAAGCCCTTTTGAAGGAGCAACCTTTCCTTGGAGTCACTGAGAGGCTGTGCAGTAGGCAGCTGCCTTCTCTTGGGATATTTGGGCTCTTCAGATGGAGGAAAAAAAAAAACCCAAATTCCTGAGAGGAAAACCTTTGTGTTTGGGTCTCTCTTAAGCTGTCTTCAATCTTCTCCATTTGTGATCTGTGTTATTTTGACCTTCCAAACCTGACTTTGTAGGGAACACAACAACAACAAAAAGCTGTTGCTAGGATGTAACAAAAGCGTCCAAGTCTCTTTGTGTGCATTCTGTGGTGTGTTGACTTGGGAGGACAAAACTCCCAATCACCTGGTTGGACAACATGTATAAAATACAACTTGGTTTTTGTTTGTTTCCTTTCATTGGGGTTTTTTTTTTTTTCTGACTCTTGACTGGGAAGAGTGGGGTCTTGATAGCAGAAACCTTTGAGCTTATCAGGCTACCACCACTCTGGGAACGAGGCTGGCAGTGGTGGTTACGTTGGGCTCCAACTGGCTGCCAAAAAAGGTGGAGGAGCCTTTGAGCACTGAAGCACTTTGAAGCAAAGCCCTGTGGTGGTTTCCTTTTGGGTTTGTAACAGAACCTCTTGTGCTTTCTCTTGGCTAGCTGGTGAAGGGGTGTGAAGCTGCACGTTCACTAAGGAGGGTGTAGATCGTGGATGTCCCATGGCATTGTAGTTTTCCAAAGGTGAGTGAGAGGTGTTGGGAGCAGAGAGGCTCCCTCAAGGATTTCATGCCATCACTGGCACCTTCCTCTGTGTAGGCTCATGAAAAGGGGAGGGGAGTTTGAGGAGGAGGATGGAGACATCTCTCTGATGGGAGGGAGGAGGTAGACGTGTGGGAAGGGAACATGGCTGGGAGAGGGCGTCAGGACTGAGTCAGAAGCTGCAGGAGGACAAAAATGGTTCAAAACCAGTTTTCAATACTTTTCAACCCCTTGTGCTTCTCACATGGCTTTTACTCCTCCAGGTTGTGAGCACATGGGGACTGTTCAGCTCCTCTGGTAAGGGAATGTGGCTTTTTGGTGGCTGCAGCACTTGGTGTAGTGAGGTGCTTGGGAAGGCTGAGGCACAGGGAAAGCTGAGCCACAGATCCCTCTGCTCTTGTGCTCTCACTCAGTGGCTATGGAGCTGAGATGGGGAAGGACAGTTGGAACCAGCTTTTCTCCCAACTTGTGTTGGAGCATCTCCCTCCAGCCAGATCCTAGGTGTGCACCAACTCAGCAGGATCTGGGCACTTCTGCTCCACATCCCTTCAGGATTTGTTGGGAAAGAGCCCTGGGATGGAGCAACTGCACAGGGAGGACTTGCAGGAGGAGAGTTGCTTTTTGTGGGTGGTGAGAAAAGAGATGGTTTTGAGGTGGTTTCCTATTGTGGCACTTGCAGACTGACTGCAGTTCAGTAACCAAGCTCTGAGCCTGTCTCCAGCAGTGTGCTGCTGTGTGGGTTGTGGTTCCCACTTGGCTTGGAGGAAGGCTCTGGCCAGGCTGAGGAGAGCTGAGTTGTTCAAACCATTTGCTTTATCTCTCTCTCAAACACCCACACTCAGCTCCTCAGCACAGCCTGGTCACTGTCAGATCGTTTGTTCTTTTTTCCCACTGCAGCTTGTACAGCAGCAGCTGAAATCAGCACAGTTGGGGCAGTTTTCTGTGCCCAGGCTGGTTGCTGGTGTTGATGCTCCTGTGCAAGACTTGGGAGGGGACACAGGAGATGGCTCTGGCTGAGAGACACCATGCCTGGTGGTGTTTTGGGAGTCTCACCAAGGACAGTTGTTTCTACCATAGATGGTGTGCAGTTGTGGTGCTGAGGGACATGCTGTAGTGCTGGACTTGGCTTTGCTGGCCTAAGGGTTGGACTTGGTGATCCTGAGCTCTTCCAACCAAAACAGTTCTGTGACCTTGAAGCTGAGATGATAACCATCTCCACAGACACAACACAAACCCAAACCTTAGGCTGCTCTGTGCCCCTGGGCTCTGCCACACCTTGGCACCATGAAATGCAGGCCCAGTCCTGCTCTGCCTCCTCATCTGCATCCCTTTGGATCTCCAGGTAGGTCAAGAGCCCTGGAGCAGGCTGCCCAGAGAGGTTGTGAGTCTCCTCTGGAGAGATTCCAAACCTTGGCTGCTGTGATCCCAGGCAAGCTGGTGTGGGTTTCCCTGCTTTAGCAGGGAGGGGTTTGGCCTGGATGATCTCCAGAGATCCCTTCCAACCCCCTCCGAGCTGTAAGACATTGGGGTCCTGCCTCTGCTGGGTTCTCCAGGGCAGGTGGAGCTTCTCCTACCCCAACCCTCCAGCCGCAGCTGCTCACCGAGAACAGGACCCGTCCCCCTCGGCAGCACCCTGACCCCCGCCCCCGCTGTGCCTCCCCCGGGAGCAGCAGCCGGTGCCCCGGGAAGGGGGGGCCCTGCCCGGGAGGCGATGCCGGGGGCCGGGGCTGGGCTGGCGGCGGTGTGGCCGCCGTGTCCCGTCCTGTTTTCTCCCCCACCCTCCCAACCGCCCGTCCCCTCCCACCGTGGAGCCAAGTTCAAACCGCGGGCCCCGGCGGAGCGGGACGCGGCGAAGGGGCCGGGGCCGGGCCGCGCTCCCCGGGAGCCGCCGCAGGGTCCGCGCCGGCGGCCTCCCAGCTCCCGCAGGGCTCCATGGTGAGTGCAGAAGGATCGCGGACCCTTCCCCCACCGGGCCTTGGGGTTTTAGAGGCGACCTCCCCCCCGGTCCCTGGTACACCTCCATGCTGGGTGAGGAGCGGAGAAGGCTGGACCGGACCCCCCAGTCCCACCGAGATGGGGTCGGTCCGGCCGGGTGGGACTCGCAGCAACCGCGTTGGGGCTCGGGGATCGTCGGGACACGGCTGGGATGCGGTTTGGGTCGGTCGGGAGAGGGACTGGACTGGTCCGTCTGGGAAGGTGCTGCTGCTCCAGCTGGGAATGGGACCTGGACTGGTCAAGATGGGGCCAGTCTGGACTGGACTGGGAAGGGCTTGGAGTGGTTGCAATGGGGCTGGGCTGGGTCTGGAAGGGTGGCAATGGGATGGAGCTGAGGGTCAGTGGGAAAGGGGCTCTGGTCTGGCTGGGAGGGATGGTCCAGAGGGACCAGGCTGATGAGATGGAATAGGATGGGACTTAGACCTGACTGGAACAGGGTTTGGACCTGGCTGGGATGAGGCTTGGATCTGGTTGGGATGGAACTTAGACCTGCCTGGGATGGGGTCTGAACTGACTGGTCCCAATGTGGAGGCTGCAGAGTCTCTCCCTGCCCAGGGCTGCAGCAGGTGCTGGGGCTGGTGGCAGGGTCCCTGTGGCCAGGAGGGACCAGGCCATAGAGTCTGCCTGCTTAGAAGAACCTGGGGACCTCCGTGGGGCTCCCAGGCAGGCTGCTGGCATTGCAGGCTGGCTGAGGCCAGCCTGAGTGCCACCAGAAGCTGCCCTATCAATAATGGTGATTTCCCTTATCTCCTGCTGTTTGCTGGAGGATTAGAGCTGAGGAAGAGATTAGCTTCTCCTGGCAGGTGGAGCAGGCTGGGGCTGTTCTGCACCCACACTCCTCTGCCTGCTCCTTCCCTCCAGCCCTCCCGTGGCAAGGCACCAGAGCTGGAGCTTCCTGCTGCAGGGATGGGAGCAAGGGCTGAAGGAAAAACCCTAAATCAGCTGCTGAATTCCCATCCCTCCACTCTCAAGGGTGGGAAGCAATGGTCAGGACTGGGATTTGTCCGTTTCATCTCTTCCCCACATCCCTTTTTTGGTCGCTGCTTGCTCTCCGTGGGGGTGGTGGGAAGCACCCACTGCACCCTCTGAGCTCCTGCCCCAGCTGCTCACTGGGCCTTTGTGGCTGCAGGCTGTGCTCCCTCCCTTGCTGAGAGAGCCCAGTGCCAGGCTGGGCTGCCTGGAAATGCTCTAACTGGTGTGCTTTCTCCTGGAATTTGGTCCCAGTTGTTTAATAAGCCACTTCAGGGAAGTCATTCCCAGTTTCATGTCTTCCCAGTGGAGGAGGCTTCCTGGGAACAACCCTTAGACTTTGGCCAGGCTGTCCTCATGGAAGCAGCACTCTCCTGCAGCACCCCTGAGGGCCAGAGCCTCTGCTCCCTGCTGAACCCCCTCTGGGACAAGATCTCTCTGTGGGCTTGTGGAGAGCAAAGCCAGCAGCACGGGGAGGCTGTTCCCTGCAATTCCCTGCGCTGGGATAGGGCTCAGCACTGCTTTACTGGAAGGTGATTAGGGGAGCTGAAGAGCCCGGTGGGATTTGTGCTGGTTGCTCATGGATTTACTCATCCCCTCACATGTGCTGCTGCTCTGAGGCCATCCCTGTATCCCTGGGTGCTTTGGGGGTTTTTTGTGTGTGTTAAGCCCCCGTGGCCCCCACTAAGCTGCAGGAGGGTGGGGAAAGGTTTCCTTACCCTCTTGGAGATGAGAGCACAGAGCAGGTGGAGGTTTTACAGACAATCCCTCCTGCTTCCCACCGAAGCGTGGGGTGGTTGTGACTGCCTGGGCTTGGACTTCAGCCAGGGAACTTCTTCCTTCTGGCTTCTCCAAGCAAAAGTCCAAGCCCAAGAGCCAGACCTGACTAGGACAGAAGCAAACCCTCTGCGATGTGAGCTGGGGGTCAGGGCAGGCAGGTGCTGGCAGCAGGCAGAGCTGCCTGCACCTTCTCACTCAGGCTTTGGCTGCAGCGTAGGGGTTGTGTATTTGGAAGGTGCTGAGCTGCTTTCTGCCTGCCCGGACCTGACACCTGGGATGGGGGTGGGAGGCTGGAGGGGGAGGATTTTGAGGGGCTACTCCTGCAAATGGCAGACGACAGAAACACTCCAGCGCCAGGATGGGGCCCCAGCGCCGGAGGTGCTCAGCAACCTGGAGAGCTCCTTTCCTGGCAGATGCTGTGCCTGTGTCACCCCTCCGTGCCACCCCACTGCTCCGGGGCTGCTCAAATGTCCCAGGTCATCTGAGGTTGTGTTGGCTTCTCCTCAGACTGCCAGGACTCATCCTCCGGAGGGTCCAGCCGCCCCCTCCCTGTGCTCCCCCCGCCCCAGCTCAGATGTCAGCTCTTGGGTTTCCCCGCACTGCCGGGGCCGGCTCAGGGCTGCCGGGAAGGCTGTGAGCCAGGAGGCTGGGAGGCAGCTGGGATGTGCTGGCGGGAGCAGGAGCTTGTGCTGCTTCATTCTGGCTCTTGCATGAGGGCTTCTGAGCCGGGCATGAGCCAGGGCTCTGGAGAAGCTGGGAAACGCTGCCTAGCGGCGTCTGTGCTGCTGGGGTTGTGAGGATGTGGAGAGAGCATCCTTGTGAGGGTGCCTGGGACCATTCCCATCGAGTAACAAGTGACAGAGCAAGAGGAAACAGCCTCCAGTTGCACCAAGGCAGGTTTAGGTTGGGTGTTAGGGAAGCATTTTCTCGCTGAAAAGGTTCTCCAGCACTGGAAGTCAATACCTGGAGGTATTTAGGAGTTGTGCACAGCTGTGGTTCTGAGGGATGTGGTTTACTTAAGGACATGACAGCAGCAGGCTGGTGGTTGGACTCAATGATCTTAAAGGTGTTTTTGCAATCCAGGCAGTTCTGGGATTCTGTGAGGGATGGAGGTTTGCTGGTGGGAAAGCAACTCCCTGCCTCTGCCCCTCAGCACAGAGCAGGGCAGGTTCCTTCCTGCCCCTCTTTGTTTTTGGTGGTTGAGGGTCTGGCCTTGGAATGCCTCAAGCTGGGGAACTGCTGGGAGCTATGGTGGGGCAGAGAGCTCAGAGGCAGGTCCTGCACACCCACAAAGGTTCCTGGCACAGCTCTGTGCCAAGCAGATAGGGGCTGGAGGTGCCTTCCAACCCCTTCCATTCTGTGATTCCGGGTGATTCGTTTTGCAAAGTACCTCAGCTACTGGCACCAAAGAGAACTCGTGGGCTGCCTGCCTTGGGCTGAAGCTGGAGCAGGGTCTCAAGGGCTTTGCCAGGAGGATGCGAGAGGACAGACTTGAGCCCTCTCCTGCCCAGGCTGCCTCTTCAGGGACGGGGCTGGTGGCGAGGTGCTGAAGGCAGAGCCTGGAGCATCTCTTCATGCCCGAGGTCTTCTCTCCGCAGATTCTCCCCCGGGCTCTGTGCTGTGCTGCGCTGCTGCTGCTGCTGGTGGCTGTGCTGAGCAGGGGCAGGCGCTGCAGCATCGCCAAGATCCTGCGGCAGTACCGCGCAGTCATCTTCCACGAGATCCAGAACCTGGTGAGTGGGGGCACCCCCTGGGGTCCTCGCTGAGCCCCTGGGGTGCTGCTGAGCTGGGTACAGCTCTGCTGAGGGATGTAGGTGGGCATGGGTAAGCCTGGGAAGCTCCACGTGGAGGACAAGCTGTGTGGCACAGTCGACTTGCTAGAGGGCAGGGATGCCATCCAGAGGGACCTGGACAGGCTGGAGAGTTGGGCCCAGGCCAACCTGATGAAATTCAATAAGGCCAAGTGTAAGGTCCTGCACCTGGGTAGGCACAATCCCAAGCACAAATACAGGCTGGGTGGTGAATGGCTGGAGAGCAGCCCTGAGGAAAAGGACCTTGGAGTCTGGGTTGATGAAAAGCTCAACATGAGCCTGCAGTGTGCACATGCAGCCCAGACAGCCAACCGAGTCCTAGGCTGCATCAAGAGAAGCGTGGCCAGCAGAGCAAGGGAGGTGATTCTGCCCCTTTACTCTGCTCTCGTCAGACCCCACCTGGAGTACTGTGTGCAGTTCTGGAACCCTCAGCACAGGAAGGACATGGAAGTGTTGGAGCGGGTCCAGAGGAGGGCCACAAAGATGATCAGAGGGCTGGAGCAGCTCTCCTATGAGGACAGGCTGAGGGAGTTGGGGCTCTTCAGCCTGGAGAAGAGAAGGCTTCGAGGGGACCTGATAGTAGCCTTCCAGGATCTGAAGGGGGCCTACAGGAAGGCTGGGGAAGGATTATTTACAAGGTCCTGCAATGACAGGACAAGGGGCAATGGGCTTAAACTGGCAGAGGGGAGATTTAGACTGGATGTTAGGAGGAAGTTCTTTACAGTGAGGGTGGTGAGGCACTGGAACAGGTTGCCCAGGGAGGTTGTGGATGCTCCCTCCCTGGATGTGTTCAAGGCCAGATTGGATGAGGCCTTGAGTGAGCTGTACTAGTGGGAGGTGTCCCTGCCTATGGCAGGGGGTTGGAACTAGATGATCCTTGAGGTCCCTTCCAACCTTACCATTCTATGATTCTATGATTCTATGACTTGGGGGTGTCAGTTGGTGACAAACTCCCCAGGAGCCAGCACTGGTGGCTGGCAGCCCAGAGGCAGCTGTGTGCTGGCTGCACCCACAGCAGGGAGAGAAGCAGCAGCACAGGGAGGGGATTCTGCCACTCTGCTCTGCTCAGACCTCACCTGCAGCACTGCCCCCAGCACAAGGAGGACCTGGAAGTGCTGGTGTGGGTTTGGAGAAGGACATGAAGATGGTTGAAGTGCTGCAGAACCTCCCCTACGGGGACAGGCTGAGAGAGTTGGGGCTGTTCAGCCTGGAGAAGAGAAGGCTCCAGGGAGACTTCAGAGCAGCCTGCCAGTGGCTGAAGGAGCTACATGAGAGCTGGGGAGGGAATTTTTACAAGGACTGGGAGTAACAGGGCAAGAAGGAATGGATTGAAGCTTGAGAAGGGCAGGTTTAGACTGGAGATAGGAAGAAAATCTTGAGAGTGAGGGTGGGGAGACACTGGCACAGGTTGCCCGGGGAGGCTGTGGATGTCCTCCCCCTGGAGGTGTTCTAGGCTAGGTTGGATGAGGTCTTGAGCAACCTGGGCTGGTGGGAGGTGGCCCTGCCCATGACAGGGGCTTTGTGGTAGTTTGAGTGGTCCCAGGTTCCCCTTAAACAAGGGGACAGAGATCCCTATGGTTTTGTTTAAGGGGTACCTGAGACCCCTCAACCTGCCACAGGGTTGGAACTGGATGACCTTTAAGGTCCCTCCCAATCCAAACTGTTCTGTGATTCTGAGCTGACCACTTTGCTGGTGTTCCTGGGGGGGAGTGCTGTGTTTAAAGGGGGGGTTCCTGCCCCACGTGGGGTGCAGCTCTGACGTTTTGGGATGTCTGCTCTTCTCCATGCTTCATTTCTCCAGAAAAACCTGAGTGGCTCAGCAGACAGGAGCGGAAGGGCTGGCCCAGCTTGTCGCTCCAACAAGGTGAGCACCGAGGGGCCCAGGGCTGGGGGACCTCCTGTGGGCTCAGCCTGTGGGAACCCTTGAGCCCCTGTCCTCACCCAGAGCTCTCTGCTTCTCACCAGGAACAGAAGATCCTCCTCTCCATCTACAACATCAGCATGTCCCTGCGGGAGGTGGCGGCTGGCACCCTGCATGGCCCCGAGGAGCTGGCACTGTGGAAGGTGGCCAGGAACACTGACTTTGTGCTCAGGCAGAACTGCAGGAAGCTCAGCAAGGTGGGAGACCTGCCCCTTCCCCAGGCACCCCAGTGCCTCCCAGTTCCCCAGCACGCAGACTGTGGGCAGAGCCTACCTCGTTTCCCACTCTCTCGAGTGCCCTTCCTTCGAGTGTCCNTCGAGTGTCCAGGCTGTGCCCACAGCATCCCATGGGAGTGAAGCTCCCTGATGGGTTTGGGGCTGGGGGGATGCTGGTAGCACATCCCCAGTGAGCTGGGGCTGGGGGAAAGTGTGGCTGTGGTGGTGTGAGACAAGCTGCTGGGAGCAGCAAACCTAAGTGGGTTTGTCCACTCGTGCCATGATGCCATGGCTGATGGGAACACAGAGCCTCTCCCCAGTGGGATGCTCAGCTGGTGCGTGGGCTGGCACAGTCCTGCTCTCACCCCTGGGTGCTTGTAGGCAGGAACTGGGATTTCTCCTGGAGAGGGCTGGGCTGAGCTCTGCAGGCATCCCCGGGGAAACCCCAGCTGGGAGGATCCCCAAGAGCAGCCACCAGCAACTCATTAACCAGTGGGGAAACCCCAGGGCAACTCTGCCTGGGTCCGGAGCTGTCCTCCTGCCATCCCTGGGGAAACCTTCTGGGGATCACCCTGCTGGGGTTTGCTGGTGTGGGATGGAGGTGCAGCTGCAGACTTGCCTGCAGACCTCACCTGCCCATCTGCCTGAGCTGTGGACGTGCTGCAGGGTGCATGCTGCCAACTCGAGGGGGTGTCTGGGGACCCCTGGGGACCCAAGTCCTCACCGTGGCCAGGGGCCATTTGACCACCCCAACCTGCAGCTGTGCCCACACAGAGCCTGTGGATGCAGGGTATGATGTCCCAGGCATGTCCTTGGTGCTGGGGTAGTGGCTTTTGTCCCTGTAGCTAACCCCCTGCACGATGATGCTCCCTCCCTGGAGGTTTTCAAGGCCAGACTGGATGAAGCTTTGAGCAACCAGGTCTAGTGGGTGGGAGGTGTTGCTGCCCGTGGCAGGGGGGTTGGAACTGGATGATCTTCAAGGTCCCTTCCAACCTAAACCATTTTCTGATGGGGTTAGGAACCAGAGGTCCCCAGGAGAAATCCTCATTTCTGCTCCTTTGGCTCAGCAGCCACAGAGCCCAGCACAGCCCCAGCGCGGCAGACCTGCCCACAGGAGGAAGCAGCTGCGGGAGATCAGCAGGAGGGTGGAGAGGCTGACGANAGTGCTGGTGTGGGTTTGGAGAAGGACATGAAGATGGTTGAAGTGCTGCAGAACCTCCCCTACGGGGACAGGCTGAGAGAGTTGGGGCTGTTCAGCCTGGAGAAGAGAAGGCTCCAGGGAGACTTCAGAGCAGCCTGCCAGTGGCTGAAGGAGCTACATGAGAGCTGGGGAGGGAATTTTTACAAGGACTGGGAGTAACAGGGCAAGAAGGAATGGATTGAAGCTTGAGAAGGGCAGGTTTAGACTGGAGATAGGAAGAAAATCTTGAGAGTGAGGGTGGGGAGACACTGGCACAGGTTGCCCGGGGAGGCTGTGGATGTCCTCCCCCTGGAGGTGTTCTAGGCTAGGTTGGATGAGGTCTTGAGCAACCTGGGCTGGTGGGAGGTGGCCCTGCCCATGACAGGGGCTTTGTGGTAGTTTGAGTGGTCCCAGGTTCCCCTTAAACAAGGGGACAGAGATCCCTATGGTTTTGTTTAAGGGGTACCTGAGACCCCTCAACCTGCCACAGGGTTGGAACTGGATGACCTTTAAGGTCCCTCCCAATCCAAACTGTTCTGTGATTCTGAGCTGACCACTTTGCTGGTGTTCCTGGGGTGGAGTGCTGTGTTTAAAGGGGGGGTTCCTGCCCCACGTGGGGTGCAGCTCTGACGTTTTGGGATGTCTGCTCTTCTCCATGCTTCATTTCTCCAGAAAAACCTGAGTGGCTCAGCAGACAGGAGCGGAAGGGCTGGCCCAGCTTGTCGCTCCAACAAGGTGAGCACCGAGGGGCCCAGGGCTGGGGGACCTCCTGTGGGCTCAGCCTGTGGGAGCCCTTGAGCCCCTGTCCTCACCCAGAGCTGTCTGCTTCTCACCAGGAACAGAAGATCCTCCTTTCCATCTACAACATCAGCATGTCCCTGCGGGAGGTGGCGGCTGGCACCCTGCATGGCCCCGAGGAGCTGGCACTGTGGAAGGTGGCCAGGAACACTGACTTTGTGCTCAGGCAGAACTGCAGGAAGTTCAGCAAGGTGGGAGACCTGCCCCTTCCCCAGGCACCCCAGTGCCTCCCAGTTCCCCAGCACGCAAGCTGTGGGCAGAGCCTACCTCGTTTCCCACTCTCTTGAGTGCCCTTCCTTCGAGTGTCCAGGCTGTGCCCACAGCATCCCATGGGAGTGAAGCTCCCTGATGGGTTTGGGGCTGGGGGGATGCTGGTAGCACATCCCCAGTGAGCTGGGGCTGGGGGAAAGTGTGGCTGTGGTGGTGTGAGACAAGCTGCTGGGAGCAGCAAACCTAAGTGGGTTTGTCCACTCGTGCCATGATGCCATGGCTGATGGGAACACAGAGCCTCACCCCAGTGGGATGCTCAGCTGGTGCGTGGGCTGGCACAGTCCTGCTCTCACCCCTGGGTGCTTGTAGGCAGGAACTGGGATTTCTCCTGGAGAGGGCTGGGCTGAGCTCTGCAGGCATCCCCGGGGAAACCCCAGCTGGGAGGATCCCCAAGAGCAGCCACCAGCAACTCATTAACCAGTGGGGAAACCCCAGGGCAACTCTGCCTGGGTCCGGAGCTGTCCTCCTGCCATCCCTGGGGAAACCTTCTGGGGATCACCCTGCTGGGGTTTGCTGGTGTGGGATGGAGGTGCAGCTGCAGACTTGCCTGCAGACCTCACCTGCCCATCTGCCTGAGCTGTGGACGTGCTGCAGGGTGCATGCTGCCAACTCGAGGGGGTGTCTGGGGACCCCTGGGGACCCAAGTCCTCACCGTGGCCAGGGGCCATTTGACCACCCCAACCTGCAGCTGTGCCCACACAGAGCCTGTGGATGCAGGGTATGATGTCCCAGGCATGTCCTTGGTGCTGGGGTAGTGGCTTTTGTCCCTGTAGCTAACCCCCTGCACGATGATGCTCCCTCCCTGGAGGTTTTCAAGGCCAGACTGGATGAAGCTTTGAGCAACCAGGTCTAGTGGGTGGGAGGTGTTGCTGCCCGTGGCAGGGGGGTTGGAACTGGATGATCTTCAAGGTCCCTTCCAACCTAAACCATTTTCTGATGGGGTTAGGAACCAGAGGTCCCCAGGAGAAATCCTCATTTCTGCTCCTTTGGCTCAGCAGCCACAGAGCCCAGCACAGCCCCAGCGCGGCAGACCTGCCCACAGGAGGAAGCAGCTGCGGGAGATCAGCAGGAGGGTGGAGAGGCTGACGACCTGCTGGGAGAAGCTCTACACCCTGCACTCACCTCACAGTGCCCCCCGGGGCTCCTAGGGCCACCCCTTGTCACGTGCCAGAGGGACATGCTGCTTTGCCCCGTGGCTTGTTTGGAACCCCGGAGGAAACTCAACCCTGAAGGCAGTGTGGAGTTGCTACTGGGGGGTGTCCAAGTTGGAGTCCTCCTCCTGCTTCAAGCAGTACCTGGGAACTGGTCTCAGTTGGCATTGCAATAGGCTGCCCAGGGAGGTGGTGGTGGTGATGGAGTCACCATGCATGGAGGTGCTCAAGAAACCTGTGGCTGGGGCACTTGGGGACAGGGTTTGGTGGCCACGGTGGTGTTGGGTTGCTGCTTGGACTGGATGAGCTCAGAGAGCTTTGCCCACCTGGACAATTCCATGCTTCTATCACACGTGGTGGGAGCTGGCAGGCTGGCACCAGAAACATGGGGGAGGAGAAAGGGAAGTGCCAAAGGAAGGAGGTGTTGGGTTGGTGTGAAGCTCCTGGCCCTGTGGCACCTGCTGCTTGCTTGGGGACAACGGTTGCTGTATGGGGCAGAAAGAGGGCACANCGGTTGCTGTATGGGGCAGAAGGAGGGCACACGGGGGGAGGGGGGGGGGCACAGCTTGGAAGGCTCTGCTGGAAATGGGACTCCTGCACATCCATGAGGCTCTGAGGGTGGCTGGGCTGTGGAGAAGGATGTGTGGGCACAGTTGCACTGCTGGGACCTGCAGGCAGCTGGGCACCTGTGATGGATGGACAACTGGAGTGTGGCACTGGGTGCCCAGGAAGCCTGGGGAGCACCAGGGCCTGCAGACAAGCAGCAAAACCCCAGGCAGCTATGGAGGTCGAGGCCTAGGCTTGGCCTCTGGGATGGGCAGCACCACAGAGGGACCAGCTGCTTGGCACTCTGAGTGCCCTGGAAACCACCCTAGTGAGCTGAACATGGAGGGATGTGAGGTTTGGTGAGACAAGGAGCAGCCTCTTCAGCACTGTGCTCTGCCAGCACCCCAAACAGCGTCCCTGCTCCCTCCCTTGGGTGCCAAATAGGCTCTGGGAAGCCAGAAATAAAACCTCATCTTCCATGGAAGCCCTTTGGGTGCTTTATCAGTGACCCAGGGGTGGTTGTTCTGTGGATGGGGTGGCATGGTGTGGGCTCTGGACTTGGCACTGAGTCCAGGCGTGGTGCAGGTGCTGGGCACAGTGCCAGTGTCATCACACATCTACAACACAAGTCTTGTGAAGAGCAGCTGAGGGAGCCGGGGGTGTTCAGCCTGGAGAAAAGGAGGCTGAGGGGAGACCTTCTGGTGCTCTACAACTCACTGAAAGGAGGCTGGAACCAGGTGGGAATTGGGCTCTTCTCCCAAGGAACAAGTGATGGGACAAGAGGAAATGGCCTCAAGTTGCATCCAGGAAGGTTTAGGTTGGTCATAAGGACAAATTTCTTCCCCTTGAGGGTTGCCAAGGGCTGGCCCAGGCTGCCCAGGGCAGTGGTGGAGTCCGCAGGGCAGCGGTGCAGTCCCCAACCCTGGAATGGTTTCAAAGCCCTGGAACGGTGGTGCTGGTGGTGCCCTGGCAGTGCTGGCTTAAGGCTTGGGCTTGATGATCCCAAAGGTCTCTTCCAAGCGGAGGGTTCTGTGTATTGAGTGCGGGCGGCGCTGGCTGCGTGGCTTTGGGGGCGCCTGCGGCGGCCACGAGGTGGCAGCAGTGCGCTGCTGAGCGGAGCCGGACGCCTGCCCTCAGCCCCGAGTGCCACCCGCGTGGACCGTGAGGCCACCTGGACCACGGCCACTGCTCCAACTTGGACCATGGCCACACACCGGCAGCCCCAGCCCCCCTCGACCACCCTCCCACCTCCCGGTGGGGCGGTAGCTCTGTTGGAGCAGTGGAATCTACCGGCAAAGGGATCCCCCCCACCAAATCCAATCCATGAGCCGTGGAGAGGATGGAGGGGAGATTTTATTCCCTGAGGATTTCTACAGAGCTTCAAGCAACTGGGATCTAGGGATGGGAGGCTGAGGGATGCTTGGGAGGTTCTTGTACAACCCCTGCTTCTGGAATCTGGGGCTGGGAGTGGAGGGATAGGAGATATCCCCCCCCGGGTACACTAGGATGAACCCCTTGAGTCGCTGGATCTTGCTTTGGGGAGTGGCAGCAGTGAGGGTACAGGCTGCGGGTGCTGCTTTTGTGGGGTCCCACCAAAGTCCTGGGTGCCCGGGGCGTGTTGTCTGGATGGCATGGGACAGGCTGGTGCCACCCTTCTGCCTGGCCAGCCCCAGCACGGCCATGGCGGGGAGGGTCCCATCTAGGGCGTTGTGGTTGTCCCGGTCATGCTGTGACGCGGGTCTGCGGCACGGCACGATTGGGACAACCACAACGCCCTGATGGGACCTGATGTCTTCTACACCACAGGATGGCGGCTTTGGGCATCTCAAGCCAGCAAGGAAAAGAGGAGGTCGTGCCCAGCTGCTGCCAGCTTGGCATTTTAAGGGTGAGGGGAACTGTTTGCAAGGAACTTTCTGCGCCGGGAACCGTCGGGGCAAAGACAGCGCAGGCTGGGGGTGGCAGGAATGAGACCATGGAAAGGAAGGAAAGAATGAAGGAAAAGGAGAGGGGGGGAAAAAGAACAAAACCAGAAAGGGAAGGGTTGGG
>VWZE01023734.1:0-29715 GCA_013396675.1 Eubucco bourcierii
TCTCTCTCTCTCTCTCTCTCTCTCTGGAATGGATTAAAGAAATTGGTATTTAGTTTTGCGTCAGGTTTAAACTGCAGCCGATGACATTGCAGAGTGTCTTGTGTGTAGCCTTTCGTGTGGCGGCACACGATGTCCTTGGCATTTGCTGCATGCTCTTGGTGTACTGTTCAAAAATGAAGTGGTTAGCGTGGCTGGCATTTATATTTAAGAGTTTATTAAGCTTGAATGTTAATGCCTGCTTGGATAAACAGAAAAAGTGTCTTAATTTTCCTGTGTTGTTGTTAGAGTCTTTTAAGAAGGAGCCTTAATCATATTCTGTTTTCCGCTTTCCGTTTGGAAGTTTCTTTTAAATCATAATTAAATAATATTTTCTTAACTCAAAAACAGAAAAAAAAATCTGATTTGAAAAGAAAAAGCAGCATTGAAAAACTTTTTTGCTGTTATTCCACTGCTGTATTGTTACTATTTTGTCATCTACTTAAAGTGTCTTGAAAGAATTGTAGAAATAATGTGGCTGTTGGTAGGCCATAAATTCCTTTCCTCCCCTTCACCTCATATTCAGTGCACTGGACCTTGCTAGCTTGTCCTTATCACACAGAGAAAACAAAAATCAGTTGGCTTTTCAGCCTTAAGTCTGTTCTTTAGGTCTAGATACTGAGATGCTGTGTTCCTAGTGCTATTCAGTTGTCAAGATAATAGGGTTACCTGTGGTTTTCATCCTGAAGATACTGGATTTGATGATATTAAAGGTCTCTTCCAACCAAAATAATTCTGTGAATCTATGCATCTAAATTACTGTCTTGCTTCTAAGACAGGTATGTGTTCCTTCATGCCTCTTTAGTCTGATCTCCTCAGACCCCATCTGGAGTACTGTGTGCAGTTCTGGAGCCCCCAGCACAGGAAGGACATGGAATTGCTGGAACCAGTCCAGAGGAGGCCACAAAGATGATCAGAGGGCTGAAGCAGCTCTCCTATGAGGACAGGCTGAGAGGGTTGGGGCTCTGCAGCCTGGAGAAGAGAAGGCTTCCAGGAGAGCTGATAGTAACCTTCCAGTATCTGAAGGGGGCCTACAGAAAGTCTGGGGAGGGACTATTGACAAGGTCTTGTAATGACAAGACTAGGGGCAATGGGTTTAAACTGGCAGAGGGGAGATTTAGACTGGATGTTAGGAGGAAGTTGTTTGCAGTGAGAGTGGTGAGACACTGGCACAGGTTGCCCAGGGAGGTTGTAGNGATAAAGATTGCATTTAGCTACCCCTGGTTTTGGTGCTGTTCATCTCCTAGAGCAGAGTTGGGCAAATGATCAGACACTAACTACATTAGTCCCCTCCTAAATCTACCTGCCCACAAATTGTAGTTCCATAAAACCTTTGGCCAGAACAATCCTTTTCTCATTATCTTAAAGAGTTATGCCAATTTCATGCTCTAGAAACCTAGGAATCTTATAATGTGTGAAAATGAACTGTCAAGATATTCACACCAGGCTACTTAAATTGAATATAAATGTGTGATGTCAAAAAATAGATGCTGCTTGTAATCTTGCAGTCTCAAACTCTCACTGAAGTGCTCAACTCAGGTTTCTACTGAATGAATAATAATTTTTTTAAAAAATCTGTCAAGTGTAACCAGCTCAAAGATTAAGAGGAATCTCCAAAAGATTTTGTCCTAAAAATTTGTAAGAGCTGAAAGAACCTGTGAGATAGGGCAGTTAAATCAGAGTGGATTTAAAGTTGCCCATCTGGATGATAAATTTCAAGCTTCAGATGAGAATTTCCTAAGGATAGTCAGGAGAGGTGAAGAGGGTAGTCGTAACGTGCTGATGTATTTAACTTTATTGCTTCCCATCATAGCAACTTTTAAGGTTATAAAAGTTTTGTTTAGAAATGTAACTCAATCTTCTAGTTTTAATGTTCCTAATGTAAATTCCTGTTGAGCAAATTTATTTGGGATCATTTCATGTTCGGGATAAGTCAAGTCTTGCATAAAACTTATTTTTTTCTTTCCCCAGAACTCTATCTACTTGTATTACATTCAGCTACCTCGAAAGAGTTACTCTGAATAAATTTCTCTTAATATGATTTTATATATCTATATAAAAGTTCCTTAGGGCTTGCAGCAATGAGTTGAAAATCAAACATAGTGTTGGAGCAGGTCCAGATGAGGCCACGAGGATGATCAGAGGACTGGAGCAGCTCTCCTATGAGGACAGGCTGAGAGAGTTGGATCTTTTCAGCCTGCAGAGGAGAAGGCTTCCAGGAGAGCTGATAGTAGCCTTCCAGTATCTGAAGGGGGCCTACAGGAAGGCTGGGGAGGGACTATTGACAAGGTCTTGCAACGACAGGACAAAGGGTAATGGGTTTAAACTGGCAGAGGGAAGATTTAGACTGGATGTTAGGAGGAAGTTCTTTACAGTGAGGGTGGTGAGGCACTGGAACAGGTTGCCCAGGGAGGTTGTCGCTGCTCCCTCCCTGGACGTGTTGAAGACCAGGTTGGACGAGACCTTGAGTGACCTGTGCTAGTGAGAGGTGTCTCTGCTTATGGCAGGGGGTTAGAACTGGATGAGCTTTGAGGTCCCTTCCAACCTTACCATTCTATGATTCTATGATTCCTAAGGAAACATAAATTTAGATTTTAATAGTTTATCATTGCAGGCATATGAAGGAAGTAACAAATACTGAACTGTACTTACTCTCTGCTTTCTCTTCAGGCCTAAGAACTCTGTGTTTTGCTGTGGCTGAGATTTCAGAAAGTGATTATCAAGAGTGGTTAGGTGTCTACCACCGTGCTTCTACAGCTCTACAAAACAGAGCGCTCAAACTGGAAGAGAGCTATGAATTAATTGAAAAAGTATGTGTGGCTTTCTGTTTGGGGTATTTGGGGACAAGGGGGTGAGAGCAGTTGGAGTTTAAATAGTGTCTTTGGTTTCTATAATATGAAGACTGACTCAATAGTGAGTCCAGAGAAAGGACTACAAAGATGATCCAAGGGCTGGAGCACCTCTGTTATGAGGATAAGCTGAAGTTGCTGGGATTGTTCCCCAGGGTGACCAGACTCCAGGGTGGCCTTATAGCTGCCTTCCAATACCTGAAGGGATCCTACAGGAAGCCTGGAGAGGGACTTTTCATAAGGGTGTCTAGCAGTAGGGCAAGGGGGAATGATTTGAAGCTGAAGAGAGGTTTAGACTGGATCTTAGGAAGAAGTTCTTCAGTACAAGGGTGGTGAGGCTCTGGAAAGGGTTGCCCATGGAGGTTGTGGCTGCCTCCTCCCTGGGGATATTCAAGGCCAAGTGGATGAGGTCTTGAGCAACTGAGTCTAGCTGAGAAGTGTAGTGTCCCTGCCAGTGGCACAGGGGATTGGGATGGATGATCTTTGAGGTCCCTTCCAACCTAAACTATTTTCTGATTTTATGAATAATGCTTAGACAGAAAAAAGTCTGACAATATACTGACAGCTGTGTCATGTCCTTGTAGTTTAGATGACCCAAATGAAGGAAGGATTAATTTGGCAAACATTTTGCAACAAGTGGACACAAAGTCCTGCTTTTGAGTTAACTACTGGAAAACTTTTTTTTTTTTTTCAGGGTTATTCTATTGTGTAAAAACAGTGTAGTAACAGACAAACAACATCTGTTTCATTGTGTAATTGTCTTAGAATCGTTGAGTAGTTAAGGTTGGAAGGGACTTTTGGAGGTCATCTAGACACGATTGCCTGCTTCAAGGAGGGCTGATTTTGCTTGCCCAGCAAGTTCTGAGTATCTGCAAAGAGGGAGTTTTCCCAGCTGCAGTAAGCAGGGGTCCTTTTTTAGTGCTCCGTTTTTCTGAATTGAAATTTCCATGGCTGCAGAATGTGACTGTTGTCTCTTCCCCCCTTGCCGTTCCCTTCTGAGAGGATGACGACTTCTCTGCAAGCCCTCTTCAGTTAGCAGAAGACAGCTGTGGAATCCTTCCCTTAGCCTTACTGTTTTCCATCTTGAACTGGTCTTGCTTCCTCAGGCGCTCTTAATACAGTGTACTCCAAGCCCCAAACTGTTTTTGTGTCCCTTCACTGGACTGGTGGAGTCAGCGTCCCTGGAGGTGTTCAAGGCAGGTTTGGACGTGGCACTTGGTGCCATGGTCTGGTCTTGAGGGCTGTGGTAATGGGTTGGACTTGATGAGCTTTGAGGTCTCTTCCAATCCTGGTGATACTGTGATACTGTGACTTGTTCCAATTTGTCAGCCTGAAGACCCAATTGCAACCTCTTGAAGTGCAAAGACTTCTCTTGAGTTTCTGGAGTAGCCAAGCGTGTGATTAGACTTCACTGACTCAACAGAAATGCTCCTATGGCACTTAAATATACAAGAAAGAGTTCTTGAGACCAATATTGCTTGAACTTTTGGGGGGATTTTGGTATGGTTTTGTTTTACCTTGGAAAGGTTGCATAGATGAAACTGCTTAAAATTCAGAATTTAAAAGCTGAATTGTTTAATTCAGGAAATGGAAGAGTGGGGATGATACAGCTTCAGACACCTCTGAGACTTCCACTTTGCATAGATGAACAGTTTATCCTGACATCACAGTATCACAGTATCACCAGGGTTGGAAGAGACCTCAAAGCTCATCAAGTCCAACCCATTACTACAGACCTCAAGACCAGACCATGGCACCAAGTGCCACATCCAAACCCGCCTTGAACACCTCCAGGGACGCTGACTCCACCACCTCCCTGGGCAGCCCATTCCAGCAGTCAATGACTCTCTCAGGCAACAACTTTCTCCTCACCTCCAGCCTAAACTTCCCCTGGTACAGCTTGAGACTGTGTCCTCTTGTTCTGGTGCTGCTTGCCTGAGAGAAGAAGGTAACCTCCTCCTGGCTACAAGCACCCTTCAGGTAGTTGTAGACAGCAAGAAGGTCTCCCCTGAGCCTCCTCTTCTCCAGGCTAACCAATCCCAGCTCCCTCAGCCTCTCTCCATAGGACTGTGCTCGAGGCCTCTCCCCAACCTCCTTGCCCTTCTCTGGACATGCTCAAGCACCTCAATGTCCTTCTTAAATTGAGGGGCCCCGAACTGGACACAGGACTCAAGGTGTGGCCTAAGCAGTGCAGAGTCCAGGGGGAGAATGAGCTCCCTGCTCCTGCTGGCCACACTATTCCTGATGCAAGGAATGCTCAAGACAGTCTTAGAATTCTATAAGTTTAATGCCATGGCAACCCTGCTACCATTACAAAGTTTTATATTGGCTTGCACAAGTACTTTCTCAGCATGTAGCATACAGGCCATACTGCAACCAGGATTGGAAACTGTTTGTTTTATGATGGAGTCATTATCAGGGCTTTAGCTGGTTTTAAAGGTACAGAAATTGGAAGTGCAAAAGTGGCTGTATTCACAAAAACCTTTGGGCTTGCTGGGTGGGAAATTAAATTTCAACATAATCAAGATTGGAGTTTTAAAGTGAAGATTAATTGAGAGGTTATTTTTTTTTTTTCATTTGGTGAAGATAAATCATTACAAGTGAGAGTAGACATAATAATAGCACTCCTCAGGTCTTCAAGTCAGAGAGGTGTCCCTCAGGAAAAGGTAGCTGAGCTAGTGAATAACTGGGTGAAGTTTTAGTGGTCATGCTATGCAGTTACTCAAGGCCACATAGACACCATAAAGTTCCTAAGAATAAACTGGGAGATCTTTATTAGTTGATGCCAGATGTGATTAATGAGTTTAAAAAACGTTCATCTTGCCCTAAATGTGGAAAGTGAAACAAAAGAAACAAAAAAGATTAAAACTGAATTTAAACTTGGAAATAAAACTCCTTGTACTGAATGTTTTGTGTTCACAGAATCTTCAGCTGCTTGGAGCAACAGCAATTGAAGATAAACTACAAGACAAAGTGCCTGAAACCATAGAGACACTCATGAAAGCAGACATCAAAATTTGGATACTTACTGGAGACAAACAAGAGACTGCCATTAACATTGGTATTTTATTTGCATTTATCTGATGGCTTTGTTACAGATTTAGAAATTATAGAAGTAAGATTACTTTCAGAATGCAAAGGTATCTTGTAAATAATAATAATAATAATAATAATAATAATAATAATAATAATAATAATAATAATAATAATAATAATAATAATAATAATAATAATTCTAGANGAAAGGAGACTAAAATAGGCATTTGTGCTTTTATTGTAGCATTTATAATGAGCTAAGAGGACTATATTGTTTAAGTTTTGACAGTGAGAGGGAATTATATTAAGAACAGGCAAGTATTCTTTGTTTCCCTTCTCTATTTTTTCTTCTTTCCAAGCTGTTAGGGACCATATCATAACTAAAACAAAACAATATGGATTGTCCACTAAAGTGCTATAAACTTTACCATGCATCAGAGGTTTCCTTTTATTATAAAAGAGAGGGGGGGAGGGGGAAGCATAATGAATCAACTGAATTCCACAGCAATAAATCTGTATTTTTAAATAGTAGTACATGAAAGCTGTATTTAAAATTTAATATTCCTTGCATGGGAGCATACCAACACTTCTGCAGCAGCCTGGATATGTACCCAAAATAAACCTTTGTTTTGGTCAGTTGCATCTTTTTGATTGCTATCATTATTTTTAATCTTTAAAGGGCTTTTTGTATGCACGTGATACCCTTGATCTGAGGTTATTCTCATTAGTGCCTTTGGATTTGAGGCAATAGAGGTGATACCACTTTATTAAGGATGCTGATAAATATTTGGCTAGGCAGGCCTGCATCATTAGCACACAGCATACATTCTCTTTACAGCATCAAAGAAAAGAGTGAGAACTTGTATATATGGAAATTTTGTATGAGATGCAAGTTGCATGCAAAACACTTGCAAGGCTAAGGGAGATCTGTTTGTTCTAACTCCCTGTAAAGATGTTTCTGGGGCTGTTTAGTCTTGAGAAGACCAAGAGGGGATCTGATCAATGTCATAAATATCTGAGGGATGGGTGTCAAGTGGATGGGACCATTCTCTTTTCAGTGATGCACAGTAATAAGAAAAGGAACAATGGATGCAAACTTGAATAGAGAAGGTTTCAACTCAACATGAGGAGAAACTTCTTTACATTGAGGGTGCCAGAGCCCTGGAACAGGCTGCCCAGAGAGGTTGTGGAGTCTCCTTCTCTGGAGACTTTCCAAACCCACCTGGATGCATTCCTGTGCAAACTACCTTAGGGGATCCTACCAAGGCAGGAAGGTTGGACTCGGTGATCTCTGCTGGTCCCTTCCAACCTCTAAAGTTCTGTGATTCTGTCACTCTATGATCACCAAACATAGCCTCAGAGCACTAACCAGGCAGCCTGAGTACACTGTTCTCAGTAAACTACTCCTGGAACTAAATTTGCAGCCCAGACCACTTCTGAGAGCACTCCTTGGAGCATTTCTCCAAGCTGTATTGCTGCTTACAGACTGCTGCTATATTCTGGCATCATAGCCCAAACACCACAGCTTCACTACTGATAGCTGAAGCATTTGGCTTTATTACTATGTTAATCCCTGGGCTGGATCATCTCTGGAGGTCCTTTCCAACCTCTAATATTCTGTGATTCCATGATTCTTGTCCTTCTACTGAGCACCTCCTGTGAATAAGGCACAACGGTCTCAAGTTGCAGCAAGAATAATTCTGACTGTTCAGACTAATCTGTCTAATTTTTACTAAAATGTTATAGAATGCAGGTATGCTTTTACCATTTATTTCAGCTGAGGGAGGCTTGCTTTTAATTCTGCCTGTAGTTTCCTCAGAGGGGAAAAAAATTTGCTTTGTTATATCGTAGTGAATTTTGTGGAACTAATTTTTGCAAACAAAAAAAATGTTTTCGACAGGTCACTCCTGTAAACTTCTGAGAAAGAACATGGGGCTAATTGTCATAAATGAAGGCTCTCTTGATGTAAGTAAAACCTGTAAAGTTTTGATTTGGTGCAGTGTTATTTTACTGCTTTAGTTATCCAGATACCATGGTGGATGGAGGTAGCCTGAAAAACAACTTGAAGCGGTTATGTATCAGGACCACCAGAGAAAACTGTGCTAAAAATCACTTCTTGCTCTTTTATTCCTTGCTTCTGTAATCCTCTCATTTAATTNACCTCTAAAGTTCTGTGATTCTGTCACTCTATGATCACCAAACATAGCCTCAGAGCACTAACCAGGCAGCCTGAGTACACTGTTCTCAGTAAACTACTCCTGGAACTAAATTTGCAGCCCAGACCCCTTCTGAGAGCACTCCTTGGAACATTTCTCCAAGCTGTATTGCTGCTTACAGACTGCTGCTATATTCTGGCATCATAGCCCAAACACCACAGCTTCACTACTGATAGCTGAAGCATTTGGCTTTATTACTATGTTAATCCCTGGGCTGGATCATCTCTGGAGGTCCTTTCCAACCTCTAATATTCTGTGATTCCATGATTCTTGTCCTTCTACTGAGCACCTCCTGTGAATAAGGCACAACGGTCTCAAGTTGCAGCAAGAATAATTCTGACTGTTCAGACTAATCTGTCTAATTTTTACTAAAATGTTATAGAATGCAGGTATGCTTTTACCATTTATTTCAGCTGAGGGAGGCTTGCTTTTAATTCTGCCTGTAGTTTCCTCAGAGGGGAAAAAAATTTGCTTTGTTATATCGTAGTGAATTTTGTGGAACTAATTTTTGCAAACAAAAAAAATGTTTTCGACAGGTCACTCCTGTAAACTTCTGAGAAAGAACATGGGGCTAATTGTCATAAATGAAGGCTCTCTTGATGTAAGTAAAACCTGTGAAGTTTTCATTTGGTGCAGTGTTATTTTACTGCTTTAGTTATCCAGATACCATGGTGGATGGAGGTAGCCTGAAAAACAACTTGAAGCGGTTATGTATCAGGACCACCAGAGAAAACTGTGCTAAAAATCACTTCTTGCTCTTTTATTCCTTGCTTCTGTAATCCTCTCATTTAATTTTAGGATTTCATACTTGGAATACCTGTGTCCTTTGTGACAAAATATTACTGAGTAACTAGAAAGTCAGTCTGCAGCTTCCAAAAAACCATGGCATAGCTACAGCACAAATGAGCTTCAGAATGATGAGCAAAAAAATTCCATCAATTGAAATGGCTCTACCCATGCAGGCACAAAGCCAGGAGCTTCACGTGCTGCTAGCAGCACTCAGCATTGGCCAAACAAACCAATCCTGAATTCCTTTCTGATGCTCTTTCTTACAGAATCACACTTGGCATCTACCAAAAATTAATTGCTGTTGTGTAGTTGAGCAGCTGGAATTGTACTCAGCTGTTTAATTCCCAGTAAGGGTTAAAACTACCCACTTGCAAGTAGACAATGCTTTGCAGAGAAGAGATTCTTTAGATAAGCTTGGAATGCAAATAGTGAGTGAAAAATCCCACGAGGGAAGAAAAATATAAATCCTGTTACTACTCCTTAAGGGAGCCTTGAATGAATTTAGGAAGTAGAAGTATTTCCTCAGTGAGAAAACTCACTGTCCAGAAGGCTTCAGGAGAAAACCCTGAAATGAAAGTTACCTTTCTCTTAATTTGTGGTCAGGTTCCTCAAGACAGGACTTGGGAAGAGTAAGGGAGAAAAACATGAAAGTGTGAGAATCAGCAGGAGTGCCTTAACTAAAGGATTCCATGGTAGCCTGTAAAAGCAGACTATAAGACAAATTCAAATACTTATTTTGTGATTGGTTTGGGTTTTTTAATAAGTTCTTTTTAAGATGTTTTAAGTAACATATTTTCAACATTGGTCCGAGGACCATATACCAAATATAAATTGATTTAAGCAACGTAGTTTTGCTGATAACAAACACGGAACAGGCAGAAACTGCTGATTAATATCTGGAACCAGGGTCTGTTGGTACAGTGGGCAACTTCTGACACAAATAGCCTGTGATATTAATGAAGAGAGGCAATTTTCTTTTCTTAGCTTAGTTGACTGGATAGTTTTACAACGATTACAATCTTTGTTTTTTGAAAAAACAGGGAAGGTTTTCAATTCAAGCCCTTAATTTTACTTCTGAGTTTTTCCCTCCTCAAACAGTCTCTCAGTAAAAATTAACCAGTGCAAGTGAGAATTTCTGTCCCATGTTTCAGTTGTTCACACAGACTGTTGGATTTCAGAACTACTGCAGTACTTAAGTTTGAAGTGCAAAAGAATGACTGCTTTGTGTACATCTTTCTACATCTACTTGGATAGATTGGATCAATGGGCCAATGTCAATAGCATGAGCTTCCATAAGGCCAAATGCCAGGTCCTGCACTTGGATCACAACAACCCCAAGCAATGCTACAGGTGTGGGGCAGTGTGGCTGAAAGCTGTAAGCAGAAAGGGATCTGGGGGTTGTAATCAACAGGCAACTCAAACAGAGCCCAGGTAGCAAAGAAAGCCAATGGCATCCTGGCTTGGATTAGAAATGCTGTGGCCAGCAGGAGTAGGGTGGTGACTGTCCCCTTGTACTCTGCACTGGTGAGACCACACCTGGAGTGCTGTGTTCAGTTTTGGTCACCTCATTACAAGAAGGATGTGGAGGTGCTGGAGCAAGTGCAGAGGAGGGCAACAAAGCTGAAGAATGTCCTGGAAAATAAGTCTTAGGAAGAACAACTGAGGGAGCTGGGGATGGTTACTTTGAAGAAGAGGAGGCTGAGGGGAGACCTCATTTCTGTCTACAACTACCTGAAAGGACATTGCAGGGAGGCTGCTGCTGGTCTCTTCTCACAGGTAAAGAGTGATAGAACAAGGGGGAATGGCCTCAAACTGCCACTGGGTGGGTTTAGACTGGACATTAGGAAACATTTTTTGACAGCAAGAGTGGTGAGGCATTGGAATGGGCTGCCCAGGGAGGTGGTGGAGTCCCCAACCCTGGATGTGTTTAAAAGTCATTTGGATCTGGTACTTGAGGATATGGTTTAAGAGTGAACTTTGTAGAATAGGGACAAAGATTTGGCTTCTCCAACCAGAATATTTCTTTGATTCTGTAATGAAATAAAATGAGGTAGTTCTAAGTAGATACTAAAAGGGGTAGCTAAATATTTTTTGTTTTAAGCTGAAGTGTCTGGATTGTGCAGAGATTGAAGTACTCTTTCCCTACGTGCACAAAACACATCAGAGTATGTGAGGACACATATCATGTGTCACATGCAAACTGGTTGCTTGCAAATCCATCTGCGGTGCTGACATAAATCATCCTTTTTCAGGAGATGGATGTAGTGATGGGATACTTTGAGGGCAAAAGACAGCTCTAAAAATAATAATAACCTAGCTCTGTGACAGTATTTTAACAGGCACTCCATTGAAAGCTTTCTGCCTCATGCAATGGTTCAATTAATGTATCTTTATCCTTTGCATGCTGGTGTGGTTGGAATCGGATCTCAGTCTCCATTTCTGGTGCTGGTTGCATCTAAAATGGCCTTGGCAGTTCTGATGGAGTAGTGGAGCAGGTCTCAGGAAATGGGAGAGAGGAGTAGACTGCTGTGATTGCAGAAGCTTGAGTCAGTGCAGCTGCAAGGGTGGATGCAATTCCTCTTTTCTTCCTGCATACCAGTAACAGCTGGCAAGAGGGTGGAATTCTTTGTGGGAGTGTTGTCTGCTGAGGAACATGGCTGAAACTTTGCCTTCTAAGCAGTGTAGGTCCACCTCTTCTACTAGGACTCTGTTCCTTACCTCACTGGGGAACTGTTTTCCCATGGGGGCTACTGGACTAGTTTTTCTCAGCACAGGAGGAACTGAGAAACCATGTAAACCTTGAGAAAAAAAAATCCCAATGTCATGGGACCAGTGCATTTAGGATCCTGGAGTAGATTTGCACTGTGGGAGCCCTTTCCTCCTTAAGCTCTGCAGGTACAACCTCTTGGCCATGCAAAGCCATTCACTGGAGTTAGGAAGGTTGACTTCTCTTGGTCTGCACACTCTGAGCAGTACTGGAAAGAGTGGCAGGAAGTGGATGCTTTTTGCCCTTGCTGTTGAGATAACAGTACAATATCTGTTGCATACCAGTGGCTTCTTCTGGAAAGGAGCTGGCTCAACTCTAATCCTTTTAGGAAAAGACTTCTCTGTCCCTAAAACATGTAAAACATATTCAACAAAAAAAAAAAAAATAACCTCTTTAATTTGGTCACTGTCACGACCTTAGCATGCAAGACACAGGAAGTTAGAGGGGAAAAAAATGATATTTGTTCAGACTGTATCCCAGCTCTTGGTTTGCAAAGACCATGCTGAAATAAGAGCTCCTCTTTTGTATGAACCAAGGTCCTAATTTATGGAATTAAAGGAAAAATACCCCACTCCCCAACTGACATTGGCAGAGGTAGAACTGGAAAGGTTTTCAAAAAGCATTTATGTATGTCTGGGTTTTGCAAGACTTATTTGTTTTGAGGCTCCACTCCCATGAAAGTTTTCTCAGCTTCACAAACAAAATGTGG
This sequence comes from Eubucco bourcierii, assembly GCA_013396675.1. Lineage (NCBI taxonomy): Eukaryota > Metazoa > Chordata > Aves > Piciformes > Ramphastidae > Eubucco > Eubucco bourcierii. The sequence continues at coordinate 12,403 of VWZE01023734.1, forward strand.
TTTTATTACTAAGTTCTTAGAATTGTATAAAAGAGCACTGATTTTATTTCATTTTATTTTTTTTGCCTTCATATTAACTTAATGGACTGCAAAAGCTTAGCATAGTACTGTTAATCCTAGACAGAAATCATAAAGAACATAGCTTAATTCTTTCATTTGTAAAGTTCATTAAGAATAATAGAAAATAGTTTGGTTACCATTCAGTTTCACTCAGAAATAGAGTGAAATAGAAGAGCTTAAGAGATATTCTGATACTGCTTTTAATTTAAGGCACTGGATTTCAGCACAGAACTGCATGTAAGCCCACAAAGGAATTTTAAACATGACAGTTTTACAGCTGGGATGAGTGTTTTGTATTGTCTTGGGGGTTTCTTGTTCGTCTTGATATGTAGGATGCCTGGAGCTACCTGATGGCAGGTCTGTTTGTGCTGAAAAAAATAAGGTTGGTTTAAACAGCAGAGTTTATGCTGCATGTGTGAGAAGAAACAACAGATGAGAGTCATATGAAGCTCTTGTTTTGCTTAAATGTAGACAGCAGCTGCTAAATAGACCATGGAAATGAGAAAAACTGAGACATTTTTTGACATTGCAACGTTTCTTAATCGGAGACAATGCTCTAGTTAGAGAAGTTATTGTTACTTGAAAGATTTTTCTAACTTGGAATTTGAACAGGCCCAACTCATCTCCCTTGAAGTTTTGTGGGGCACAAGCCACAAAACCTGAACTGCAGAATTCACCAACAGCCTAATCTCCTTTTAGATAAGCCAAGGAGAAGGCAAAAACAATGGTCAGATGTGTGTGGAAATGGGGAAAGTAATTTGCATGGCTTAGGCAGTGCAGTATCTTTTAGAGGGTTAGAAGTTTGTAATTACTTCTCAGTGTTTTATTTTTAGATGAGTAGACCAAATTTTATTTCTGACATCACAGAAGTTTAATGGCTTTAAGGCCAAGTTTTGGATGAGCAGCCAAATCTAGTTGTGAGACATCCCTGCCCATGGCAGGGATGCTCCAGTAGATGATATCTAAGGTCCCTTCCAACCTAAACCACTCTATGACTCTATGTTACTGTTAGAACTGTGTATTCAGTATTTTATACTGAATATATATATATATAATATATAAAAATATAATATTTATATATAATATATTAAAATATTAAAATATACTTATAAAAAGATATAATTTATATATTTATGTAATTATAAATAAGATACATATATATAAAGAACTAAATATAAATAAATTCTGTATTTATTATGTGTGTTTATATATAGCATTCAGTATTTTAGAAGCAAAAGCTTTGTTTTCATATTTCTGCTCTTAAAACTCTCCTTGTTTCTGAGCTGCAGAGAAGGAAACAATACAAGAAAAGTATATTGTAGTTCTGTGAAGGCCATTCAAAGGGAAAGAAATGCAACAAGCAATTATGATCTTCTTCATGNGACTCTATGTTACTGTTAGAACTGTGTATTCAGTATTTTATACTGAATATATATATATAATATATAAAAATATAATATTTATATATAATATATTAAAATATTAAAATATACTTATAAAAAGATATAATTTATATATTTATGTAATTATAAATAAGATACATATATATAAAGAACTAAATATAAATAAATTCTGTATTTATTATGTGTGTTTATATATAGCATTCAGTATTTTAGAAGCAAAAGCTTTGTTTTCATATTTCTGCTCTTAAAACTCTCCTTGTTTCTGAGCTGCAGAGAAGGAAACAATACAAGAAAAGTATATTGTAGTTCTGTGAAGGCCATTCAAAGGGAAAGAAATGCAACAAGCAATTATGATCTTCTTCATGACAGTCTATGGTGGAGCTGTACTGGAACTAAGCAGAGTTTAATGACTTCCCCAAAACAAACTGTGCAGTGTGCTCATGCAGCCCAGACAGCCAACCGAGTGCTAGGCTGCAGCAAGAGCAGTGTGGGCAGCAGGGCAAGGGAGGGGATTCTGCCCCTTTACTCTACTCTCCTCAGACCCCACCTGGAGTCCTGTGTGCAGTTCTGGAGCCCCCAGCACAGGAAGGGCATTGAAGTGTTGGAGCCAGTCCAGTGGAGGCCATGAAGATGCTCAGAGGGCTGCAGCAGCTCTGCTATGAGAACAGAGAACAGAGTTGGGGGTCTGCAGCCTGGAGAAGAGAAGGCTTCCAGGAGACCTTCCAGTATCTGAAGGGGGCTACAGGAAGGCTGGGGAGGGACAATGGACAAGGTCTTGTAATGACAGGATGAGGGGCAATGGGTTTGAACTGGTAGAGGGGAGATNTTGAGTGATCTGTGCTAGTGGGAGGTGTCCCTACCTATGGCAGGGGGTTGGAACTAGATGTTCCTTGAGGTCCCTTCCAACCTTACCATTCTGTGATTCTGTGATTCTAAGTTCTACTGCATAAGTAAAGATGTGAATGTGTTGTCCACTGAATATAATCTGAAGTACTGGAGCACAAAAGAGAGACTTATGTAGGTGCAGCTCAAACTGTCTGTAGCAACTGAAAAATACAAAATATGATCTCTTAATATCACAAGAACTTGATGCAGTCTTACCTGAAGACACAAATTTAATATCAAAGTCAGAATTATCAATTAGAATGTATGTACTTATAATATGAACTCTCTCTTCTTTTACTGTTTGTTTTTTTTTTTCTGAACATTTAGGGCCATTTTATGTGAGAGTGACCAGAAATTATTTCTTCTGTTATCTACATGTGATTTTTCTTTTGTGTAAAAGAAACTTGTTTGCTAAAAGCTATTATTAAATATATATGTGACTATTGTTGCCATTCAAAGGGCATTAAAAGTTCCACCAGGTTTCTTTCCTTTGGCAGAGTGCAACAGAAGTTCTACACATCATTTTGCTCTGGTTTCTAATAGTACAGCTCCTGAAAATACCTTTTTTCTTTTTTCTTTTTGTGTTGTCTGTTTGATGGTATAATCAAAGGTAATTTCCTCTAAAAAGTGTTTCTGATCACACTGAAAAAAATCTGGACCTGAGATAATAAGACTTTAAAATAATGGTTACAACTTTTTTTTTTGTGCACCAGGGAACAAGAGAGACACTTAGCCATCATTGCAGTACTCTTGGTGATGCTTTGAGGAAAGAAAATGATTTTGCTCTCATCATTGATGGCAAATCTCTGAAGTATGCTTTGACATTTGGAGTGAGACAATATTTCCTGGACTTGGCTTTGTCATGTAAAGCTGTCATTTGTTGCAGGTAAGTTTATGCTATTTTTAGGTGTCCCATCCTTATATTCACCTGAAGGTGTCTCTGCATGCTGTCTGCAAATGTGAAAACTGTTGTAAATAAACCTTAATAGACTGATTAATGAGATGAACAAATTGAAGGCTCACCTGTTCAGGTGGAGAATTTAGGGATGTTGCATCAAGATGAATGGTTTCAGCTGGACAAGATGCTAGGGCATCTTATCTTGACTGTGCTTTTCCCAAGGAAGGTTAGAAAAGATGATCCTTGAGGCTTCTTCCAACCTGGTCTTGTATCATGAAGCCAATCTATCTGAAAAATCAGCATTCACAACAAAACTAACTTTCTGCTTTGCAAAAGGATAAAGTAAAACAAACAGGGTTGCAGTATCCTGGTTTATAGTCTTTCCATCCTTTGGTCAAGCAATGTGTTATGCCACCCATTGGGGATTTTTTACTCTTCATTTTTGGTGGCTTGGCTTTGTAGCCACGTTCCAGCATGATGCACTCTGAATTTCAAACTTAGCCCTTACCATCTTTTAAGCTGAGATCTTAGACTGATGCACAGCCTATACTGTGTATAAACATTTTTCTATCAGTATTCTTTCTGAAAGGCAAGTTGCACCTTGGTGCTTATTCTATTAGCTCCAGATTTGCTCTGTATGGTAAGTAGCAAGCAGGAGATGCATGCAGAACTGCTCTTTCAAAACTTTATGCTTTCCTTGACTTGAAAGTACATTCTATGCCATTTGAAGAGACTCTATTTCCATTTCTGTTGAACTGTAGAACTATTGATTTCCATTTCTGTTGAGCTATGGAACACTGAAGGATATTCTCTATGTACAGCTGTACTTTACTGGCAGCATTTTTGTGATGAAGCAACAGAAAAAAAAAGCATAAAATGAAATTTTCTAGTAGCTTTTGCTCTGTCTTTTCTACATTTCCACAATTTACCTAAGTCAGCTGGTTTCAGTACATCTCTAGGTGCATGCTCTAACATATTTTGTGGTTGGTTAAAAATTGTCTGCAGGTTTAAAACTAAACTCTTTCCTTCCAACACTCGCTGGTTTCATGTTATGAGGGTTTTAACATTACACATCTCCAAAGTCAAAATTCTGTCAAGATGTTTCTATCTCTTAATGCTTCATTTCTGGTAATAAAAATCTCATTTCCTTGTTTGGAACTTTTTTAAATGGTGATTTTTTAATGAAGGTAAAGCACTTCCATAGTTATTGTCCTGACTAAATGAAAATGTAGCCCTGTTCCTCAGCCATATAAAGGCAGTAAACATTTACAGCACTCCTTGGTTTGAAAAGTACAAATCACATCACTCTCTTTGAAGTTTTCAGAGCATAATTCACTTGTTCAGAAGCATTTATTACCAATGGATTCTTCCTGAGACTAACCATAACACAGATGAAGCTGACAAATATTCAGCAGACATTTCACTTCAAAAATCTGTATATATTATTAATTCCAAGCAGATGTTTGGCTTAAAGACTTTGACAAACTGAATTCCAACTTTATATTGACTTCAGAGCAATGTGTGCCAGGAGAATGTTAAATGAATTATTCTGTAGTAAAAATGTACAGCTAAGAGTGACCAAAATGAACAAAAGATATTTTTGATTGGTTTCACCATGGAATCATAGAGTGGGTTGGGTTGGAAAGCAGCTCCAAATGTCATCTGGTCCAACCCCACTGCAGTAAGCAGGGGCAATATCCATTATATCTGGTTGCCCACTAGAACAGGTCACTCAAGGCCTCATCCAACCTGGCCTTGAACCCCTCCAGGGAGGGAGCAGCCACAACCTCCCTGGGCAACCTGTGCCAGTGTCTCACCACCCTCACTGCAAACAACTTCCTCCTAAGATCCAATTTCAGTCTCCTCTCTGCCAGTTCAAACCCATTTCCCCTCATCCTGTCATTGCAAGACCTTGTAAATAGTCCCTCCCCAGCCTTCCTGTAGGCCCTCTTCAGATACAGGAAGGCTACTCCAAGGTCTCCTCAAAGCCTTCCCTTCTTTGTTTAAATACATATTTAAACAGAGAATAAGGGGGTCAGAGAAGGCATAACAACAAAAAATGCCCAAATCTGCAATTGTTGTAAGTTACTACTGGTAGTGGCAGTGTTCAGGGTTTCTTCCATTGCTGTTTTCAGGACCTATAGCTGTTTGACTTACATCTTTCCAGTTCTGTTAACATCTGGCCTCAACAAATCCAAAGTTTCTATGGATTTTGCTGGGAAAGTATTTTAGCACATAGCCAAAAGGCTAATAACAAGACTATGTGACTGCCCATGGTGTTAGTTAACCTAATTTTATTACCTTTTCACAGCATATAAAGTAGGTTTTAAAACTGAATTCAGTTGAGATTCCTGTATTTAACCTTTCTCTTTCTACCACCCCTTAGGGTATCACCTCTTCAAAAATCTGAAGTTGTAGAAATGGTTAAAAAACAAGTGAAGGTGGTAACTCTGGCCATTGGTGATGGAGCAAATGATGTTAGTATGATACAAACAGCACATGTTGGTGTTGGTATTAGTGGGAATGAAGGTCTGCAGGCTGCGAATTCTTCAGACTACTCAATTGCACAGGTAGGTCATTACACTGTAAAATGCTACCATAAAGTAGTGCAACAAACCCAAGCAATGCTACAGGGTTGGGGCAGTGTAGCTGGGAAGCTGTCAGCAGAAAGGGACCTGGGGGTTGTAATATTCAAGCAACTCAGTATGAACAAGCAGTATGCCCAGGTGGCAAAGAAAGCCAATGGCATCCTGGCTTGGATTAGAAATGCTGTGGCCAGCAGGAGTAGGGAGGTGACTGTCCCCTTGTACTCTGCACTGGTGAGGCCACACCTGGAGTGCTGTGTTCAGTTTTGGTCACCTCATTACAAGAAGGATGTGGAGGTGCTGGAGCAAGTGCAGAGGAGGGCAACAAAGCTGAAGAATGTCCTGGAAAATAAGTCTTAGGAAGAACAACTGAGGGAGCTGGGGATGGTTACTTTGAAGAAGAGGAGGCTGAGGGGAGGCCTCATTGCTGTCTACAGCTACCTAAAAGAAGGTTGTGGAGAGGCTGCTGCTGGTCTCTTCTCACAGGTAAATAGTGATAAAACAAAAGGGAATGGCCTCAAACTGCAACTGGGTAGGAAACGTTTTCTGCCAGCAAGAGTGATCAGATATTAGAATGGGTTGCCCAGGGAGGTGGTGGAGTCCCCAACCCTGGATGTGTTTAAAAGTCGTTTGGATGTGATGCTTGGGGATATGGTTTATGGGTGAACTTTATGGAGTAAGGTTAACAGTTGGGCTTGGTGATCCTGGGGGTTGTTTCCAACTGAAATGTTTCTGTGGTTCTGTGATTCTCTAATGTTAGATTAATGTGGAAGTGTGCATATTCTGACTTCTTTTTTTTTTTGTTGTTGTTTTGCAGTTCAAGTATTTGAAGAACTTGCTGTTGGTTCATGGAGCCTGGAATTATAACAGAGTAGCTAAGTGCATCTTGTACTGTTTCTACAAGAATATAGTCCTTTATATTATCGAGGTAATTTCATAGAATCATAGAATGGTAAGGTTGGAAGGGACCTCAAGGATCATCCAGTTCCAACCCCCTGCCATAGGCAGGGACACCTCCCACTAGTACAGCTCACTCAAGACCTCATCCAACCTGGCCTTGAACACCTCCAGAGAGGGAGCATCCACAACCTCCCTGGGCAACCTGTGCCAGTGCCTCACCACCCTCACTGTAAAGAACTTCCTCCTAACATCCAGTCTAAATCTCCCCTCTGCCAGTTTAAACCCATTGCCCCTTGTCCTGTCATTGCAAGACCTTGGCAATAGTCCCTCCCCAGCCTTCCTGTAGGCCCCCTTCAGATACTGGAGAGTAAATTTTGCTGGACAGTAAATACTGCTACTAGAAAGTAAGACAGAAGCATTATTTTGAGCTTTTGATTGTTCTTTATATTTTTTTAAGAAGCATTTAAACTATCACTAAACACTTCTTAGTACTGAATCTTGCTTTTCTAATCAACTGATTAATATTAGAGATATAAAAGATCGATTGTCTTAAAAATGTATACTAAATATTGCTGCTGACCATCTGTGCGTGAGGGGAAAAGTTAATTTGTTGCAAAGCTTAATCACAAGTTTTTTAAGTCAGTCTTCTGTCTTTTTACATTAATGAGGTGTTTTTACATCAATGAGGTATTTTTACATTCGGGGGAGACCTAATAGCAACCTTCCAGCACCTGAAGGGGGTTACAAGAAGGGTGGAGAGAGACTGTTTAGAGAGGCCTGCAATGACAGGACAAGGGCAATGGCTTCAAACTAGAGAAGAGCAGATTTAGATTAAATGTTAGGAGCAAGTTCTTTACTGTGAGGGTGGTGGAACACTGGTACCTGTTTCCCAGGGAGGTGGTTGAGGCCCCATCACTGGAGAAATTCAAGGTAATGTTCAACAGGGCTCTGGGTAACCTGATCTAGTCGGGTTGGACTTGATGATCTTTCAGGTGTCTTCCAACCTTGGTGATACTGTGATAGTTGAGGATGTCCTTGCTGGTTCCAGAGGGTGTTGGACTGGATAACTTTTGGGGGTCACTTCCAACCCAGACCATTCTATGATAACAATTATTCTTAGAACTTGCCTAATGTGGGGGGTTTTTTCGTTAGTGTCTTAAACTTGCCCAGTATGTGTAATTTTTTTACTGAAAAGGCAGTGCCTTATTTCTGTTAGACCTGATATAAACATTAGGTTAAGATTTCCATTTTTTTATATTCATATATTCCAATATTTTGAAAGATTTTCAACATCTCTTTATGTACAAGTGTCACAGCCAAAAGTGTGGATTTTTCTTAGCATTTTTCTTTACATTTTCTAACTTCTCCTTCTTTTATCCTCTTTGTTGTATTAGTACCACAAGCAGATTTCCATCTAAGTAGTAGAAAATTTGTAGCCTGTTTAGAAAAACACAAAGTAGGAAGCCATACAAAAATCAATCCATTAAAAATCCTCCTTTTTCCTTTTTGTTTTAGAAGTGATGGCAAACTTTACATCCAGCATTTCAAAAGCTGAATATCTGATTAAATGACCAGACTTGCAGAAGTGCTGATTGGCAGTAGCTCTTGGAGTATTTGAAATAAAAGCAGTATTAATGTACCCTTTGTGTTTATAGAACACAGAGTTGGTCTGCAGAACACACTGCCTTATTTTAATTCATTTTCTGTCCTTGTCACCTGCAAGCTGTAACTTAAATCACAGATAAATATCCCACTCTTTGTGGGAAAGGAGTTAAATGCCAAGTGCAGAGATCATAGACTAAAAGTGCAAAAGCCTAGAAGAGGGAGTCTCTGCCTCCTAAGTGGATGGAAGGGCAAAGCAATTATTTTTATAATGTGTTATGACCCCTTAGATATAACATATATAAGCATTTTACCACATACCCCTTCTCTGGAAGAAGACAAGAGGACTTCTACTTGAATTCCTGTGTACCCAACGTTTGTCAGCTCAGAAAACTTTCACAGATGTTAATAGCTCATGTCAATACTGGGAGTGAGTGGGCAGAAATTCATCACTGAATGTCTCTAGAAAGGACAACTGCCAGTCTCTCTTGAGTCTCTCTTTTCAGGTTTTTGTACAGATCAGGCGTGGGAGCAAAGTGCTCAATGAGTATTTGTAAGCTGCTGCTTAATATGCAGAAATGCTACATCAGGAAAATGTCTGTGAGGCTTTTGTGGCCACACCTCCTCTGTCTTGGAGTTCAGAAAATAATGCTATGAAAGGCCTGTCTGGAAGTGGCTTTAAATCAGTTTCCTTTTATTAGCTGAGAATAACTGAAAAATACCTACCTCTGCTTAATAGCTCTATGTTATATTTTTAAATGTCTGCTCAGTATTCATCAGGATCAAGGAATGTGACAGATTCCATTTGATCTAAAGTTCAGCCTTTTTCCTAGGCATTTGTGGTGCCCATTGATTTCTTGGTTCAGAAAATGGTAAAGGTCTGTAGTGATGCAGTGTTTAGCCTTTATCAACATTTAAAGTACTGTTCATAAAAAAATAGAAGTGGTCTTTAGTAACTTTTTCTATTGTGTCTCGAGGCAGTAGGCAATTAAACACGGACCTCATCTTTTGTATGGGACTAGTCACAGGAACTTTGGAGGTTGTATCCTGGATTGCAAGTGAAAACTCTTAATAGGGAATAGAATAGGAATGGAATGGAATAGGAATAGAATATAATTGGAATAGGAATAAAATAGAATAGGAATAGAATATAATTGGAATAGGAATAGAATAGAATAGGAATAAAATAGAATAGGAATAGACTATAATTGGCATAGAATAAAACAGAATAGAATAGGAATAGAATAGGAATATGAATAGACTAGAATTGGAATAGAATAAAATAGAATAGAATAGGAATAGAATGTAATTGGAATAGCATAAAATAGAAATAGAATAGAATAGGAATAGAATAGAATGGGAATAGAATAAAATGAGAATAGAATAAAATAGAATAGGAATAGAATAGAATAGGAATAGAATATAATTGGAATAGAATAAAACAGAAATAGAATAAAACAGAAATAGAATAAAACAGGAATAGAATAAAACAGGAATAGAATAGAATTGGAATAGAATAGAATTGGAATAGAATAAAATAGAAATAGAATGAAATGGAAATAGAATAGGAATAGAATAGAATAGGAATAGAATAGAATTGGAATAGAATAAAACAGAAATAGAATAAAACAGAAATAGAATAGAATAGAATAGAATAGGAATAGAATAGAATTGGAATAGAATAAAATAGAAAAAGAATAGGAATGGAATAGAAATGGAATGGAATGGAATAGCATAGAATAGGAGTAGAATACAATAGGAATCTAATTGGAATAGAATATAATTGGAATAGAATAGAATGGAATGGAATAGGAATAGAATTGGAATGGAATGGAATGAAATAGAATAGAATGGAATGGAATAGAATAGCTATTAATAACTAGTAGTGGTTACATAAAAGTACTGGTTTATGTTAAATTAAAAAAGGGTTAAAAGATCTACACAGGTCATAGGGACATAGAACTGCTTGAGAGAGTCCAGAGCAGAGCCACAAAGATGATGAAGGGAATGGAACATCTGTCTTACAAGGAGAGACTGAAGGAGCTAGGTCTCTGCAGCTTGGAGAAGAGAGGCCTGAGAGGTGACTTTATCAATGTTTATAAAGATGTAAAGGGTGAGTGCCAGGAGGATGAAGCCAGGCTCCACTCACTGTTGCCCAATGATGGGACAAGGGGCAGTGGGTGGAAGCTGAGTAATAGGAAGTTTCATTTAAACATGAGAAGGGTTTTTTTCCCAAGGAACTTTTTCCCTGTGAGGGTGACAGAACATTGGAACGGTCTGCCCACGGGCGTCATAGAGTCTCCCTCCCTGGAGATATTCAAGACCTGCCTGGACACATTCCTGTGTGACCTGCTGTGATACTGCTTTGGCAGGGGAGTTGGACTGGATGAGCTATCGAGGTCCCTTCCAGTCCCTGACATTCTGTGATTGGTATTTCATGTCAGGGACAACTCAAACAGAAGTAAAAGACCAGAACACAGAAGAAATGCTTAGCGTTCCATCACAGATCCTTACATGTGGCCAGTTGTAACATTAGTGATGCTATGTGAATAGTTCAGTTGTACTAATTAGAGCTCTAAGGGCTTCTTTTTCATTCCATAAACCTGTGATTAAGATTTTCTGTTTGTATTTATTATTTTCCCCAATCCCATTTCATCACACTGCTGACTTACCCACTTTCTGCTGCTCATGTGTACCATTTTGTTTGTAATTTCCCTTTCCTGTTCCATCAGATGAATGCCTGTGGCCATACTGAGACTCAAACATGTCCAACTTTCTGTGTGTAGTCACACTGGTGATGAACTGTAGAGTTTAGGTGCTGTTGTTCACTGTGCCATGGCATAATGTAACCAAACTGCACCAAATTCAATTTAAAATATAGGCAGCAGGAAGTGATTGTGCTCTTCCTCAGGTTGTTTTTTTTTTCATTGTATGATTTGAGAATTTAGAAATATTGGTCTGTATCGAAGTCCATCTCATTTTAGGTGGGCTATGGACCTAAATCTTTGATGTTTCAATGAAAATTATGTGGCTGTTGTACTCCAAAAATGGTTTGAATTACCACTTTTCCCTCACACAGCCTGAATTACTTTATGGGGACACCAATCTTCTGTCCTCCTGTATAGGTAGGAGTGCTGGAATAATAATATGAACTATCAATGGAGGACCTACCCTCTAGGAGAGAGAAGTGGGATGAATCTGCTCCTAATTTAGTATCATGTACCACATGTCCTAAAAACCTGTTTTGAAAGTAAAATTGTCTTCATTGGTCATCATAATCAGAGTGAAATATACCTGTTCATCAATAAATTTGTCACTGTGAATGGAAAAACTTTATTGTCAGTGGCAGCACTAATACTGCAGTAAGATCCACAGAGCTATTTCCATGGATAGTAAAGGGTCATTTTCTAGGGTCCGAGATGCAGAAGTGTTTGGCTTACATCCCTCCCCTCATACAGTTTGAGCTGAGGGCTTTGTTTATCCCTGATGATTCCCCCATACCACCTCCCCCAGGTCTGCTAATTATTTTTGATCCATAGGTGTTCCTAGTGTGAGCTCTCAAATACTATCATTTAAACAGCAGAAAATCCAATCCATGTTTCAGCTTATATATTAATGATAGTGGATGTAATATCTGCTAAAGGTAGATATTATTTCTGCTCTGTCTTTTCACTATCTCTGACATTCCACTAAATAGTTGTGTTTCAGCTACAAAGGATATATGAGGTGTCCCTGTCTATGGCAGGGGGTTGGAACTAGATGATCCTTGAGGTCCCTTCCATCCTTACTATTCTATGATTCTATGATACTCTTTTTAGCCACATGAAGAGATTTTTCTTCCCATCTGGTTTTTTTTTTTTCTTGATTTAACAAGAGCTTTAGAACCCAGAGGTGCTACCAAATTTCATTTCTTCTTGGCTTGCATCTAGAGTTCTGACAAAGATTTATTCCTCACTACACGGAAACCAAACTGAGATGCCTGTAACTTGCATGATGTCTTTGGAAGAAAATAAATGTTAAGATTTCAGGAAGTTAAGATGTTAACTTACAGGATTTCTTTACAGTTCTCTGGTAAAACTTTAAGTAGCTTGAAACTTTTGAAGTAAATGGTGTACAAATTAAAAATGAAAGCATCAGGGATTTTAAGGAATAAACTGAGAGGCTTGGTGGTGACTTCTTATATGACTCAGGAAAAATGTAGGGGTCAGTGAGATCATGGATCTGTCCTTCACTCCTTTCTCAGGTGCTATCTTCTCAGGTTGGGAGCAAAAGAATGTAAGAATTGTGAATAATGAAAAGTCTAAAAAGAGAGAAGGCAGTTAAGAAGTGCAACTTGTATCCAGCAGTGGTGATGAGATTCTGGATTAGGTTCCCACTCTTAGCTTAGTTGTAAAGCATCCAAAAATTGTGCCAGTGCTGAGTGCATAATTGATTGCTCACTAATGAACAAGTGATTAATCCTTACTCCTTACTCCCCCATATTCAGCTACTGAGGAACTGCTGTTAGTGAAATGTCTTCTAAATTCCTCACAGCTAAATCATAATTCCTCTTTCCAAAGTCAAAAATTGAAATACACAAGAGGTTATAAAAATCAGTTCAGTGGCATGGGGTGATTCCATTGTCTAAGTGAATAGACTTGAAATGTTAGAAAGTAGACTACATGTTACTGTTAAGTCAAAGTAATGAAAGCATTATAAGACATCAGAAAATTCAGGGTTTTTTTACATCTCTCTCTTACAGCTTCTAACATTTGTAATTTGCTATGCAATCTCGTTCCAGTAATTAACCACCAAAAAAAAAAAAAAATCTGTTTACTTTACATTTATTGGTTGAGCAAACAGCAATTTTAGCTGGCTTTTAACTCCTCTTTTTAGTTTTAATAGTTGCTAATTTCAGGGAGGTTTCCATCTCAAAATACTCGTTAAATGTGTTGAAACATTCCACAACATGATAAAAGACAACAAGCTTGTTCATGAGGTCTGGTACCTGGGGACCAACCTGGGTATGTGGTGATAAAGATCCACATTGATTGTAGCAGTTCATGTTCCCATAATAAAGTCCAATGAAATATGATCTGTGGCAGTCTCTGCAAAGCAGCATCTAAACATTCACTTGAAAAGCACAGAATCACACACACACTTGCAGTACAGTCTGGGTTGGAAGGGACCTCCAAAAGTCATCCAGTCCAACCCCCCTGCAGTCAACAGGGACATCCTCAGCTAGATCAGGTTGTCCAGAGATTTGTTGAGCCTCACCTTGAATATCTCCAGTGATGGGATCCCAAGCACCTCCCTGGGAAACCTGTTCCAGTGTTCCACTGCCACCCTCCTGGTAAAGAACTTGCTGCCAACATTCAATCTAAATCTGCCATTGACCCTTGACCTATAACTTACAGGCCTTTCTAAAATAGTCTCTCTCCATCCTAGAACAGGAGTCTTAAATGAAATAGAAATTGTGTGGCCAACAGGAACAGGGAGGTCATTCTCCCCCTGGACTCCGCACTGCTTAGGCCACACCTTGAGTCCTGTGTCCAGTTCTGGGCCCCTCAATTTAAGAAGGACATTGAGGTACTTGAACATGTCCAGAGAAGGGCAACGAGGCTGGGGAGAGGCCTCGAGCACAGCCCTATGGAGAGAGGCTGAGGGAGCTGGGATTGTTTAGCCTGCAGAAGAGGAGGCTCAGGGGAGACCTTCTTGCTGTCTCCAACTACCTGAAGGGTGGTTGTAGCCAGGAGGAGGTTGCTTTCTTCTCTCAGGCAAGCAGCACCAGAACAAGAGGACACAGTCTCAAGCTGTGCCAGGGGAAGTTTAGGCTGGAGGTGAGGAGAAAGTTCTTGACTGAGAGAGTCATTGACTGCTGGAATGGGCTGCCCAGGGAGGTGGTGGAGTCACCGTCCCTGGAGGTGTTCAAGGCGGGTTTGGACGTGGCACTTGGTGCCATGGTCTGGTCTTGAGGTCTGTGGTAATGGGTTGGACTTGATGAGCTTTGAGGTCTCTTCCAACCTTTGTGATATTGTGATACTGTAAAATAAGCTACTAACTTCTGCCACCTTACAGCTTATGTTTGTTAAAAGCAGTATAGTTTCAATGTAGCTCATTAATAAAGATTTATCAGAAAGGCTTCTTCTCTTCTCCGCTTTGTCATTGAACTAATATCATAGAGTCACAGGATGTTACTGGTTGGTAGGGACTTTCAGACATCATTGAGTCCAACCTCCCTGCTAAAACAGGATCACCTAGGACAGGCCACACAGGAATGCATCCAGACAGGTTTTGAATGTCTCTTGAGGAGACTTCACAACCTCTCTGGGCAGCCTGTTCCAGTGCTCTATCACCATACAGAAGTGACTTCTCAAGTTAAGGTGTACTAGCTTGTACCTGTTGTTGTACTGTCACTGGGCACCACCAAAAAGAGCCTGGCACCTTTAGCTTGACAACTACTATCAGACTTCAAGGGGACCTGATAGTAGCCTTCCAGTATCTGAAGGGGGCCTACAGGAAGGCTGGGGAAGGATTATTTACAAGGTCCTACAATGACAGGACAAGGGGCAATGGGTTTGAACTGGCAGAGGGGAGATTTAGACTGGATGTTAGGAGGAAGTTCTTTACAGTGAGGGTGGTGAGACACTGGAACAGGTTACCCAAGGAGGTTGTGGCTGCCCCCTGCATGGATGTGTTCAAGGCCAGATTGGATGAGGCCTTGAGTGAGCTGTACTAGTGGGAGGTGTCCCTGCCTCTGGCAGAGGGTTGGAACTAGATGATCCTTGAGGTCCCTTCCAAACTTACCATTCTATGACAACCCACCCCTCAGATATTTACAGATATAGATAAACACTAAGAAAGAGAAGAAAGCAACCAGGCTGCCTGCTATACTGAATAAACTTAAGAAAGGACATCCTGCCCTTCAAATTCAGTTCAACTTTTTTAACCTTTTAGCAAAAAGAAATCAAACTTAGGCAATGAAAGAGATTTCCAATTGTGCTTCTAAAATGCCACGTAGTTGAGTTGGTACTTTTGAACTAAGTGATTGTCATTGATTTAATGCTCTCATCCTCTTAGGAGTTTCGTGTGTGAAGGAGGAATATTGGTAGAATTAAAGTTTACTGCATGAATTATTAGTTAGGAGGCTGAAGACTGACTGCTGCTAATCTGTAGGTGTTTTGCTGTGATACTTTTTTCTTTTTCCCTTTTCATATTTCTCAGATTTTTTAGTTCATATTTCTCAGATTTTTTAGTTCATATTTCTCAGATTTTTTAGTTCTTTAAGTACAGTGCAAATGCAGTGAGGTAAATCACCTTAAATACTTAACAAACATGGAATTCCTGCTGAAAATAGCCACATCCTTGAAATGATTTTTGCATTTAAATGGAATTGCTGACATTATTCTGAACACCAGTTGGAGTTTTTTTGTTTGGTGTTTTTTTTTGGGGGGGGGAGTTGTTTTTTGTTTTGTTTTGGGTTTTTTGTTTGTTTGTTTTGGGGTTTGTGGGTTTGGTTTGTTTGGGGTTATTGTATTTTTTTTAAGCCATAACATCCTCCGCTGCGTTGTAAATGTGTTGTAGTGATTACTCCTTTAATGAAGCTGAGAGGGGGAAGGAAAAAAAAGGACCTATTAATCACACCTTGCAGGACATGTGAGTAAAACAGAGTTCTCCTCTTTTTCAGGTCTGGTTTGCTTTTGTCAATGGCTTTTCTGGACAAATCCTTTTTGAAAGATGGTGTATAGGTCTCTACAATGTGGTAAGATGATTTGTGTGCTCTAAGTTATTTTCCATCACAATCCTGAAGGTTTCACGATTAAGCAGACTTAAAGCAAGTCCTCACCTGCAAAGTTTTGTAATAATATTTTTGCTTTTTGTGGGAGTTTTTGGTGTTATTGTTTGGGTTTTTTAATCTGTTTCCTAGATGTTTACAGCAATGCCTCCTCTAACTCTTGGGATATTTGAGAGATCCTGTCGCAAAGAAAACATGCTGAAATATCCGGAGTTATACAAGACTTCACAGAATGCACTGGACTTTAATACTAAGGTAGACAAATAGAAGTAAATATAATTAGAGCTGAAATTAATAAGAATTCAATCTATACTGCTCACACTTGAAAATTAAGAGGATTTTCAGTACTGCTCTTTCTGTGAAGGGTACAAATCATATTTATCCAGTTTTAGCAAGTACAGAAATGGACAGCAAACATTTTATTCTGTTCTATCTTACTCTATTTTATTTTATTTCATTCTGTTTTATTTTGTGCCATTCCAATCCACTTTGTTCCATTCCATTCCACCTTGTTCCCTTCCATTCTCTTCCATTCTTTTTTGTTCTATTCCCTTTTGTAAGTTTTTTATTTTCTTTTATTCTATTTCATTTTATTTACTTTTTATTTTATTTTATTCTATTCCTTTTTAATTTTTTTACTTTAGTTTATTTTCTTCTATTGCTTTTCTGTTTTTTTTTAAATGTTGCTTTATTTTCTTTTATTCTTTTTTTTTTACTTTATTCTAGCATTTTTAATTTGTTTTTTTTAATTTTACTTTTCTTTTACTCTATTCCTTTTTAATTTTTTTAAATTTTACTTTATTTTCTTCTATTGCTTTTTACTTATTTTTTAAAATTTTATTTTATTCTCTTTTATTCTATTCCTTTTAAAACTTTTTTTATTTTACTTTATTTTCTTCTATTTTATTCCCTTTTTTTACCTTTTATTTTATTTTATTTTCTTCTGTTCATTTGGGTTTTTTTTACTTTTTCTTTTATTCTAGAATTTTAAATTTGTTTTTTTAATTTTACTTTTACTCTATTCCTTTTTAATTTTTTTTATTTTACTTTATTTTCTTCTATTGCTTTTCAATTATTTTTTAATTTTACTTTATTTTCTTTTATTCTATTCCTTTTAAAACTTTTTTTATTTTACTTTATTTTCTTTTATTCCTTTTTCACTTTTTTATTTTACTTTATTTTCTTTTATTCTACTCCTTTTTAAAT
>VWZE01023734.1:29831-47930 GCA_013396675.1 Eubucco bourcierii
ATTTTACTTTATTTTCTTCTATTGCTTTTCAATTATTTTTTAATTTTACTTTATTTTCTTTTATTCTATTTTTTTTAATTTTAGGGTTTTTTACTCTTTTTAATTTTATTAAAATTTTACTTTATTTTCTTTTATTGCTTTTAAATTATTTTTTAATTTACCTTTATTTTCTTTTATTCTATTCTTTTTAAAATTTTTATTTTACTTTATTTTCTTCTAATTTATTCCTTTTAAAATTATTTTTTACTTTATTTTCTTTTATTCTATTCCTTTTAAAACTTTTTTTATTTTACTTTATTTTCTTTTATTCCTTTTTCACTTTTTTATTTTACTTTATTTTCTTCTAATTTATTCCTTTTAAAATTATTTTTTACTTTATTTTCTTTTATTCTATTATTTTAAAATTTTTTTTTAACTGTAGGGTTTTTTTACTCTTTTTTATTAAAATTTTACTTTATTTTCTTTTATTACTTTTTAATTATTTTTTAATTTTACTTTATTTTCTTTTATTCTATTTTTTTTAATTTTAGGGTTTTTTACTCTTTTTAATTTTATTAAAATTTTACTTTATTTTCTTTTATTGCTTTTAAATTATTTTTTAATTTACCTTTATTTTCTTTTATTCTATTCTTTTTAAAATTTTTATTTTACTTTATTTTCTTCTAATTTATTCCTTTTTTAATTTTTACTTTATTTTCCTTTTTAATTATTTTTAAAATTTTACTTTATTTTCCTTTATTTATTTTAATTGTTTTTACTTTTTTTACTTTATTTTCTTTTATTCTATTCCTTTAATTATTTTTTGTTTTATTTTCTTCTAATTTATTTTTATTTCACTTTATCTTATTCTTTTGTTTTGCTTTTTGGGTTTTTTTACTTTATTCTATTTTATTCTGTGTTGTTGTTTTTTTTTTCTCAGGCCTGATTTTATTTCTCTGCAATTAATAAAGCTGTCTTCTACAGGCAAAAGTGATTAGATCACTTTGTCTCTGGGCTGTATGGATTCATACTGTTATATGGAAATGGATTACTGAAGCCTGTGGAGAAGTGCTGCAGAGGACAATAAGAGCTGTCACTAGATGTGTAGAGGGAGGAACTTGGTACCATTCTTTGTCAATTTGGACTTGTGATTTTATGGTTTAATTTCGAGTTTTGGCAAAAAATACTTGGAGGAAGCTAAGAATGTGTCAGGGTGGATCAAAAGAAGTCTGAGTTTCTGATTAAAATGAGTGCAGCTCATTCTGGAGAGACTAGCACAAGAAGCAGTAACTAGAGGACTCTACTATAGAATAGATACACACAATTTCTACAATTAAATGATCTCTTTAAAAAATCAAATCAAACTTTTGCCCTCCATCCTCAATTTAAGGAGTGTGTGGTGTTTTAGAGGAGTTCCTTCTGATTTGATTGGATATTTCTAAATAAAAGTGTTTCGAGTGATGTTGTTGCCTGTTGAACTTGGGGACGTTTTAAGTCTGTGAGTGAATTAACAAAGCCTACATGCGGTGGTCTGTGTGGAGCTGATACAGCGTAGTTATTGTCGTGTCTGTGCCACTTGTGCTGTAAAACCAGAGTGCCACCAGCTGAACAGAGTTACAGATGAGATTTTTCTCCCTCTTCACTTCATCCCCTTCACCCAGAAAACCAAACCTCAAAGTTTTAAGGAAACTAGGGAAAAGAGTTTCTTGAGTCACAGTGAATGCTTTACAAATATGAGACCTCTCCTAGTCCGCTGACACAGACACTTTTGTGTTAGCTTTATTAAGTCATGTAAATAATGAGTTACAGTTTCTGTTATTTTTTCTGCTTTTAGGTTAGTCTGTGATACTTTTTATTATTGCACAGACATGTTACCTTCACTGGAAATTCTGCTTGGCTATTCCCACACAATGTTTGCTAGGAGTAAACGTCTCCAAATTCCCCCCTATCTGAGTTGAGTAGTCAGTGTTAAAGATTTGGAAACATTACTGCCCTTGAATGTTGATGCAGATGTTTGTTATGGTAAAAAGGATCAAAGGTCATGAGGTCATGACAGAGGTTAAAGGATTAGCATGGGACAATAAGAATTGGTCAGGAAAATGGAAAAGTAGAACTAATTTTTCTTGCACCCACCTGTGCTTTCTGTCAAATAAAAACTTGTGGTAATGCCATAGCAAGAAGGAGAGACAAAGGTTAATGAGCAGCACAAGTTCAGCTGTGCAAAGTATTGGAGTGTAAATTGGATCATACAACCTAGCGTAGTTGTGTAACCCCACAAAAGACTCGGAGACCCTGTGGAAAATGTTGTGAGGCAGGCAACTTAATTTCAATTGTTTGAGCACCTCAACATTCATAATGCTCCTCAGTCAGCTACAATAAAACCTATGACTGTCAAAAACATTCTTAATGAAAATACCATGATTGCTGTCCTGAAGGAAATGGGTCACATATTTTTGATTAAGTCTTTTATTGCCTTTATACAATACGTTATGGAAGGCATCAAGAGGTTGTTTATTCTTAAACTTAATGGAGTTCTTTTCAGAAAGCCTATTTTACAAGTGAAAAACAAGTTTGAAAGTAAAATTTGAATTAATTTAGCAAATACATTAAAGGAAGCTTAATGTGAATCTACGCACTTCAAGAACGGAGCGCGTAAGAAGACATCTAAGGAAGATGCTTTTATTGGTCCTTTTTAAATTCCTTTGTACGTAGGTAGGTATATATAAAACTCAGGTTCTGGTTGTTCTGCTTGTGCAAATCCCTTATTACACAAGATGTAAATTACAAAAGCTGAAGTCCTTTTTAATTCCCTACTTAGAAGGTAGCAATTGTTCCAGTTGTCTGGTTGTGTTTAATTTTTTTCTGATGATAGTCCCATATGCATACATTTTAATTTCCCTTCTGATTTGAAATTAAAAGGAGGAGATAATATACACACCTTCTTCTTTTTTTTTTACCTTTTTTTTTTTCCCCAAACATAAAAATAAACAAATGACCCATGAAGAGCTAAGAGGCAGAAAGTGCCTGTCACTTATATTATTTCACAGTGGTGGCCTGACAGAAACACATTTTGTGAATCTAACACACAGATAAAAAGGAAGGTCAGGGTTCACAGAGCTAGTTTATTGCAAAGGGTTCTCATGGATTTTTGTGTTTTCTCTTTAGGTTTTCTGGGTTCATTGTTTAAATGGCCTCTTCCACTCATTCATTCTGTTTTGGTTTCCACTAAAAGCCCTGCAGCATGGTAAGTGTTACGAAAAAGAAAAATGCTCAAAGGTGCAGAATACCTAAATACCTTCATTTGCTTTTTTCCCCTCAGGAGAGCTTTGCAAATGCTAACAGGTTTGTGTGATTTAAATTTCAAGATGCCATTTCTAGAACTGGAACAGATGTTGTGTGGTTAAAATGTTTTATTTTAAAATCTGGTTAAAAGTAGGAGTCAATATTATGTACATATGGCTAAAACTATAGAAACATGTAAGTAAGCTGAAACAAGGTTGAGGAAAAGAGATTGCCATTCATTTTTGCCTTTTTTTTTAATGTATTACATTAGCATGATAAATACCTATAAGATTCTAAATCACTGGTGTGGCTCTTGCATTGTTGTCTCTTGAGTGTTGTAAGCTTATAGGAATGGTGTGTATACTTCAGGTGCATACTAACTCATTAGCTTCTATCTCTGTGAGTAGACTTGTGACAGGAAACTGGGACAGTGCTGGTCAGCTCAGTCCTGCCAATCTTCTAGTTCAGCTGTTGTGTGTGCACCTAAGTTGGGACAAGGAAGTGAGTCACTTGGGAGATAAGCTGTGTTAATTAGAGGACACTGGAAAGCACTGCTTCAAATTTATGGGAGAGTTTGTGTAGGTGACCACTCTTGTAGGGGTGAGGGTTTGTTCTGCTTCCACTTAGTGGGGAAGGAGAGAAAAAGCCCAAACTGTGTAACCTGGAGCTTTTCTGTGTGATTAGTAGTCTCAGTCTTCTACAGCCAGGAGACCTGCCCTGGCAGAGGGAACAGAAAGAAATCTCATGGACATTTTGGAACTATTGAGTTAGGGAAGTGGACATAGCTGCTTGTGCCTGAAAAGGTTGAATGGAAAACTTCTCACAGAATATTTTCTTCTGTGACTTCTGATGGGTAAAGGAAAGTAAGTAGTGATCTGTTTACTCTAGAAAGCCACTGGGTATGAGTAAACCAGCAACAATTTGTACTGGAGAGCCTCAGACAGCCCAGGAGGAAAGAGGTCTCAAAACGTCAATGTATACTCTAAACATACAACATCAAAGCCAAACTAAAATCCTTGTTCAGAGCTGCAGCAAATCCATGTGAGAGATTGATGCATTACATGATGGAGAAACATTTGACAGATATGTGTGACGATGCAGCATAGAGTTCATGTGTGAATGGAAAAGCTGAGGCACTTGCACAAGCACTTGTTGAGAGCACTGTAGCAGGGACCTCTTCGACTCACAGCCCCTGGGCTAGAACTAAAATGCTAGCAAGTGGCCTCTAAGTCTGAATAAATTACCTTCTGTCTTCCTCTTTCTTTCTTAGATAAAAGGCCAAGTGAGCAAGGAGAGCAGTAATGGGACTTGTGGATTGTGTGCAGGGTGGGCAGTATAACCAGAACCTGCCATGGGTCCAACAAGTTCTGCATGAAGGGGAAATGGGCACAGGATGGGAGCTGCTGTTAATTTAATCTCTTGATGGCTGTGTGTGTCAAGAGGGAAGGGGAGTAATACTTTTAGGGAAAAGCTGATGAGTTGGAACTGTAGAGGAATTTCTGAGAACAAATCTCAACCTCCACCTCCTTTTAGCAAAGAGATGCAGAAGGATCCTGAGTTGTAAAAGGTGGAATGGGAGGAGTGTGGAATAGCTCAGCCAAGAGTGCATAAGAGTGCACCAGACTGCTATGTTCCAGCTCTCTGCCTGATAGGAACAGACTTACTCATCTGTCCTCATTATGCTCTTTACTGATAGATGTATACTGTAGATGTATATTGCAGTGGAGTTCATGTTTAAACAGGCATTTATTGGAACTTTGAAAATCAGATCCTGAAGATCACTAAAGTCTCTCTGAGCTCAGTCATCCTTTTCCTTGAGCATTTTCTTTTGTTCACTCTTGAGTCTCACTTGTCCACCTCTTTGCTCGCTTGTAAGTGAACAGTTTCAGACTGCATGCATCATAGTAGAATCTACCAAGAAATATCCATTCAGAGAATAGGAATGGATTTGTGAGGATGGAGTTCACACACAGGATCACACAGCATGTTAGGGGTTGGAAGGGACCTCTGGAGAGCAGAGTCTCCTCTGCCACAGCAGGACCATAGTCTACTCTCTGAGATCTAACCATTGTGCACTCAACAGAAGTAGAGTATTTGCATTTCATATGTGCTGCAGTATGGATATGAAGTGTGACAACATAAATCTTCATAGAGTCTCTTATGCAGCTTTGTCAACACAACAGTAACTAACAAAAGCCAAACCTGTGTGTACCAGTAAACCCACCAACTGCTCCCTCTTTAAAATAAACCATGATCTCAGCTTTCTTTCCAGGCTTCCAGAGCTCTTGTAGTCTTTTATGGTGTGCTGCTCTGTCAATGGAGAAAGTTAAATCAGGAGAGCACCAGGAATGCAACCAGTATCAGTAGAGAGCTACGGTGGCAGCCTTTGTGAGCTCCTCATCTTGGAACAGGAAAGGGCTAGGTTGAGGAGAACTCTTTGCAAGCATTTTGTTCTGATATTTTGTGTGAACTTTTCACCTACTGTCTCTTTCAGAATATCAATCAATAGATCTTTTTCTTTTCTGTTTCTTTTTTGTCTGTGATAAACTGGCCTCACAGGTCCTGAAAAGCTTTTAGAAAGGAGCAGTCTTCATCCAAGACTAAAATGAATGTCATTTCAAGCATGCTTGAAGGTGATACAAAGGCCGTGAAAACACTCAGCACAACTTTGAAAACATACTTAATTAGCAGCATTCCCTATACTGTATGCTAGCTGAGTATAGTGGAAAAATAACTGTTTCCAACTACAGCCCATTTTTGTCAGCTTATCACCTTCCTCTGGCCAGCCCAGTCTGAGAGGTTTTAAACCCATTCTCACGCAAAAAAAAACCCCAAACCAAACTGCTTTATTCTCTTTCTTCCAACACAACTTTTTCAAAACACCCTTCCTTGTGCTCTTTCAGCACTAGCAGATTTTACTTTTTCCCCCTTTTCATTTTTGTCTTGTACTTTTATACAGCATTTTGGTCACTCTTTTCTATGAAGGGAGTCAGAAGCAACATAGAATCATAGAATGGTAAGGTTGGAAGGGACCTCAAGGATCATCTACTTCCAACTCCCCGCCATAGCCAGGGACACCTCCCACTAGAGCAGGTCACTCAAGGCCTCGTCCAACCTGGCCTTGAACACCTCCACAGACAGTGACTCCACCACCTCCCTGGGCAGCCCATTCCAGCAGTCAATGACTCTCTCAGGCAAGAACTTTCTACTCACCTCCAGCCTAAACTTCCCCTGGCACAGCTTGAGACTGTGTCCTCTTGTTCTGGTGCTGCTTGCCTGAGAGAAAAAGGTAACCTTCCCCTGGCTACAACCACCCTTCAGGTAGTTGTAGACAGCAAGAAGGTCTCCCCTGAGCCTCCTCTTCTGCAGGCTAAACAATCCCAGCTCCTTCAGCCTCCCTTCATAGGGCTGTGCTCAAGGCCTCTCCCCAGCCTCGTTGCCCTTCTCTGGACATGCTCAAGCACCTCAATGTCCTCCTTAAATTGGGGGGCCGAGAACTGGACACAGGAATGTAGTTTGTCTTTGTTTACATTTATGTTGTAACAAAAGAAATACACTATAGCTATTGGATTTCATCATCATCTGAAGGTAAGATGCTATATCTCTGACCTTAAAAGCCACTCTAACTGAATTATTACTGAATGTAATATTCCTCATTTTAGTAAATGATGTTACACAGAACTCCTGTTTTCTAGTGTAATTCTTGAAGTCACTGAAAAGTTTCAAGGACTAAGAATGATTAAAGTCTCTACCGTTCACTATAGTTCAAGGTGAAATCTGTTGTTACTACCCTGTAGGAAGTGCTACCATCTATTTTGTACTAAATATATTTATATTTATATTTTTAATACATGGTCAACCTGGTGTACTGGAAGGGCAGGGCTGGGCTGTTGTAACTTGATGCTCTTGAAGTTCCCTTCCAAACCAAGCCATTCTATGATCCTATGATTCTATGATTCTGTGATCCCATGATCGTATGATTCTATGATCCTATGATTCTGTGATCCTATGATTCTATGATATACATATGTTTATAGTACTATTGTGGATATTTAACTGTTCTTATCTTTATCACTGTTTTCTTTTCCAGGTACAGTATTTGGCAATGGTAAAACTTCAGATTACTTACTCCTGGGGAACACTGTATACACCGTAAGTCTTCCTACAGCTAGCTGGTGCTCCTATCAACGGACTGTTTCTATTGTCTTTGTCTTTAACTCTTAAAGAGATGTGGGTTTATTATTATTTATAATTCTCTGCATAGAAGACTTGATCCATTGTGATGCTTTAAGAATAAGAAATGGCTCTTGAATCACTCTCTGAGAAGCTTTGACGAGCGTTTTGCATTTTGATTCCAGTTTTAAAAACAAAGCCATTTGGTAGAGATGCAGAAGATACATCTGTCCTCTACTGGAAACTGTCTATTCATTTGAATAATGGGAATTGTAATTCCCTAATTAGCATGCTGGTAGAATACCAGAACTCTACAATCACTGAATCCTAGCCTCCACAACATTGTGATCGCTGCAGCCAAGGCTGTCGCTAATCAAGATACTAATTGTAAGATAAGTTTCTGTGTTGGAGAATTCCCAAGCTGTTGGATGTGGAACTGGTTTGTGGGCTGGTGAAGATAAAAGTCTCTTTTTCCTCTCTTCAATTATCCTTGAAGGATAGAGCCACATAGAACCAGTAGGATGTCTCTTTAGAGACAGATGAAGGTACCAGAATTATACCTGACCCACACCTAACCTAATCTTCTGTTACTCTCATAGGCATTAATCATTATTGTGTGGGGCTTTCTCTTTTCTCTCCTAGAGTAAATTAATGAAGATAAATATCTGGTTTTCACTTGCTAAGTATCAATGTTATCCAACAGATGAGGGTTTTCCAAGATCTCTCTTAGAAGCAAAATGAGTCTTGTGCTTATTCTCCTCTGTTCTTCAATGTTAAGAGTTTAATTATTTTTAAACCTCCTGTTGTTGGCAGATACAGAAAAGAAATTAATTCTTCCATCAAAAAAAAAAAGGAGGGGGCTGTAAAAATTATACATATTCACATCAAGCATGATTTCCTTAGGGAAAAGGGAAACATTATAACTGAAATTAAAGTTTTCTAGAATACATTGCAGTCCTTTGAGAATGTAGCTACTGTCAACATCTCCTACATACGAGAGAACATTTTGAATAGTGTTTTCTGGTTGGCCAACCAGAAAGGTTAAAGAGCATCAAAGGGCTGAATAACCACAGCCTGTTCTGTGGATTTCCTACTGTTCTAGCAGTTAAAATATTTCCTTTGGTAGTCAGTACATTCTTTGAGGCACGTTGAAAAATTATTTGCACGTTCTCTTAAGATGTATTTGCTCTACACATCTCTATCCCTTTTCCAAAAGGCAAACACAGCAGGTTTTGTCAGCAGTAATCACATAGGACCATGCAATCTATCATATGATGAGCTGATCTCTGGGTGGAATAATCCTGGGTGGATATTTTCCATGCAAGTCTTATTAAAATTAAGATGTAAAGTCACAGTCATTGTCATAGCTCAGTCCTGACAGAAGTAGTTCAACTGACACAGGTCTGTTTGTATCATGAGCTTGTAATACCTGGCAGTGTTCAGGAGTCAGTCATTTGTCTGAATGCCACTGCATTCTCTAATAATGATAAATACTCAAAAAGAGTATCTGCCAAACCACCTCTTGCTCTAAGTGAAACAGGTTCTTGGGGAGAGGTTCTCTGCACCCAGTTTCCACCCCATCTACAAATTTTCCGTTGCATACTGTGCTTGGAAGTCGCAACCTTGCGCAGTTCAACAGAAGTTCATGTTATGAGTTGTATGTACTTATACATGAGTTGCATCACTTCACCTGCCCTAGCACCTAAGCCATGTTTTCTGACAGTATCTCATTTTCCTTGATTTCTCTCCAGCATTCTCTGTATTTGCCTTTGTTTTGTAAAGTGAGTTGGCAATAGTACACTTGTTAAACCAAATTATCCAGTGTTCTTTCCTGAAGGGATCTCAGAACTTCATCCAGCTCTCTACTCTGTGCTGCTTTCCAAAAACCATGCCTGGTACCAAGAGAAAACAGCTTGCATCTGCTGTACTGGGAGTTTCCTGGATAGAGCAGCTCCTATGGAACTGAGTGCTCAGAAACTGCTGTCATTTAGATTGTCACACATTGGTTGACAGATGAGTCTTGAAATCTCACAGTAGTGCAGAACACCTGAGCAAACACATAAAGCTGATATGCTTTATGAACACCCAGAGCCAAACTTGTGATGTGTGTTCACACCTGAGTTAAAAAACGTAGCAATTGTTTCTTTGCTGAACAGAGAACTCATTTGTGTCAATTTCAAATCAAGGAGATAAACAATTTTCCCTGAGCCAACTACTCCTTGCTGTGGGATTATAAACTTCCCAATACTTATCTTTAAAGTAAAATGAAGCATGTCCTACAGGATAATAGCATGATGTTTTCAGAGACTGCTCCATTAAAAAAGTAAAGATAGGAGTAAAAATGAGAGAGAGGAATGAAGAAGGGCACAACAGGCTTAGTCAATGTGTTGCTTGCACGCAGAGCGTAGGTTTTAGGCTGCCAGTATTTAACTCTGACTTTTCAGGGCGTAGCAAACATATAATTTCCTAACAAAGTACTAATAAAATTTCACTTTGAGTTAGATAAAGGTAAACTTAAAACACTTGCAAGTTTTCAGACAACCATCTAGATCTTCTAAGCCTTTATTTGTATAAGGAGTCATCCTCTCCGTAACCACTTGGTCTGCCATCTCTGCTGAAGGGGACTGCACCTTTCATGAACCTTTCTGTGTAACAAGAATACCATCAATTAACAAACCAAGGCCTCAGGAAGAGCCAGATTTACAGGGTTCACAGGCTCACAGGATGTCAGGGGTTGGAAGGGACCCAAAGAGATCATCAAGTCCAAGCCCCCTGCCAGAGCAGGACCAGACAATCAGGTCACAAAGAAATACATCCAGACAGACAGGCCTTGAAAGTCTCCAAAGAGAAGGAGACTCCACAATCTCTCTGGGCAGCCTGTTCCAGGGCTCTGCGACCCTTCCATTAAAGAAGTTCTCCCTTGTGTTAAGATGGAACCTCCTGTGCTGCAGCTTCCACCCACTGCTCCTNTCACAAAGAAATACATCCAGACAGACAGGCCTTGAAAGTCTCCAAAGAGAAGGAGACTCCACAATCTCTCTGGGCAGCCTGTTCCAGGGCTCTGCGACCCTTCCATTAAAGAAGTTCTCCCTTGTGTTAAGATGGAACCTCCTGTGCTGCAGCTTCCACCCACTGCTCCTTGTCCTATCACAGGGAGCAAGTGAGCAGAGCTTGTGCTCCCACCTCCTGCCCCCAGACCTCAGATAGTTATAAACATTGATTAAATCCCCTCTCAGTCCTCATCTCCAGACTAAGCAGCCCCAGGTCCCTCAGCCTCTCCTCATCAGGCAGTGCTCCAGTCTCCTCCTGTAGCCCTCCACTGGACCTTCTCCAGCAGATCCCTGTGCCTCTTAAACTGGGAAGCCCAAAACTGAATGCAGTATTCATGATGGGGTCTCAGCAGGGCAGAGTAGATGGGGAGGAGAACCTCCCTTGATCTGCTGTGTTTTAGGAGTCAAGGCAAATAGTTAAGATTCCTAATACAAGAGAAGAGGTTTTTTTGGTGATTGTTAATGGAAACTTAATTCTTAGTGTTCTGTTACTGGGCTCTGTCTTTAAATGTTCTGTTGGCATATTCCTGTGGTCATTTCAAATAAGCACTTGAACTTCAGCTTTAAGAGCACACACTTGTAAAGAAATGGAAAGATACAACTAGCTCTAAAAGAATTAGTCCAGAGGAGGGCCACGAAGATGCTCAGAGGGCTGCAGTAGCTCTGCTATGAGGACAGGCTGAGAGTTGAGGCTCTGCAGCCTGGAGAAGAGA
Source organism: Eubucco bourcierii (assembly GCA_013396675.1). Lineage (NCBI taxonomy): Eukaryota > Metazoa > Chordata > Aves > Piciformes > Ramphastidae > Eubucco > Eubucco bourcierii. Next base: position 41,029 of record VWZE01023734.1, read on the forward strand.
AGGCTTCCAGGAGACCTNAGGTTGTGGCTGCTCCCTCCCTGGAGGTGTTCAAGGCCAGATTGGATGAGGCCTTGAGTAACCTGTACTAGTGGGAGGTGTCCCTGCCTAAGGCAGGGGGTTGGAACTAGATAATCCTTGAGGTCCCTTCCAACCTTACCATTCTATGATTCTATAATTTCACTTTGGGGCTGCTGAGAGTCCTCTATTTTCTTGGGAGCAGATTCTGTTAGAGCCGAACAGCCATTCCATATTTTCTCCAGGTCCATAGACATGATTGTGTTTTGCTTTCACAAACTTGTGGTTTGGATCCTATTGCATAGCTGGTGCATTGACACAGAGGGTCTTCACTGAATATTATTAAAGAAATTCCATTTAAATTCCATTTAGGAGGAAGTTCTTTACAGTGAGGGTGGTGAGGCACTGGAACAGGTTGCCCAGGGAGGTTGTGGCTGCTCCCTCCCTGGAGGTGTTCAAGGCCAGATTGGATGAGGCCTTGAGTGACCTGTACTAGTGGGAGGTGTCCCTGCCTATGGCAGGGGGTTGGAACTAGCTGATCCTTGAGGTCCCTTCCAACCTTCCCATTCTATGATTCTATGATTCTATAAAATTGAAGAGCTTGATTATCCTCTCCCTTGTTTCATTTGTGCAAGTAAACATGAAGTATGAAAATCATTGTAGTTTTTCTTCTGTTCTCGTGAAAGTTCAACCAAATGAATTAATTCTGTATGTTAAGTAAGATTCCCATATTAAACAAAAACCCTTTCTCTCTTTCTCTTTTAAGTTTGTGGTTCTAACTGTGTGTTTGAAGGCTGGATTAGAAACTTCGTATTGGACTTTGGTAAGCAGATGTCTCAAATGTTCTCTAAGATATGGTGGATTAATAATTGCATTGTCTTCTTCCTGTTTATTATAAATATACCCTTACATGAACTGTACTTCATCAGCACTCCCCACAATATCAAACTAAATTGTGGTTACTGTGTGGAAAGGCAGAGTATTCACATGCAAAAAAAAAAAAATAACCCAAGGCTTACTATTGAAAAGGAGGACACTGGGATAAGGCTTAATGTAATCCTTAAACTGTAAAAATGACAATTACTCTGAACTGATTGCAGCTGTACTTAAATTGGCATAAAATGCAGCAATACTGCTACTGAAAGTATCATTTTACTCTAAGAAATAGCAGCCTGAAGTAGCAGAGCTAATACAAAACAGGGAAATTTCATCCAGTGTGTTGTAAATACTAAGTGGCAAAGCTCTTTCTTTATGTCGTGATGCATCTGTGATTGTTCTGTTTTCTTTTCTTTTTTTCTCTTTAACAGTTCAGCCACATAGCAATCTGGGGCAGCATAGCACTTTGGATAGTGTTTTTTGGAATCTACTCTTCTCTGTGGCCAGTCATTCCTATGGCACCTGACATGTCAGGAGAGGTAAAAGAATATTTTAACTCATACCTAAACACGTCCAAAAATGATTGTTTCAGTCTTCAGTACAGGCTCAAACTCTGTTACATCCTTGTGCTAACTAGAAGTGCCTAACAGGGTTGCTTCTTTTATACCTTCAGTTTGGTGACTGTCTTTATTTAAGGTAGAATGCACTCTTAGGAAAATAGAGATCAAATGCAGACTGGGTGGTGAATGGCTGAGAGTGGTCCTGAGGAAAAGGACCAGGGGGTCTGAGGTGATGAAAAGCTTAATATGAACCTACAGTGTGAGTGCAGCTCAGACAGCAACTGTGTGCTGGGCTACAGCAAGAGCAGCGTGGGCAGCAGGTCAAGGGAGGGGATTCTGCCCCTTTACTCTGCTCTCCTCAGACCCCACCTGGAGTCCTGTGTACAGTTCTGGAGCCCCCAGCACAGGAAGGACATGGAAGTGTTGGAGTGGGTCCAGAGGAGGCCACAAAGATGCTCAGAGGGCTACAGCAGCTCTGCTGTGAGGACAGGCTGAGAGAGTTGGGGCTCTGCAGCCTGGAGAAGAGAAGGCTTCCAGGAGGTCTTATAGTAGCCTTCCAGTATCGGAAGGGGGCCTACAGGAAGGCTGGGGAGGGACTATTGACAAGGTCTTGTAATGACAGTTGAAGGGGCAATGGGTTTGAACTGGCAGAGGGGAGATTTAGACTGGATGTTAGGAGGAAGTTCTTTACAGTGAGGGTGGTGAGACACTGGAACAGGTTGCCCAGGGAGGTTGTGGCTGCTCCCTCCCTGGAGGTGTTCAAGGCCAGATTGGATGAGGCCTTGAGTGAGCTGTGCTAGTGGGAGGTGTCCCTGCCTATGGCAGGAGGTTGGAACTAGATGATCCTTGAGGTCCCTTCCAACCTAAGTCATTCTATGATTCTAAGTAACAGGCTGTGATTGTATGGTCTAGTGAGGAAAAATAGACAGGTCATTTGCTTTATATTTCTTTAATAAGTTTTAATTTTCTAAATTCAGTGCTTATTTGACTGGAGGGTTTTATTATAATGAGGTAACACAGGCAGCCTTTCAGTACCTGAAGGGGACCTACAAGAAGGCTGCAGAAGGACTATTTACAAAGGCCTGGAATGATAGGACAAGGGACAATGGTTTGAAATTATACAAGAGTATATTTAGATTGGGTGTTAGGAACAGGTTGTTATGGGTTGTAGTGGATCCCTCCCCTAATAATTTATTGTAAATCTGCCCCAGAGGGCAAATTAACTCAGGATTTGGAAAGTCAGAAAATTAAATTGTATTTTTACAATTAGACTAAATAAATCATGAGGATGGTGGAACACTGGAACAGGTTCCTCAGGGAAGTAGGTGAGATCCAGGTCAGACTCAACAAGGTTCTGAGCGACCTGATCTCATGAAGGATGTCCCTGCTCACTGCAGGGGGATTGGAATGGATGACCTTTGGAAGATCCCTTCCAACTCAAACCATTCTGTGACTAAGGCTGGTTTTCTGGTCTTGGGGTTTTTTGGTTTTGTTTTTTTTTCATTTTCAATTTTACAAATTTGGAAGGTATTTGAAACTATAAATGCCTCCAAAAAAATGGAGGTGCCATAACATGGCATGAACAGCTGTGTGCCATGCACACATTTCCCTTTCTGTTCATGTACTGCTTGGAATGCATTATTGTACTGTATCTTTAACCTTTTGACAGTAATTACTGGCTTCTCTTTCTTTTATTATCCCATTTGTGTAAACCTGCTCTGAATATTGGAAATAGGACTGAATCCATAAAAGATGGTTAATGGCTGCTTGTGCAGAACTAATTGGGATTGCAATGCCAGGTCCTCTAAACCTTTCACTTCCAGAAACGTCTGAAGCTCAGTATTCATTTCCCAGACTTTAATGTCTGCTTCTGGACATGGGTAGCACCTCCTGAGCTGATTTTGCTGCATTCCCAGTGGGAATTAGAAACTAGGAATACCACCTTGTTTCAGAAGGATGTTTTTCATAGAATCATAGAATGGTAAGGTTGGAAGGGACCTCAAGGATCATCTAGTTCCAACCCCCTGCTGTAACCAGGGACACCTCTCACTAGTACAGCTCACTCAAGGCCTCATCCAACCTGGCCTTGAACACCTCCAGGGAGGGAGCAGCCACAACTCCCTGGGCAACCTGTGCCAGTGCCTCACCACCCTCATTCTAAACAACTACCTCCTAACATCCAGTCTAAATCTCCCCTCTGCCAGTTCAAACCCATTGCCCCTTGTCCTGTCATTACAAGACCTTGTCAATAGTCCCTCCCCAGCCTTCCTGTAGGCCCCCTTCAGATACTGGAAGGCTACTATCAGGTCTCCTGGAAGTCTTCTCCAGGCTGCAGAGCCCCAACTCTCTCAGCCTGTCCTCATAGCACAGCTGCTCCAACCCTCTGATCATCCTCATGGCCCTCCTCTGGACCTGTTCCAACACTTCCATGTCCTTCCTGTGCTGGGGGCTCCAGAACTGCACACAGGACTCCTGGTGGGGTTTGACAAGAGCAGAGTAAAGTGGCAGAATCCCCTCCCTTGCCCTGCTGCCCACACTGCTCTTGCTGCAGCCCAGGACTCAGTTGCTGTCTGGGCTGCACTCTGCAGCCTCATGTTGAGCTTTTCAACACTCCAGACCCCCAGGACCTTTTCCTCCGGGCTGCTCTCAGCCTTTCCCCACCCAGCCTGAAGTTGTGCTTGGGATTGTGCAAAGCAGATCAACTAAATCAAGCCTTACACCAGTAAGAGTGAGTGCCTTTGACTCCACCAGTGTGATATAATTCAGCAATTCATGCAGGATGTGGAAATTTTAGATGCTTTTCTCTCTCTCATTTGGAGGTAATTCAGACTCACAAATCTAACCTCCTACATAAGCGGTTAGAGAGCAAAAAAATTGTATAGAAGCATTTATATTACTATTACATCTTAATAGAAAGCCCAAGGAATTAACTTAAGCACTTGAACACCTAAGAAAAACATGATCTTGAAACTACACAATTTCTTGCTGGTTTTCCTTTCTGTTACAACTTCTTATCCATACCTATAGTCAGATTACTTTATTGCCTCCATGACTCAAATATTAATTCTGTGTATTATTCTAAATGAAAGTAATTGAGGCTATCATACTTAAGCACTGTACTCTGTGTTTTATACCAGCAATAGAATGCTTTTGCAATGTGTTTTTAGAGATCCTGTGAGAACTTTGTTCCTTAGAAGTGAAGAACTTTTATAGCAATAAGCACAGTAGGAGCAGCAGGGTGAGTTATACTCCATATGACATGAGGGTGGCTACTTCACTGTTAAAGTAACTGAATACATTACTTAGTATGCATTCAGTCTCTGAAGTTATTGTGAGGAAAAAAAAAGATGTTTTTGAAGGGGGTGTAATACCTATGAACTTGGAAAAACAGTTCTTCATAAAGAGATGTAGCTGTCAGCAAAAATAAATACTCTTGGGTTTTGAATTCAAAGTGACACCAAAGTAGTTTGACTTGCAAACCCAAACTCAGGGCTTGTCAAAGATTATGGAGAGTGGCAGTGGTGGCAGGCAGCTCTCTCAACACCCTGGAGGAGGGTAATGGCTGGGCCAAATTATCTGTAGGACTTGAGCTCCTGTAATAGTTTCCATACCATCTCTTCCTTCCCTGGCAGTGGGTCTTTGTTTGCATCAACCTGGAATTTTGTTCCCAAGGCTACATACATCCCAGCAATGCTGCCAAAGACAGAGGTGATGAAAGTGTTGAGAACCTCCACCTTTTCAGCACTGTTGGTGTCTAAATCACCTCTCCTGTTAATGGTTGGGCCAATATTTCTGGAGTCCTGTGTGCAGTTCTGGAGCCCCTAGCACAGGAAGGACATGGAACTGTTGGAGCAGGTCCAGAGGAGGCCATGAAGGTGATCAGAGGGCTGGAGCAGCTCAGAGATTTTCAGGGTTTGTTGCTTGGTTGGTTTGGTCTTCTTTCCAGCTATGTGCATAAAAAGTGCCACTTCTTTAATGTAGATTTAGAAGGAGATTTTACCAACTACCATCCTTTGTAAAGTTTAAATGTATTCTCTTTCAGCTCCTTCGAGCTGGTGATGAGTTCTGCTTTAGTAGGTTTATAGTTTTACAAGTTAGTAATCTTGAATAAAAAATTCATTCAGCCATCCAGTCCCAACTAGGTGATACCTGTCTTTTGCAAACATCTCTTGAACCCTCCCTGGAGGTGTTCAAAGCCAGACTGGATGAGACCTTGAGTGACCTGTACTAGTGAGAGGTGTCCCTGCCTATGGCAGGGGTTGGAACTAGATGATCCTTGAGGTCCCTTCCAACCTTTACCATTCTATGATTCTATGATTCTTTCATGACTTCTTTTAGACAGAAAAGAACCTAGTGAAACCTTCTAATAAGAATTCATCTAACTTCTTCATATTAATGTCATAAAATAATAATAAAAAAAAATATTCTTACTGCATGTTTCTGAATCTAATCCAAGAAAACAAAATATTTCAATGTTCTTGAAGGGGAGAGAAAAAGCATATGGAACTGATGGAAAACTCATTCATTGGATGCAGAAGAGAGGTTTCATCAAAATATTTTAAAACTCAGGGGTTTTTTTTTCATCCATTCCTATAAAATACCTATACAGCTCTGATAAATGTGTTTAAACTGACAATGCTCCAGCACAATTCCTAAAGAAAAAGATAATTGGTTGTAATAGAAGGAAAGAGTCTCTTTATGCTGCAAAAACTCTCTGGTTCTGCCCCTTTGCTCTGCTCTTGTCAGACCCCATCTGGAGTACTGTGTGCAGCTCTGGAGCCCTCAGCACAGGAAGGACATGGAAGTGTAGGAACAGGTCCAGGGGAGGGCCATGAGGATGATCAGAGGACTGCAGCAGTTCTGCTATGAGGACAGACTGAGAGAGTTGGGGCTCTTCAGCCTGGAGAAGAGAAGGCTTCCAGGAGGTCTTATAGTAGCCTTCCAGTATCTGAAGGGGGCCTACAGGAAGGCTGGGGAGGGANTTACCATTCTATGATTCTATGATTATGTTGGAGCACTGGGGCTAGCAGCTCAGGGTTAAATCAGAAGTGTTGCTGGTTTGTGTTCATCTTACAGTATCAAAGCTTCAGCAAGTAACTTACTGAAAAAAAAGAGCCAAGTATGTCACACTTTTTTTTTTTTTTTGCAAGTTTTCCCTACTTCTTACACTGATTTTGCATAAGATTCAGTTGTAGAGAAGATAATTAAAGTTGGAATTTAGATATGTGTCGCTGTCTGTTAGTAACACAGGAGGAAAGGTTGTAGAATGCTGTGCTTTAAAAGAAAATGCAGGGGAATGAAAAACTACATCTTTCTGACAGCATGCCAGCAGTTTTCTTCATGGTCTCAGCCACTACTCCCCCTTGTATGGCGTGTTCCTAGCACTATAATCAAATGTGGTTTTATTTCTCTTACTTCTGCTCCGACTTCTTTCCCCCCACCTCCCCAAAA
>VWZE01023734.1:56342-69419 GCA_013396675.1 Eubucco bourcierii
CTTCTAAATGCTAAGCAGTGAGATCTTTCTACCAACTTCTTAACATGAATTAATGCTTACTATCTACTGGATTTCTGTAGTGACTCGGGAGGGGGTTAGAAAGGAGTAAACTTTTATTTCACATTAGAGAGTCTCAAACGGTTCGTTTTAAATTGGCTTTTGATACCCTCAACCAAGCAATTCCTATTTCTAAGTTGTTTGGGTTTTTTACCTAATTCTTGTCATAACATCATGACACACTGTGCTTTTATACCCTTACAGGCAGCTATGATGTTTAGCTCTGGAGTGTTTTGGATGGGACTCCTATGTATTCCTCTGACAGCTTTACTTCTTGATGTAGTATACAAAGTGTGAGTACAGAACGCCAAAGTTTCTGGGGAAAAAAGTACTGGCTTTTAAATGTGTGATCTGATCACCAGTAGAAGACAAGTAAATTAAGATCAGCTCTGGTGATTGTACAAAATTACTTTTTACCTTGTTTCTGACAATTTTTTTACTGCCAATGCTCGTGGTGTTTGAAATGTTTCAGTAATTGTAATGTCTTCTTCATAAATATTTTGTTGTTTCTTACTCGCAAGAATACGTTATTTGAACTTGCTTTATAATATTTCTTCTTGTGAAGCTTGATTTTGAGCCACCTGGGAGAATGGATTTGTAAATTGAATGCTTTTATAAGTGTTAAAACAGCCTGTTCTTTTACTTTCAAGAAGTGTAAATCTGACAGTATCTTGTATTACTTACAGAGTAAAGAGAGCTACTTTTAAGACACTGGTAGATGAAGTTCAGGAGTTGGAAGCAAAGTCCGAGGATCCTGGGGCAGTTGTGCATGGCAAGAGGTACTGTAAAAACCTGGAGATTATTGTTTTAAAACAAACCTGTAGGTTATTGTCTTAAAAAAAAAAAAAAAAAAAAAAAAAAAAAAAAAAGGCAGCTAAATCTTTTCAGCCTTCCAAGACAGAAAAGTTCTTTTTCAAAATCCATACGAACAACAGACATCAGTAAAGAGGTTTCAGGTCTACTGAGCCCTTGTGCTTTTTCATGTGCTTAGATACAGCTTTTACCAAAGCCTTTAACTGATGTCCTTCTTCATACTTGGCTGTTACATTTCTAATTATTACATATTGCACAAATTTGAGGTAGGGTTTTAATTCTGTCGCTTTTAACTCTGTTACCAAGATTACAAAGTGAGTTTAAACCTGCAATGTGCACTAGCATAATTACAAATAGTGCCTAAGCAGAAAACAACAATAAAATGATTTTTTAAATCCTGCCTGGTAACATTTTGGAAAAGAACAAAATCTCTCTAGGGTTGAGTGGAAGTAAATCTAGCAAGCTGGCTTTGTATCTAATGCCAGTCCAGAGCAGACAAATTTGACAAAATCATTTCTTACCTCATCTATGTTAAACTTAAAACTCCATGAGAATTCTACTGTTGCATCCTTCAAGGCTCGGGCAGGTAATTGGAAAAGGGAGAAGATAAACCTGAACAACTGGACAATTTCTGTGTGTGAACTCAGAGTAAAGGTGTACACTGTAATACTGGAGTCCTTTTAACCCTGGCTGAGCTTGTAGCAAGCACTTGCTGAATGGGAGTATGAGATGACAAAGCTCTCCTCTCCCTGCCTTCCAGTCCATTAGTGCTATTTGGCTGAGCCAGAACTATCTTTCCTTGTCTTCATTTTCATGAGTTTTGTGAGGTCTGAAAAAAGCCAAAACTATGGATACTTGAATTTTCCTGTTCTTTCTTGCCTTTGAGCTGCTGGGGTTTTAGTAACTTCATGGCAAAGAGCTTAGCCAGGAAAACTTTGTCCCTACCCAGGCAGAGACCAGAAAAAAGCACAATCAGCCACTTCATCTTATTGTAAGTTCAACTTTCAGGAAAAACCTTTTGTTCATAGAGATGTTTAAGTTTCATTTGTCCTTCCATCATACTATATCCCTCCTACAGTTCTGTGGGTATCAGCTTGCTAGGATTTACCATTTTGAGACCATACATATTACATTGGGTAGCAAGGTGATTACCACTGTTTCTAACAGGTGAAATAATCCAGCTCATGTGAGTGCTTGCTTGCTCTTACTTCTCATTTTCTTTCCTAGAAATCATTTTCACCAGAATGTTTTGTCTCTCATAGAATCATAGAATGGTAAGGTTGGAAGGGACCTCAAGGATCATCTAGTTCCAACCCCCTGCCGTAGGCAGGGACACCTCCCACTAGCACAGGTCACTCAAGGCCTCATCCAATCTGGCCTTGAACACCTCCAGGGAGGGAGCAGCCACAACCTCCCTGGGCAACCTGTTCCAGTGCCTCACCACCCTCACTGCAAACAACTTCCTCCTAACATCCAGTCTAAATCTCCCCTCTGCCAATTTAAACCCATTGCCCCTTGTCCTGTCGTTGCAAGACCTTGTAAATAATCCCTCCCCAACCTTCCTGTAGGCCCCCTTCAGATACTGCAAGGCTACTATAAGACCTCCTGGAAGCCTTCTCTTCTCCAGGCTGAAGAGCCCCAACTCAGCCTGTCCTCAGAGCAGAGCTGCTGCAACCCTCTGATCGTCTTCGTGTCCTCCTCTTAATATCTCCTAAAGGTTTATTCCCTCCATGATTTCTTTTTAAATTGTCTCTTCAGACAGGTAATGTAGTTCAATCCTCCTCCTTTATGGAGAAAGTCTTCTTTATTAAAGACATGATCTGATGAACTGATTCACTTGCATCTTCAGAAATTTGGTTGAATTATTTTTGAGTCTCCTAAGCTATAGCAACCTGGATTAATTAGATACCACTGCAAAATAGTTAAACTGGTAAGAAACATCCTCTATATCTCTTTGTCTTCATCTGCAGTGCTTTTCATGCAAGAATAATGTACTGTGTATTCTTCAGCACCAAATAATCCTTTTCTAGTGTGCATACCTCCTGGAAGTGCCTTTTTATGTCATAGAGAAAGGCATGTGGCATGCCAAAATAACCTAAGAAGATTGAGGTTGTGAGGGGACCTTAGAACTAACTGTCTTCCAGCATCTGAAGGGGTCCTACAAGGGGGCTGCAGAGGGACCTTTCATAAGTGTGTTTAGCAATAGGACAAGGTGGAATGGTTTGAAGCTGATGTTAGGAGGAAGTTCTTTGCAGTGAAGGTGGTGAGTCACTGGCACAGGTTGCCCAGGGAGGTTGTGGCTGCTCCCTCCCTGGAGGTGTTCAAGGCCAAGTTGGACGAGACCTTGAGTGACCTGTACTAGTGGGAGGTGTCCCTGCCTATAGCAGGGGTTTGGAACTAGCTGATCCTTGAGGTCCCTTCCAACCTTACCATTCTATGATTCTATGAAAGTAGGTTTAGACTGGATGCTAGGAAGAAGTTTTTCAGTACAAGGGCAGCAAGCCGCTGGAATGGGTTGCCAAGGAAGGCTGTGGATGTTCAAAACTTGAGGGTGTTCAAGACCAGGCTGGATGAGGCCTTCAGCAGCCAAGTCTACTTGAGAAGCATTCCTGCCCACGGTGGGGAGGTTGGAGTAGATGACCTCAGGGAAAGGGCCTTTCCAACCTGAGCCATTCTACCACATGTTGCTGTTTCAGTGTGTGTAAGGATGTGTAGCCATTTTTTCCCCCCAAACTGTCACAAAATACTTTACTCTGTTCTTGTATAGGCAAGACACTGAAATTGCTTTTATCACATATATTTATCAGTTAGGTAAGAATATATTTCACAGTATCACAGCATCCCCAAGGTTGAAAGAGAAAGAAGGCGAAAATTTTGCATGATCTCTTTCCAGCAGACAGTAAGTTTCATGTATTGACTTGAGGGTGCCTTGATAGCATAAATAATAGAGCAGCTTCAGTGGATTAACAAACCAGTGCCACAAAAAGTATGATTTCTGCCATTAGAGCCATTGTAACTGAAGTGCCACAAAGCCGTTTGTACTTAAAAATTGAAATGACCCAGGTCAGAGGATACAGTTTTGTATAGAAACCATTGTCCAAACTCAGCTTTTCTGATATATAAGGCTTAAGCAAAACCAACAATATTAATACTTACTACAAAAATATTTTTGCTGGGTTGGATACTGCATAGGCTAACAATAACATGAGTAACAACCTCAACTTTTGGAAGCATCTCTAGAGATTTATCCTGTGTGTGTGCTGCTTCGTGGTGGTTTTTCATTCAGTCCACTTGTAAATTATTTTCAGATCAGCTAAGAAGTTGGTCAGAAATACACAATACAGTCAGGTTTTGTGTGTGTGTGTGTGTGAAGGAGATTTATTTGCCTGTAAATGCATACATTTTGTGTTCAAAAATAGTTGATATTCTGCTCGCCATATTGGCGTTTAGTCACTACAGTTTATCACTGGTTAATTATGAAACCATCTCTTCTTGACTTCACTTGTAGAATTTTAAATGTGCTTTTTTGCATGGCACAAAAAGGGTGATTCATAATAAAGAGCCTGCAGTGTTTCTTCAAGTCCAGAAATAGAGTAGAATTTAATACCTGAATAGCTGGAAGCGCTTTTCCCAAATGTATTCCCTACTTTATTTGTATTTCTGTAGCAGCAGTCAGATCTGTGCAGTGGAAACTTCATTATACATAAACTAAGAAATGTGTAATGCTTCATGTCCCTGTGAAAAACTTTGGGGCATTTTTTGCAGTCCTTAGCATTTAAGAAATCTGAAGATTTCCTACTAGGGCACAGGCGTAGTGGAAGGGGTAAATAATTACTGCGAGATGATATTTACAAAATATTAATAGAATGTATTAATATTAAATATTGAGAACTGGTGGCACCCCAGTCACCAAAATAATAATAGTAACAGGTTCTTGCATCATTATGGAAACTATACACAGGTTAGAATGAGATCTAAAAATAACTATTAAATATAGACATTAATTGAACTCGACTAAACTGGCAGAGAAAGCTTTGCAGTCAGTGCACCGCTTGCGGTCAGTACACTGCTTGCTCACTGGATGGATGCAAGGAGCAACTTTCTGCTTATGGCAGAAGGCAATTAACAATTATTAGAGGCTTTTGGTATTTACTCAAAAAAAATATTATCTGACAGTACCCAAAGCTCGTGGCAGGGTTGCTGTCGGTAGCTGTCAGAGGCTTTAGAGTTTCCCCAGGCTTCCGGGCGCTGGAGAAAGGAGNCAGGATCAGTGAGGCAGCAGGCAGGGATGCAATAGCAGACACACCTTGGAATGGCAAAGCACAGGCACTGCTCCCTGCTGATCTCCTTTGATCCAATACAGCCTGAGACTAATGGGCCTTTGGCCACAGGATAGCAAATCCCATGGCAGTTAGCCAAGATGTGACCATATTGGGTGAAGCCATAGGCTTGCTTTACCCTTTTTTGGGCAGAACACAGCCTTGCACAAGGCAACCCTGTGCACCTTGTTTACAGCAGTTGCTGGGCAGGCCACAGACACCAGACTTAGTGGCTCCAGATTCTTTGTCCTTCTTCACGAGGTTGCTCTCCCCAAAACAGAAGGAGGGAGAGCAGAAAAACATGCCTGGGCAAGCCAGGATATGTACAAGCCTAATTTGGCCTGCTTAGGCCTTCCACGACAACAGGCAAAGAACAGTGATGGTACCAATAATGCTAGAACAGGCCTGCTGTGGTTTTTTTTATAAAGTCATTTTTGTAATAGAAAGTAACACTTGACAAAACAATTTGCTGATGTCAACTCACATTAAGAAGGATTTCTCAGATGTATTGCAAAGGAGAGAAAGCTGATAACCATTTCTAAGGATTTGCATGGTCTTCCAGCTCTTTGACCTCCCATCTTACACGAAGATGATTTTGTATGCTTGTGATTTAAACCTCAGTCCCTCATTTTTAATTGATCTCATCGCTTCAATAGTTTGTAGATCTAAACTAAAGGGCAAGGCTTCTACACAGCCTAGAGCAGCTGTTGATGAAAAAAATGAATTAGGATGAAAAAAAAATATATAATTAGTAACAAAACCGCCCCGAAACAAACCTGTCTGAAACAGTTGGCTCATGGAAACACCAAGAGTAAAGTGTGCCTCAGTGCTCTTCACTTGTCCGTCCTTGGCTCAGACAGCAGATGCTGACTACTTTCCTGGACTGTGTGCAGTTCATGAGCCCACAGCACAGGAAGGACATGGAAGTGTTGGAGCGGGTCCAGAGGAGGGCCACAAAGATGCTCAGAGGGCTGCAGCAGCTCTGCTCTGAGGACAGGCTGAGAGAGTTGGGGCTCTGCAGCCTGGAGAAGAGAAGGCTTCCAGGAGGTCTTATAGTAGCCTTCCAGTATCTGAAGGGGGCCTACAGGAAGGCTGGGGAGGGATTATTTACAAGGTCTNTAGAGGGAGGTGTCCCTGCCTATGGCAGGGGGCTGGAACTAGATGATCCTTGAGGTCCCTTCCAACCTTACCATTCTATGATTCTATGGAACTGGTGTCTAAATCTTGTTTTACAAGGAAGCCTCGTTCCATCTTTTCCTTCAGAACATGGCCACAGAGGCAGTTTGCCCTGTCTGTTCCCTTAGCCTGTAGATTTTGGAGTTACAGATGTTGTAAGTGGTTTATGTCCCTCTTCCAACACAGAAGAACCAAGCTCTTACCTGCTGGTCTGTGCTTTATCCACCAGGCTGGAGGGGAACAGAAAGGGGAGGGAGACCATTATTCTCTTCAGTTTAAGCCAGTGGTTCAGCTTCCTATCTGAGAAGTATATACTCACTGAAGAAAGAAAGACCATTTCTAATTTAATGGTTTGAATTCTAACCTAGTAAAGGAAGTGAGCTAGTCCCATTCCTTGCACCACTTAGTCTGGTCAGTAGCCTCAGAAGGTAAATCTGTTCCCCTGATGAACAATAATATTAAAAGGTAATTTGACTGATCAAAAATCAGTAACATAGGTGTGAGAGATCTGTTACCCTTCCTGTGCCCTTACACAAGAGACAACTTTGATGATCTAGCAAAACTATAACAAAATCAAATCACTGTGTGCCAAAAATAATCACTAAGTCTTTTTTATTATTATTATTTTTAATGAACTCATTTTTAGCCCAGTTCACACAGGGATGGACTAGAATTTTCAGCACTGGGTATGCTTAAATGTTAGGTTGGGATTTCTCTGAAACACAAGCTCTAATTCACAGTGAATATCAAATTGAGGGGAAATTGAAGCATTTGTATTGAGTGTTTCTTTGTATAGGCCCTTGCACGTCTTTAATACTTTACCAAAACTCAGATTTTGAAAGCTTTCTGAGCTGTAGCTCAAGCATTCAAGGTCAGGCTTAATGGGACTCTGAGCAACCTGATCTAGTTGGGGATGTCCCTGCTTACTGCAGGGGAGTTTGACTGGATGACCTCTGGAGGAGGTCCCCATTCATTCTGTGAGTCTGTGATTTATTTAGTAACGTAGGATCCCATCTGAGAGAACTTTGAGATGCAGGGTAAGGAAACCTGACACATTCACTACAGTTACAGCATTCAGATGCTTGAGTCTTGGTGTCAGAAATGTTGAATACTCCTGTTTTCTAGTTGGGCTGAATGGAGAGCCACTTGGATTCCATTCAGGCACAATAAACACATAACACAACAGTCAGGACCACTGAGAAGGAAGGAGATCAGCCAAAGTGACCAAACTCCAGGAGTAAATGTAGCCTATTATTTGAGTATCATCTCCAGCAAAACACCTTCTAGAGTTCCATGAGTAACACAGCTTGCTAGAACACTTCTGATGGAAGCAGTATGCTTCCATGCACACAGCTGATGACCACAGATGTGACTTTCCCTTCATCTTTTCCCATCCCTCTGGGGTACTTTATCAGTAGAGGCTGAGCACTGTAATTCAGCCTGGCATGGGTCAGGCCATACTGTGTCAAGGAGGCCTTTACATGTTTCTAAAGGAGTCACACTCAGATGTCCACAGTGTAACTCATTTATTTCTATTTTTAGCACACAACAGTGCTTCAGACAGATATTTTGTGATGAGTAAAAACATTACCTATATCTGGACTTGCACATTCTTTTAATCATTATCTTAATATTAGTCCGAGTACAGTTACCAAATGAAAAAGGGAAACGGCTCTTCTTCATTTAAAAATGAATTCCCATTTAACAAACTCAAAGAGAAGAGATTCCTGGATCAGTAAGTAAATATTTTTTTTCACACATATCCACTTTTCTTTCTAGCTTGAGTGAAAGAGCCCAGCTGCTGAAGAACGTTTTTAAGAAGAACCACGTGAATTTGTATCGCTCCGACTCACTGCAGCAGAACTTACTTCGTGAGTGTTCACTGGCAAATAAAAATTAATGCCCATTAATAACATAGAACTACAGTTCTGCCTTCCAGGGTGTTGGTTTATAGTAAAGATGCAGTATCCTAAACACAGGAGACCATAATGAATGGTAATAAACTCCACCAGTACAGGTTGGGAGTTGATCCGCTAGAGAGCAGCCCTGTGGAGAAGGAGCTGGGAGCGCTGGTACGCAAGAAACTATTCATGGGACAGCAATGTGCCCTTGTAGCCAAGAGGGCAAATGGCATCCTGGGGGGCATTAAGAGGAGTGTGGGCTCTCCTCCCCCTCTACTCTGCACTAGTGAGACCACACTTGGAATATTGCATCCAGTTCTGGGCTCCCCAGTTTAGAAGAGAAAAGGATCTACTTGAGAGAGTCCAGTGGAGGGCTACAAGGATGATTAAGGGACTGGAGCACTGCCTGAGAGCCCTGGGGCTGTTCAATCCAGAGAGGAGAAGACCAAGAGGGCATCTGATCAGTATCTGTAAATATCTGAAGGCTGGGGTCAGGAAGGAAGGGACAGGGACAGCCTTTGCTCACAAGGGCCAGTGGATGTAAACTGCAGCACAGCAAGTTCCACCTCAACATAAGGAAGAACTCCTTTGCTGTGTCACAGAACACTGGAACAGGCTGCCCAGAGAGGTCATGGAGTCTCCTCCTCTCGAGACTTTCAAGACCCATCTGGATATGTTCCTGTGTGACCTGCATTAGATCCTATGGTCCTCCTCTAGCAGGGGTTTGGGCTCAAAGATCTCCAGAGGTCACTTCCAACCCCTAACCTCCTGTGATCCTGTGACCATGTTCTTTGCCTGTTGGTAGAGTTCTCTTCACCCTAAGATACTGCATAGAGTTCTGCTGTTTTACAACTGCAAATTACGTAGAGAATCAGCATGGGGTTTCTACCTACAGATTGCTGAAAAGAGATTGATTCCCCTCTACTGACCTTTGTTAAGTTGCTTTTATTAAAGCTTCAACCCAAAAATCTGATCAAAAGTTAACTGGCTTCTGTTTTTCCTACCTGCAGATGGCTATGCCTTCTCTCAAGATGAAAATGGAATCGTTTCCCAGTCTGAAGTAATAAGAGCCTACGATACCACAAAACAAAGGCCTGAGGAATGGTGAAAGAGCACAACTGGAGCTTTAGGCCTTATTTGTTACTTTTGTGAGACAGGCCACTAGATCTTTGCTGGGAGCTGCGACCATGGCCCAGTTATCAGAGATTTAAAGATCTACGATGGTCTCGTTCCATAAAGTTTGGATTTGTGTATTCAGTAGACATAAGCACTGTGCGACTATACTGTAACACACCATCTCCAAATTTTTTAACAAGTATTTGCTTAGCCTTTGTAAACAGATTGGAATTTACCTTGTATCTTGCCAGCTTGCTTATCTTACAATGAAGTTGAATCAATACTGGTCCTATTCTGGGAAGGGGATGGTGGGATTGCCGAATGTACTTCACATTGACAGACCATTAGCATCCCTGAAGGTTTTTCAGTGTTAAGTGTATTTAAATCCAGTTGATAACAAGCCTTTGATTTCAACAAGTGCTGAAAACAATAAGTATCCCAGTGGTGTTAATTCACCTTCTTTGAGAAAGGTTTTGAGTCAAGATGTTTATTGCTGTTTGTGTCAAATTAACCTAAAAAAAAAAAAAAAAAAGCAACGTTTGCCAAAGAAGTTCCATAAATGTTTCCTGTTGTTAGAAATCATTTGGAAGGAAATCAGCTCCAGGCCTGATCTCAGAACTGCATGCCTGAGTCTCTGCACTTGAGGAGAAAGATTTACAGTACAGTGAGTCAAAAACTAGAGTGGCCTTTGTGGCATTTGCTTTCAAAGCTGCAAAGTCTTTGCACCTTTGGCCTTATACAAGCTTCTCCCTTCTTTTTCACTCAGTATTGCATCTGTCAAAAATGGCTGCTGCCACCTTGTAAAACTGAGTACAAATACTGTTCTTGCTCCATTTTGAACAAGTGCTCTGCCTTACTTCCCTCTAGCCAGCTTAAAATTATTTTGTTTTGTCGTGCTTGGTTGTATCTGCTTCTGTTGTAGGTTTCTTCCAACTTCTTTTTAAAAACGAATCCAATTTTGAACGTTTTTTGTACTCAAAATGATTCGGAACGCGGGCAGCGAAATGGAGAGCAAAGCATGCCCTTGGCTACTCTGTGCTGTGTACTGTTTTTATTTGCACTAAAGCCACTTCCTAGAAAGGTGTGAAATCCATTGCAGCAGCCTCTTTGCAACTTACTGGTCATGCAGAATACCTGTGTGCTCTCACCTTTAATGAACAATGGAGAGGAAGTGACTGCAGGAAAAAGATCCACTCCTGTATCTTGGAGGGGGGGGGAAAAAAGGAGAAAAGAAAAAGGAGGGGGAAAAAAATAAAAGGAGAAAAGAAAAAAAAAAAAAAGAGAGGGAGGTTTTAATTGAGAACATTGTGATAACTTTTTTAAGTAGTTGTACTTGGTGTTTGTCAGCTTGCCACCCAAAACCCATCAGGTTTGAAGCTAAGAAAAGCTGCATGAACTTCAGGATTGTGGCATATCTTGTGGCTTCTTGGTCTGTGTTTAATTCTGTGTTTAAAAGCCACCATGATTACATTTAAAATCCATTTTTCTGTAGTAGCAGAGTTGAGTTACATTTCTCTGTATTGCCCAGAAGTGATCCTTTGGTTGGTTTGTTATTGTTTTTTTTTTCCCTTGGAGATCAACTAGATGGAAAATCAGAACAATGACATCCACAGTGATCTGTTAAACTAAGGCTTTCCTCTTCACTCTCATCTTCAAGTTTCAACTTAAAAGCCATCCAATCCCATCTTTTCTCTGCCCTCCTTCACTAGTCCTGTACTTAGTAAGGGTTGACTTTACCTTCTTGCCTTTCATCTAGCTAGACACCAGATAACTGTCTTGCACTAAGTTCCTTACACTCCATTCCAAGAGAAAGTTCCATGTGGAAAGCCCAACAAAAAGCACTATCTGAAAGTCCATATTTAGGAAGGCCTATCAGTGGGGAGGCAGCCTGCATTTCATATGCATGTTATGCAATGTCTTCCTCTCACTTTCCTGGAGTGATCTTTAACCAGAAAACAGAGGACACAGGGACAAAGGGAACGTATCCCACTAGAAACAGTACTGCCAGTCAGTCATGCAGACAAGAACTGCCTTCAGAAAAGCCATTTCAGGCATAGATAAATAGATGGATCAATATGGGAGGGCCAAATCACTTGACCTAAGGCAAGAAAAAATTTGGGGGCATGCCCCTTTCCTAAAATGGGAATCCCTATTTTCTGTCATCCAAGGACAACAGCCAACTTCAAAACATTTCTGAAATCAACCATGACACTGTTGCTTCTTTATAATCTTTCCATGCACTCAGCTCACACAAAATGACTCAAGCTATACATGCTCTCTTCAGGGGTACATTTTTTTCATTGCCATTGGGAATTGTTCTGGTTTAAATGATTCAGTTGCCTGTTTTGCAAACAAAAAGGGGTGTGAGGGCTAGAAGATGTTGTAAAATATTTAGACATTTACATGATTCTTTTATTCTTCCTAGGAAACAAAATTCTGTCCCACCATTGCAGCACAGTCTCTGGGAAATAACACTCAGCATATCCCCAGTTTAACTGTCTTTAAAGAAAGGAAGGAAGCAGCTCAACGACTCTAAACTGTAATTTAAGAGTTTTAAGATTTTCTTATCCTCTCCCCCCCCCCATTTCATCTTTACAGAATTTGAAGGAGCATTTCACAAAGTGCATTTTTCATCTTTATGACTTCTGATGTTTTTTTGGTTTGGTTGGTTTTGGGTTTTTTTTTTCCTCCTGGCCCTATATCTTTTTTTTTTCCCTGCTAATTAGCAGCTGGAAGTTATCACTTCCTTGAAAATAGTTTTTAAAAAGGACAATGTGGCAGTTCCAACTTTGGGGTTTTTTTTTGATTGATCCTACAATTCCATTTTTAAATATAAAGATCATCTTAGCTACCTGTGCCCATTTTTAAATCAGCTGAGGTGTACAAGATGCACTTTATTTTCATGCCAAATGCTTGGAATCTCTTACAGAATCACCAAGGCTGGAAAAGACCTCTGAGATCATCAGGTCCAGCCTATGAATCCATCTTGTTAGTCCATTGTATCTTGCTTTGAAATAAGAGGATTGTGTATTTAAAGAAAAACAAACAAACAAACAAACAAAAACCCCACACAAATGTTCCCAACAATGCCACTGTTATTGTCTGAGCATTTAAATATGTATTAAATATAGAATCCAAGTGGACTTTTCCATCTGTTTCAAGTGCACTGCCTAACAATTACAAGTTTGGAACTAACAATTCTCATCCCAATAAATAAACAAATAACTAAAGTGGAGCCACCACTATTAGGCATCAATATATCATCTAGGAATACTGTTGCTTGGTTATTTATATATACATGTATAAAAATAAATGGTTCAAATCATTTATATATGTTTTTAATGTATATAAATGATTCAAATCATTAATATCTATTTATATATAAGTGATTCAAATCCTTTATACATGTTTTTAATGTATATAAATGATTCAAATCATATATATTTAGATATATGTGATTCAAATCTTTTATATATGTTTTTAATGTATATAAATGATTCAAATCATATATATTTAGATATAAGTGATTCAAATCCTTTATATATGTTTTTATGTATATAAATGATTCGAATCATATATATTTATATATATGTGTGATTCAAATCCTATATATTTTAATATATATGGTTCAAATCATTTATGTATGTTTTAATGTAGATAAATGATTCCAATCATTTATATATTTATATATATGT
>VWZE01023739.1:0-34826 GCA_013396675.1 Eubucco bourcierii
GGCAATGTCCCTAACCCGTGCTCCTGGTAGGTAGCACGCTTCCCTGAGAGAGGGGTCTGCCCAATATATTGGCCCCTCTGTTCCTTGTAGAAGTGTATCCCCTACAACTATCTCTTTTTCTTCTGTGTTGAGCTGGTCTTAATTTTTGGCACTGACTGACCTGCCCTGGGCAACTGAGCAGATGGACTTTCTCCTCCATCTGCCTCTGCCCCATCCTTAATTTCTAGTGCCCCAGATGTCAGAAATACAACAGCGCAAGCTGCTCCCCACCCACCTGTCTCCCACTGCGGTACCAATTACCATCCTGTTAATTAGAAGCACTTGTCATGACCAACATATGCAAAGGCTCCAAAAAGTCCAGATCTTTCAGTGCCCTCTTTTCTGTTTCAGTTCAGCTCTCGTGTGTCATCCACATGTCCAGTTGTGTGGGAACCGCGTTTGTTGTGTTGACCCAGTTCAGGGTCAGTACAGGGGCATGGACACTGTTGCTTCTCACTGCAGAGTGTAAATTGTTTATGAATGGCTTTCTAGACCTAAAATATTCAGCAGAAACAAAACATTTCACCCAACAGCTTTGCTACTTGCTATGTGGCAGCAAACAATTTATCAGTATGACACTTCTCTGAAAAACAAATGCAGCCCCCCACCAAATCCTCATCTTCTCCTCTGAAGTGTTGAAGCATTTTACTTTTGATGTTAGTTTCATATTTTAATAATTGATTAGTTCTGCCTTTGGAAGCAGACATTAATCAGAGTTTGACTCTAAATTTTAAGTGAATTTTCTGACGTTCTTACTATGAAATTATTTTTTAACATTCTTCCCTAATGATTTGTCTTAGATAACTTCATCACCAAAAATTCCAGTTTCTGAAATTTTGTCTTAATCAATGTCACAGCAAATAACCCTGAAAATTCTGTTTATTAAAGTAATTGAAGATTCATATTCTTTTTATAAAGTCTGCTCCCCTTAGTAGTTCACCTTTGTTTTCATTCTTCTTAGAGAATCAGAGTCCTTTCCTACCCTCAGATCCTCAGGTTATTTATAGAATCATAGAATCATAGAATGGTAAGGTTGGAAGGGACCTCAAGGATCATTTAGTTCCCACCCTATGGCAGGGACACCTCCCACTGGTACAACTTACTCAAGGCCTCATCCAACCTGGCCTTCAACACCTCCAGGGAGGGAGCAGCCACAACCTCCCTGGGCAACCTGTTCCAGTGTCTCACCACCCTCACTGGAAAGAACTTCCTCCTAACATCTAGTCAAAATCTTCCCTCTGCCAGTTTAAACCCATTGCCCCTTGTCCTGCAATTGTTTCACAAGTGAACAATATGGGTGATTTACAACTTCCTTTGCCTTTAACAGAGGACAAAACCTTTACATTCTAGCTATCCTTCTTCACTTGCTCCAAATCTTATCAATTAGCTTATGGATATAAATTCTGCAGAAATGTTGTCTTTATAGACTAAAAAAATCCAAACACCACTATCCTGCCCCCCAAAAAAACCCCAAACCTAACAAAAAACCCCAAACAACACTCAAAAAACCAAACCAACAAAAAGAAACCCCAAAACAACAAAAAACCCACATCAAACCAAAACACAACAACAAAACTGCTACTGACCTCTTGAAAACAGAAGGACCAACAAAACTTTGCCTTGCCCTGTTCGGAGTGTTTGCACCCTGTCTCTGTGAGCAACAACTGGGAATTGTGTTTGATGCTGAAATCTTGGTATAGGTACAATAGGGTGTTGTACAATAGGGTGTTGTCCATCAGTTTAGGTGATGAATTCTCACTGAACTTTATACCTTGGTAGATTCCTTCTGGGCATTGTCTTATAAGTACACAGCTGTATCCATTTGCAAAACTCCAATGGCAAACATGCTTATATCTTTCTTCAGTCTAATTGTTAACATTTCGCATCATAACTCTAGAATACAGTTTGGCTTTGGTCTCCTCAGTATGTGTCATAGATTCTTAGTCTTAAAAATACATATGATGATCATTTTCCTACTTGCAGAATCCATGGAATTGGTTGCCTCATGCTTTCCAGCAACCTTGCTTCCCTCAGCACAGGAAGGACATGGAAGTGTTGGAGCAGGTCCAGAGGAGGGCCACAAAGATGATCAGAGGGCTGGAGCAGCTCTCCTATGAGGACAGGCTACAAGAGTTGGGGCTCTTCAGCCTGGAGAAGAGAAGGCTTCGAGGGGACATGATAGTAGCATTCCAGCATCTGAAAGTGGCCTACAGGAAGGCTGGGGAAGGATTATTTACAAGGTCCTGCAATGACAGGACAAGGGGCAATGGGTTTAAACTGGCAGAGGGGAGATTTAGACTGAATGTTAGGAAGAAGTTCTTTACAGTGAGGGTGGTGAGGCACTGGAACAGGTTGCCCAGGGAGGGTGTGGCTGCTCCCTCCCTGGAGGTGTTGAAGGCCAGGTTGGATGNGTTGGAGACAAAAGGAACAAGGGGCTTCACTGTTTCTTCACTGGTTCTTGTAGAAGAGTGCCCTGACAACTCAGTGGTGGTTGGCACTCCCCATAACCAGAACAGGAGACAAGGAGAGACACAGAGTTGGAGAAGTGAAATGGTCTGACATGACAAGTAGTGAACTCATGATGGAAATCACAAGAGGGTTAGGATTTTCCCAAGCGTGATGATCCAGTCACACCATGATAACAGCAGAATGAGAAATGTTCTCAGCCTCATTGCTGGTGCCACACAACTGTGTCACTGAAATGACAAATAGGTCCCTTTCTCAAAACAAATATCCCATTCCCGCCTCTGTTGTATGTTTGAACACAGGAAGGTGAGATAATTTCTCTTCCCACCATTTGCTCTGCCAACATAATACTTCCTTGAAGAATTATGTCCAATATTACATGAAAAGACAGATGAGAGAGAAAAGTCCTCTTGATAGGAGACAGTATCTTACTAAGAAAAGAAGAAAAAAAAAAAACAAAAAAGAAAGTTATTATTGAAAGCTTTGTGAATTTTATACATTATTCATGCTTTTGCTACCTCTTTGACTTGAAGAGCATTGTTCCATAGGTGGGTCTACTGTATATGAATTCTTTTGGCTTATTTGACACCAAAAGACTTTTCTGGGCTTTCATATTCTTCCTGAAGCTGTCCCGAGCTTAAACACAGACAAGATCATTGAATGACTAAGAAAAAAGAAGTGGGGAAAAAAAATATTAATCCACTTGTCAAAATTTTCTTTTGGACCCCAAACGAAAACTACATTTTATGGGAAAATTGCTAATTGCATCAGGCCGGTTGTGATGTCCTTAGGGCAGAGAGAAATGAAAAGCAGGCTGAGATCCTGCAGAAAATTCTTTAATATCTAGGATTAGAAAGGCATTTTAGTAGTCCTTCAGGCGCTCCCAGTGCTAGACTGCCATTTGAAACAAAGGTTGGATCCAAGTTGGAGTAGAAACTGTTTGAAGATCATTATGAATATAGCATCTTCCCCCTTAGTTAATGTCTTCCTTACAGTTCACAGAAACAAAACTGAAATGAATATATTGTATCATACATGAGATATAAGTGGTTAATGAAATTGTATTAAACATTGACTTGTGGTTTAGTATTATTTCCTTAACTATTGGATGCATAGGGATTCAAGTAGCTGCAAGTCATGGTTTATAACATACAGGTACCAAGGGTGCATGCTCACAATCCCGTCAAAAGAAATCCAGCTTCTTGGTCCTCCTTTAGCTCCATAAAAGGAAAACCATGAAGATTTCACAGGCTGTGACTGAAATGTCAGTCCAACACAGCATCTGTTGCACTCTGAAAAACAAGGACTCAGCTGTTTAAAGTTAGCTATGAAACAGGGGTCAGCTGTTCATAGTTGGATGAAACTAACTAAACAGTCTGAACCCCAAAGAGTGTGCAATTTCAATGAAAAGGGCAGCTGAACCATTTTGTTCCTATTTTGTCTGTAAAAATACCTAAAAATGGCTTAGGCCTTGGGATTATTTAATATATTTAGATAGTTTTCCTTAACCAAGGCAATTTCCTTAAGCAATTGCTACAGAGTATTATTAAAAATCTGTGCTGATTCTTTTATGAATCATAATTTCTACAAATTCTGCAACATTTTCAAGTTGATCTAAGGTGCCTGTTTAATTAATGCACTCTTTTTGTCATAGCAAATTAATTTTTTTTTCTTATCTCTGTGACCTGGTGGACAGACGGAAATGGGAAACTAACCTAACAATCACCTCAGATCTTAATTGCAAGAGAGACAAAAAAGGGGAAATACGCTTTTAAGTTATGCAGATGTACAGGAGATAACCATGAGATCATCCAGGTATCTCAGAAAATATGCATCTAGGTTTTTCTGCTTTATTTTGCTTTAAAATGAAGGAAATGAGGAAAATGGGGGATGTCTGACTAACCTTTGGTCATGTAAAGATAACCAAGGATATTAGAAACAAAACAAAACAAAACAGAAAAAAAAAGGGCAAGTGTGACTGCTGTTTAAAGGAGAGAAAAACAAAACAAAACAAAAATTGAAACAAAACCAAACCAAAGCAGCAGCAACAACAAAATTGACCAACAAATCAAATACAGCTGAAATGAGAAGATGGTTGCAGAAGTGAATTGCTACAATATAGCATGAGGACAGACAGAAACAGGCCTGCACTGAAGTAAACTGAAGGAAGCGAGGACAGGGGACATGGGATGAATACAAAGATACTGTTCGTGCAGCCAGAGCTGTGGTAAGGAAAGCTAAGGCACAGCTCGAATTGAATCTGGCCAGGGACATTAAAGGGAACAAGAAGAACTTCTACAGGTATATTAGTGAGAAGAGGAGAACTAGGGACAATGTGGGACCCTTACAGAAGGAAAATGGAGAGCTGCTGACAAAGGACATGGACAAGGCTGAGGTGCTCAATGACTTCTTTGCCTCAGTCTTTAACAGCAAGGGCTCCAACCACAATGTCCAAGTTGCAAAGGGTGAAAGTGAGGACTGGGAGCAGGCAAATCTGCCTACTATAGTAGAAGATGATGTCTATGAGCTCCTAAGAAACCTGAATGTGCACAAGTCCATGGGGCCTGATGAGATCCACCCACGGGTCCTGAGGGAACTGGCAGATGAAGTTGCCAAACCACTGTGCATCATATTTGAAAAGTCATGGCAGACTGGTGAAGTTCCTGCTGACTGGAGAAGGGCAAACATAACACCCATCTTCAAGAAGGGTAAAAAGAATGACCCTGGAAACTACAGACCAGTCAGCCTCACCTCTGTGCCTGGCAAGATCATGGAGCAGATCCTGCTGAAAGTCCTGCTAAGGCAAATGGAAAACAAAGCAGAGGTGATTGGTGGGAACCAGCATGGCTTCACCAAGGGCAGATCTTGCCTGACAAATTTAGTGGCTTTCTATGATGAAGTCACAGCGACAGTGGACAAGGGAAAGGCAGCTGATGTCATCTACCTGGACCTGAGTAAAGCATTTGACTCTGTCCCACATGACATCCTGGTCACCAAACTGGAAAAGCATGGACTTGATGGATGGACCACTCGCTGGATAAGGAATTGGCTGGATGGTCGAACCCAGAGAGTGGCGATCAACGGCACAATGTCCACCTGGAGACCAGTGACAAGTGGTGTCCCTCAGGGGTCAGTGCTGGGACCAGTGCTGTTTAACATCTTTGTCAGTGACATGGACAGAGGAATGGAGTGCACCCTCAGCAAGTTTGCAGATGACACCAAGCTGTGTGGCACAGTCGACTTGCTAGAGGGCAGGGATGCCATCCAGAGGGACCTGGACAGGCTGGAGAGTTGGGCCCAGGCCAACCTGATGAAATTCAATAAGGCCAAGTGTAAGGTCCTGCACCTGGGTAGGCACAATCCCAAGCACAAATACAGGCTGGGTGGTGAATGGCTGGAGAGCAGCCCTGAGGAAAAGGACCTTGGAGTCTGGGTTGATGAAAAGCTCAACATGAGCCTGCAGTGTGCACATGCAGCCCAGACAGCCAACCGAGTCCTAGGCTGCATCAAGAGAAGCGTGGCCAGCAGGGCAAGGGAGGTGATTCTGCCCCTTTACTCTGCTCTCGTCAGACCCCACCTGGAGTACTGTGTGCAGTTCTGGAACCCTCAGCACAGGAAGGACATGGAAGTGTTGGAGCGGGTCCAGAGGAGGGCCACAAAGATGATCAGAGGGCTGGAGCAGCTCTCCTATGAGGACAGGCTGAGGGAGTTGGGGCTCTTCAGCCTGGAGAAGAGAAGGCTTCGAGGGGACCTGATAGTAGCCTTCCAGTATCTGAAGGGGGCCTACAGGAAGGCTGGGGAAGGATTATTTACAAGGTCCTGCAATGACAGGACAAGGGGCAATGGGCTTAAACTGGCAGAGGGGAGATTTAGACTAGATGTTAGGAGGAAGTTCTTTACAGTAAGGGTGGTGAGGCACTGGAACAGGTTGCCCAGGGAGGTTGTGGATGCTCCCTCCCTGGATGTGTTCAAGGCCAGATTGGATGAGGCCTTGAGTAACCTGTACTAGTGGGAGGTGTCCCTGCCTATGGCAGGGGGTTGGAACTAGATGATCCTTGAGGTCCCTTCCAACCTTACCATTCTATGATTCTATGATTCTATGATTCTAAACTGTAGCTCCCAGAGCTGGACAAAGCAGACATGTGGTTGGAGGAGTGACTAGTTGAAGAACTCCTCCACAACATGTCTGAGGCATGTTAAGGAGAAATTCCTTCAAATACCAGATTCTCTTTCTTCATTCTCAATATGTTTGCAAAGGATACAAAGCACTAAGTCATTGTAAAACTGAAGGAAGCTAACAAAGAGTATGAATGTGTATGCTGAGAATCCCAAACCCCAAAATATTTCACTTACAGCCCTCTAAGTCTTGCCTGAAGCAATGCTGGGACAGCAAAAAGAAATGGCAGTAGATGAAAGGCAGCTATGACCACAGACCACTGGTGGAAAGTTTCAGGTTATGGAGGTGAGGATAGCCAAACTATATCTTTAAAGTGTTTGTAGAGTCAAATGAAATTACATTTCAGAAGGAGAAAAACAAAGTTGACTTTATATATCAAAGACATATAAGTCTGTATCAGCAGAAACATCTGATGTCTGGACTTGGTGACAAAAGTATCATCAGTCAGTCTGGCCAGCATGTTCTCCACTCACAAGGCAGAGTGACAGAGAGCAAGGTAAAATATCCATCTCCAATATCCATATCCAATAATCACAGCAACAATAAAAAGCCTTTTTAAAGGTGATTTTTAAGTTTATATTTTATTTTATTGATGATCACTGGGAAACAGCAGTGAAATGATTTGTAGCTTCATCTACACCACAAATCTCATGTACTGTATTTCTAAGAGGAATGATCATGGCAGAGAAGCCTGAGATGGAAAAAGCACCTTCTGCAAGTAACTAAAATCCAAAGTGATGTGTTGACTGTAATTCAGAAATACTCCAGGCCCATTTATTAATCTGGGCTGAAATGACAAAAAATTAGTAACTAAAAAAAGATGGAGATGGGGGTATGAGGAGAGAAAAGGACTATGGTTGTTCTGAGGGATTTTGAAAGAGAGATTATGTGCATAACTGTCCAAAGAGGGAGATTTATAAAATTAACACATTAACATGTGAAGTAGAGCAACAGACTGAAAAAAAAAATATTTATATGAGTATTTCTGTTTCTGTAGTGTAACCTGACTTGTTTACACCCTCAGCACGGTGTGAATAACAGCAGCAGATTCAACTCAGCCCATGACAGAAATAAATTCCCTTTTGTTCTAGTTGTTCCTCAGAGATGAGAGGGGATAGGGGCAATTGGACTCACCTCTTAGTAGATAATTGTGGATACTACAGGTCCAACACCAGATACCCAACAAACCTGTCTTTTGTAGGTCTGGCCACATTCACAGGAAACAGCTGGTGTGTGAATAGTGCAGTTTACTTTACATGCACATAGACACATTCTGTCTCGTGCAAAGTCTGTGTTCTGCCCAAATTTGTGTAAAGAAAGCCTATGGCTTAACCTAATATGGTCAAGTTTGGCAAAGTGCTAATTGGCTATTCTATGTCCAAAGGCCCATTAGTCTCAGGCTGTATTGATAAAAAGGGATGAGTAGGTAGCACAAGGTGCTCTCTGTCATGTTCATGGTGCTACTGTGCCGCATTGCTTCCTGAACTGTGTGGAACTCCACAACCAGGAACAGGCTCTCAATGCTTGCACATGATCAGCCTGCACAGCCAGCGTGACATTGAGACAAGACCGCATGTGGCATTGCATCCTGCCTGCCCCTCTGCAAGGCTCCTGATGAATTGGGAGTCAAGAGGAAGCAGGTCAGAGACTGTGCCAGACTCTCAACTCCCTGAGATAAGAGCCTGGGAAAACTCCAAAGCCTCTAACAGCTTTGAGACCACTGACAGCAACCCCTCCACATGCTTTGGGTACTACCCAATAATATTTTGTGAGTAAATACTTAAAACCTCTTGTAATCATTAATTGCCTTCTGCCATAAGCAGAAAGGAGCTTCCTGCATCCATCTAGTGGGTAAGCAGGATAATGAACTGCAAGCGGTGTATTGGCCACAAGAATTTCTCTTCCAGTATAATAGCTACATTTGCTAGTTACCTCTTAAACTGCTCCAGTTTTACCTGTTCCCTGTGTGTGTAGATTTCCAAACTGTGTATTTCAAACCTTGTAAATAAGTTTTCTGGTGAGATTTAATGTTAATAAACAATTTTCATAGATATTAAAAATCTTTGCCTGGATATCAAAATTTATATAGATTAGTAATTTTGCATCATTTGCAACACTCAGTCTCCCAGGGAAGTATTTAGCATAGCTGAGGCTGGAATCCTTACCCAAAAGTTGTCCTTCTAGGGGTGAGGTGACAGTGACAAACCTGTCAGAATTCTTGATCCCTTCCATATGAAATCAGGATACTATTTCTATCTTGTTATCTACAATTGTGCACAGTGTGGGGGTGGGACAGCAGTCAGGTCATCCATCAACCTTTTTGTTCTTCCTCTGCTACACATGACCTTTCTTGTTTTTCTTGGTGAGTTTCCTCTGGTCAGCAGTATTGCAGGTGGTAAGTGGAAGAATGGAGTGGTGGGTCTCTGCACTGACCCATCCATTCTGCCTAGTGCCATGCCAACACAGACCACTGGGTCTAAACCCAGTCTCAGTGTCTGCTCTGGTTTATCATCAACATTGAGCTCAGTATTATTTCCATGATTTTATGCTTACAACAAACTCCTGTAAGGATTTGGCCACAGAGCATGATGTAAAAATTCCTTAACTGGTGCCTACCTGGGCTGCTGCAGTATCATCCTCAATAAGACTGCAAAGTAATCTTGAAATAAAAACATGATTGTGGTATGGCTGCATTCGGTGAGAACATCTGCTGAATGAGAATAGTTTAT
Organism: Eubucco bourcierii; assembly: GCA_013396675.1. Classification (NCBI taxonomy): domain Eukaryota; kingdom Metazoa; phylum Chordata; class Aves; order Piciformes; family Ramphastidae; genus Eubucco; species Eubucco bourcierii. The sequence goes on from VWZE01023739.1 coordinate 9,412, forward strand.
GTGAATGTCAGCCTAGCAGGTTGTTGGTTTGGGAGGTTTTATTTATTTGTTTGTTTTGGTGGTGGTGGTAGGTTGGTTGGTTGTTTCTTTTAGCTAAAATTCATCTCCTTCTTACTCTGTATTTGCTAAAAATCCATGAAGACGATTAATTTTTAGAATTAAAAAACATCCAATTAGCACAAAACCTGGATACTGCAGAAAGTAAACTGATCAATTAATTTTACACAGCTATAATCTAAATTTCCATTAGTCACAGTTTAAAAGGCTGAGTCTACTGAGCTCATTCAAAGTAGTCAATGTTTGGACTACCTGCAATCCTCCCCATCTTGAGATACATTTTTCCTTTACAGTCAGTGAATCCAATTGCCTCTCCAATGTCCTTTTAAACATTTTAACAAGTAATAAGCTGCTGTAGACACATTACAGAAATGGATTTCCTTCATAAAAGACACAAGTACCTCTCTAAATTAATTTGGTAATTCTTTTGAATGTGTTCAAAATTCCTGTGTGTAGCAGGGCAGAATGCATTCCCTTCTGCATTCCCTAAGAAGAATTCCACAGAACAGCTAAATGTTGTTTTTTTTCAGTTTTCCAACTGATGTCAAGCTATGTGGAGCAGTGACAGGAAGAGAAATAATAGGTATTTTCAAAAAGATTGAGAAACATACACTTAGTTTGAAAATATTTTTAAAAAATATCAAATTGAGTTTTCCCCAAATTTGAGAATAAATTGATGATATAGCAATTCTTGATATGAAGCAAAATTTTAAAATCAAAGCAAGATTCTAAAGTTGTAGCTTTAAGTAAATAACACCTTAACATCATTTAAAAAAAATATATATATATTACTTTAAAACTCTATTTTCCTTAGTTAGTGGATTTAATATCACTGTATGTTTTCATAGAAAGTGCTCAACCTGATTATATACTTTTGAGAATGTAGGAATAATTTGTTAGAAGTCTTTCTGAATTCCTGTCCTTGGATAGTGACGTATTCTGGATATAACCCCAGTAACAATACAATTAAAGAGAAGATGATAGTTGGTCACTACTCAGCTGGAAATGATACACTTGTAATACTTCCTTGCAAGAGCTCAAAAACAAATCGCATGTGCTTTATGTCATGATTCATGACATAAATGCCAAGGAAAAGATCAGCTCCTTCCCTATAATGGAGAAAACTCAAAATCAAATGAGTGATTTCATGTTGCAGATGCTCATCACCACAGCCCACCAGGTCACCAAAATCTTTTTGCCAGATTATTTTCTAAAATCATTCTGCACGCCTCCCATCATGGCGGTAGCAATACCTGAAGGCTATTTGCCACCTGTCCTTGTAGATTCTAACCATCTGTGAATTCGCTTCTAACTTTCCATGAGGGACACATCTTTGTGTGATCAGGACACACATTTATCAGCTGAAGGAATCAGAGCTTCATTCCTTACAAAAGGATCTTCCAGTAACAGTTCTGCTTCTTTACTTTGATGTTCACTTTCTCTTACTCTTGTAGTTCTTCATTGGCTACCACCTGAACCTCTTGAGAAAATTCATTTTCTATCTTACTCCAGCTTCTCAAATTACCTGACTTGTTCATTTTCTAGACAGTCAGTTGTCCAAACTTCCATAATGGAAAATTGTGATCAGTGCTATGGAAATCTGTTGTTGTCGGAATGAGGGACGGGGAGGCTGTTTGATGCAAACAAGGTTCCGTTTATTTGTACCGCAGGTCAGCATTATATAGTCTCCAAGAACTGCTCTAAACAATGTGTCATCTACTGATTGTTTATTCCACTATCTACTGTCCACTATCTACTATCCACTATCTGCTGTGGCCATCTGGCAAGCTAATCCTTCCATGCTGTTGTTTCTTTTGTGTTTCGAAGTGTTGTTTCTTTTGTGTTTCAAAGACTACTTATCAGCTAATTTCCTTACAGCTACACAGCACCTTGCCTTCTGTTTTTTCCTTCGTTATCTCTTCTGTTAGGAAGGAATGTGTTGATTTACACAGTCTGTGCCCACCGTTTGTGATCTAATTGTTTCGTGGTCAATAATTGTTCCGTGCTCACAGCGCGTGGTCCCACATGTTGCAAGGAACAGATTTTCAAAATTATTCTTTGCATAGAGAATTTTATTTATGACTGATAATAGCATTTAGGTAACAGGTCTTTGTCTGATTCCTATCCGGCATAATTTCCAGGACTATGCAAACCCAAGGCAGGACTGACCACAGCTCCTGCCTCACTTGCGTAGAGCACCTGTGGATCTTTTCCTCCTCCTGTCCATTGCTCTGGCTGGTAGCCCTGCCCTTAAGCATGTCAGTCATCCTTACCTTGCTTTGTGTCATCTGCAATCTTGTTGGGACTTCACTAACTAACTGTATTATTTCACCACTGGAGTCTCATTGTAGAACGAAATTTACACCACAATCCTTTCCTATTACAATTAAACATATATAAATTTTTAGCCCTGTGGATTCAGGATCTATAGCATACTCTTTCCTACATAATGTCAATGGTTAAATGACTAGGATCCGAGATCAATTTTCTGTTTTTGTGTCTGAATAAATGAATAACATCTATATAAGATACTAAACGCAATTAATTGACCTATAGCTTCCACACTGTAGAATGGAAGCTTTTAAAAAAATTCCCATTAAAGTTTGTTAACAGAGGAATGTATAATCCCATCCATCTCACAGCTTCTGCTGACAAATTCCTACTCCATCTCTTACATTAATTTTAGCAAGGTATGGTAATTCCACTCATTGCACTCATAAAACACCAGATGTACAATGTTAATAACAAGGAATCATGAGCAGTTGTCTTTTGCTTTTGCTGACCAAGCAGACTGAGCAAGCCAAGCAGAAAAACTACCTCAAGACAGGACTATACCTTGTATCGTTCAGCTCGCCTGGCTTTTGGGCATCTGCAATATCCTTACAGGCAGTGTTCATCTGCTTGATACCTGGGTAGGTGCCTACAGTCTGTGGTGCTGCTCAGGGGCCAGGACTGTTACAGAGGTGACTTCCACTTGGTCCTCTTTCTCACAGGCCTGTTGCTGAGTGTGTTTGTCAGTGTGCTTGGAAGAAAAGGAAGACTTAGTCGGTATGTGTTTATGTGTCCTGTCATACCTGATGGCAGTGTGAATAAGAAATTCTCATAAGATGATGACAACTTTGCTTTCAGGAGCTTCCCTCTACCTGAAGCAGATGTGAGGATCTTGCCTAAATTCTGTCACATCAGAAATAAAGCCCATATTGCTAAAACTGTTCTGGTATGGGTAAACTTTTCTCTTTTTTTACTGTTATCTTTCTAGACACAACCAAACACATATTCTGTCAGGAATGTAAAACCCACTGTTTCCTCTCAACACAAACACTTCAACCACTTGACAACCAAAACAATATGTTATTTTCTGTCTGGGTAAGTGACTATTGTTTTCGTTATTTCCCTTTATTATTGCACAGTTGTACATGCCACACTGTTTCCCAGCTATGAAATGAGGCAGCTGTTTACCAAAACCTGCTGGCATAGATGCTGTGATGTCAGTTCCCATTGCAGCCTTGTGAAAACAAATGTTGTTCTGGTACCTCATGGAGAGCATTCCTTCATCCCGCATTCCCCTGGGAAAATGCTCTTCTTCTCCTTCAATAGCTATGAACTGCAAAATCCTTTGAAAGTCAGGTTGAAGACTAAACACAGTGGTTTGAAAAGTCTTGCTTTCATTGAGCATTTCTCCTAAAGGACTGATGTTCTGTAACTGAGCTCATCCATCATGGAAGTTAATGTGTCTCTGGGAAGGCAGCAGAGAAGAGGACTGGGTAGGAAACCAGGGATTTATCAGCTAATTATGCTTCCAGCATAGGAAATCCTGTGAATTCAGAGACAACACTGTGCAGGCATTTTTGGATAACCTTTTGATCAAATTCTGTGGCAAGTACACATTGCACCAACTCCACACGCAAACTGTCCCTCCCACTGAAACAGAAGTCCAAAATATGCATGTAACCCAGAAAAGAATCAAGAGCAAAACAAAGAAGATTACCATGAAGAGGTTGAAACTGCACTTCTCAAAATAGCCACTTTTGTTGTTCTCGTAAATTCTGGATGTTGCCCTGCAGCAAAGAACTAAGGAAAAAAAAGTTTGTCACGAAATTAGTTTAAAACAGCCATGCATGACAAACAAAAAGTCCAATAGACATTGCATTTATTTATTTTGTAATGTAGCTGTCATGAATCTCACTGCTAAAATAATGAAAAAAAAAAAAAGAATATGGTATGGAGGTGCTTCTATTTTCCTGTCATATTGATGGAGCTATTTTCCTGAATTTTGTTTTCATTGTTTTCTCTAACTTTCTCTTTGTTGGTGATGTAGAATCAAAGGTCTTGACACTGACTTGAACAAGAAAGCTCTTCTTTAGACCAAGCTTGCAATAATTTGAGAGGGAGAATATAGCAACACAGATACATAGAAATTTTTTTTTTTTGTTGTAAAAGAGTTTAAGATCATCATGTCCAACCACTGCCTAATGCTACCAGGTCTGGTGCTAAATCATGCCCCTTAGCACTACATTTCTATCTATGTCAAACACCTCCAGGGATGGGGATTCAACCACCTCCCTGGAAAGCCTAATACAGTGTTTGACTACCCTTTCAGCGAAGATGTTTCTTCTAATACCCAGTCTAAACCTTCCCTGGTACAACTCAAGGTCATTTTCTCTCTTTCTATGGCTTTTTACTAGGAAGAAGAGACTAATATCCACAACTCTATGACCTTCTTTCAAGTAGTTGTGGAGAGCAATGACATCTCCCTTCATTATCCTTTCCTCCAATTCTAGTTCCTTCAGACACTCCTCACAAGACCTGTTCTCCAGCTTCTTCACAAACTTTGTTGCCCTTCTCTGGAAGTGTTTCAGCACCTCAGTATCTTTCTTGTAATGAGGGCTCCAAAACTAACCACAGTAATCATGGTGCTCAAGAATGCTGCCAGTCCCGCTGTTCCTGATACAGGCCAGGATGCTACTGACATTCTTGGCTGTCAGAGCACACAGTAGGCTCATGTTCAACCAGCTGTCAATCAATATCCCCAAGTCCTTCTCTACTGGGCAACTTTCCAGCCATAGACAACTGACCACACCAGCTCAGGTCTAAGGGCCATTAAACTGAGAATTATAAATATTTTTAAGAGATACAAATGATTTAAACTAGACCTCATTTTTCATACAACCACAGAATGGCTTGAGTTGTAAGGGACCTTAAAGATCATCTAGTTTCAACCCCCACCCCCATCCATGGCTAGGGTCACATTCTACTAGGCTAGGTCGCTCAATGCTCCAACCATTCCAGCTTTGAACACTTCCAGTTAAGTGGTTTTCATTGGCTTTTTGTATGTGCTTAAGGTTAATAATTTCTCTGCAAGCAGTTAAGCTTTATGAACATCAGTAAGGTATTACCATCAATCAGACATTGTGATGAAGTTGTATTATCTGTCACACCCATCTTGAGGTACGGACACAACTTTCAAAATCTTTTAATATTGCTGAGAATGCTCTCAGTATTAACAGATTTCACCAGTTCTGTTGAAAACAAAGCCATAAAAAGAGACAGGGAGGTTTGTCAGGTACATTAGTTAGATAAATGGCTTATAAGTTTAATTAATTCTAGACAACCTAGAGATTATGTGGTAAGTCTAGCACAGAACAGAGAGAATGTCAAATCTCAACTACTGAATCAAATGTAAGCAGCCCTCTTGGAGATGTTCTAATTATATAGTCATCAGTGTGACTTTGATATTAAAACAAACAAAGAAACAAAGAAATCAACCAAAACATGGCAAATTATTAAACCTACAAGGAAAATCAACTATTCAGACTGGACCTGTTACCAGGACTTATACAGAAATCAATTACTCTTCTGATGAGACTGAGCAGAAAAGTGCTTTTCCACAAGCTAGAACTTATGAGACATGAAACAATTTTAGTTTAGGAACTGCAATTGATTAGAATAAATACACGACACAATAGAGGTGATTATTTCTGCTTACTGCAACTAGATTAAGCTGCATCTGCAAACTGTACACGAGTTTTCTCTTGTTCAAATGCTTACCTCAAAAGAGACATTTCCTTTTCCTGTCTGTAATGTAATGTAGGAGATGCATCACCCAGTGGAACAGTTCAGGTTCAGATCCTAACTTTTGTCATGAAAGAACAGGATTTGTGTTAATTTTGGCACATATTTAAGTGAAAGGACTGTTTCTTCACTTGGTTTGTGCTTTGGATCAGGTGCATCATGAGACAACTTTCCTTTCTGCCAATGATTTCAAAGAATCATAGGATAGTTTCTGTTGGAAAAGATCTCTAAGATTGTTGAGTCTAACTATTGAGATAACATAATCGTGGTCATTACACCATGTCCTGAAGTGCTTTGTCTGCGTGCGTTTTGAATACTCTCATGGATGCCTCCAGGCAGCCTATTTCAATGTCTGACCATCTTTTCAGTAAAGATTTTTTCTTTATATCCTATGTAAACATTCCCTGGTCCATTTCCTGTTGTTCTGTCACTTGATACTAAGAAGAGGAGACCAACACCTTCCAGGTAGTTGTACAAAGCAATGAGGTTTCTCCTTAAAGTCTTCTTCTACAGACTAGGCAACCCCCAATTCCTCACGTTCCCCATAAGACCTATTCTGCAGACTTCCATGCCCTTCTCTGAACGCGCTCCAGCACCTCAATATACTTTTGATAGTGAGGGGTCAAAACTGAACACAGTGTTTGAGGTACAGTCTCACCAATGCAGAGAACAGGGACTTGACCACTTCCCTCCTGCTCCTGACCACATGATCCCTGACCCAGTCCAGGATGGTGTTGTATTTCTTTACCACCTGAGCACACTTGCTGGTTTGTGCTCAGGTGAGGACTCCTTTAATACTTGGCAAATATATTATATTATGTCCTTCTTTTATTTATTTATTTTTTCATTATAAAATTGAATCAGCACTATGCTTATGGAAGTAGAAGGGAGTGAGGAGATAAATACAGAGCAAATAATCCTAGAGACTTAAGTTGAAATACCGAAATTGACAAAGGAAAGGAAAACAGCAGTTGTTTTAATGAGACAAAAAGACTGCTTAAGAATAGAAATACTGCACCAGCCATAGAAAGGATTAAATCACAAATAATGAAGGAGTGTGTGACAAAAAATATTGATAAATTGAACACTGAAGTTGGGCAGAGGTTTTCTTGACAAGATAGTCAATGAAATATTACAGTGCAAATTGTAAAGCTTGCCAGAGAAAATACTGGCAAACAATACATATTCTCAAGATTCTTTTCTTTGTATTCCTGCAGTTTAAAGTTGAAAGAAAATGTTTCATTTAAAATGTATGTCACCTGAGTTTTGGTATTCCTAATGTTTCAACAAGAAAAATCATGATGGGCCCATAGTATTTAGTTGGTTGACATGATTGTCCAAAAATTTGCTTTGTTCAACAGCTTTCAAATTTTGTGCCACTGGTCATAAAAAACAGACAAAACTTGTGCATGAAAAGTACATACAGATATCCACACCACAACTTAGTATAGCCAGAAACATTTCAAATGATGGCCTCTGTAACTGTGCAGGGTTTTATTTCTGTACAGCAGCAGTGTGTGGACGGTCCATTGTGCAGAACTTAGTTTTCATTCTGAAATTCATTCAATCTCAGTAATTAAGGAAACTGAATGGTAGAAGAAATAAAGACAAAAGATTGAGTTGTCATGTGTGTAGTTATAAACTCAAGATGAATGGAGACCAGCATGTTCTCCCTCGTCAGCCGTACCACTTTTTGGACATAACCCTAATTGTCCCTATAAATTAAGGAGATTTCAGAGGCAGGATACTAAATGAAACACACTGCTTATCTGACAACCTAATTTCCACTTGTAGTTCAATATCCTGAGCTTCTACTGACTTCAGCAAATATGAAAAGCTACAGAGAAGCTGGGGCTACGAGAGAAAAGTGAGACAAATATTTATCTTTTTTTTTTTTCTTTTTTTTTTTTTTTTTTTTAATACCTTTAGAGTTTTAATGATTTATTTAATATNATTAGAGATTTAATGACTGATGTAATAATTATGATACAGTGCTTGTGAAATTCCAGGTCATTAACCTCCTCTGTCTTATGTAAAATGGAAAAATTCCATTGCTACTATTAAAAGATCAGTACACAGAAATAATTAATATTTATTAGTCTAGTCAGACTGAAAATATGTGAACACAAGCACATCACAGAATCATAGAACAATAGAGCCTGAAAGGGACCTCTGGAGATCATCATGTCTAACTCCCCTACTAAAACAGGGTCACCTAGGGCAGGTCACACAGGAACACATCCAGGCAAGTTTTGAAATTTTCCAGAGAAGGACACTCCACACTGGGCAGCCTGATCCAGTGCTCCATCACCCTCATAGTAAAAAAAGCTTTTCCTCATGCTGAGATGGAACTTCCTCTGTTCCAGTTTGTGCATGTTGTCCCTCATCCTATCACAGAGCATCACTGGAAAGGGACTGGCCCCTTTTTCTTTACACCTTGCCCTGAGTTAACACAGCCCACTCTCACAAACCCTCTTGTCTCCCCACATAGATGGGAGGGAAAGCAAAGCAAAAGTTAATGATATGATAGGATGTTCAATTACCTTATCCTATTTGCAGAAAACCACAGAAACCTCCCCCACTCCCTAATCTGCAGCCTACCCAGCAGAAAAGATCAACACCCCTAACCTAGAAACTGAAACCAGCAATCATAACAGGAGTATCTTGTCTCACAATCCGAGCTTCAAACCTCTTGATACTTTCCTCCAGCCAGCACTGTCATCTTGAAGATGGTGTGACAGCAGCATGTATTCACAGGACATTCAACCTAACTCATGAGACAATCACTCTTCCAATATTTATAAACATTGATATCCTCTCTCAGTCTTCTCTTCTCCGTACTAAATAGATTCAGGCCTTTCAGCCTTTCCTTGTTAGATCGATGTTCCAGTCACTTAATCATCCTCATAGTCCTAATGATTTCTGCCATTTGCTTAGAAGAAGAATCAGAATAGCCGATCTTTCGGGTCCCTTCCAGACCAAACCATTTTACAATTCTAAGAGGGCTGCACTGGATCTTCAGTTGTCATTCCTGGCTCTGGACTTTTTTTACTCCCATTTAAATAATAATTACTAAAATAATCCATGCAGCCAAAAAATCATTAGAGGAACACGGTAGCTAGTCAACCTGTATTGGTCCTGCTTTAGCAGTCTAAGGCAAGGACTACTAATGGATGATGTACATGTAGCCCTATGCTGGGGTTAGAGAAATCTGACCAAATATTTTGACATCAGATCCATGCAGGTTTGGCTGTCTCAGTCACATGGAAATCTCAGTTAAAATGATTGTGTCCTGTCCCACTTCCTAGATCATGTTTGCCCAGATGAAGGATTAGTTCACTGCTTTCCAACACCCCTTTCCTCAGCTGAGTACACACCAAAAATCACAGTGTCACAGGATCACAGAACTTTAGAGGTTGGAAGCGACCTTCTGAGATCAAGCCCAACAAAGGAGTGCAATAAAAGAAAACAAAAAAATTGTTAAATCTGCTCAGCCTTTTTAGTCCTCTCAAAAGTACCATCTCCTACATGTCAGACAGCATGAAAGCCAGGCCATATATAAAAAGAAATAGCCCGGTCCAAACAAAAAAGCTATTTATATGTTAACATAGATCCTTAGTAGTCCTGAGAATTTATTTGAATACATTACAGCTTATAGTTTGTAAGCCTTAACTCAAATTTAGATGAAAGAAATCAGCATCAGTTGTGGCTTCATGAAAGACCAACATAAATTCTGAGAACAACACAGTTCTATTGCTACTTCATCTGGTGTCAAAAGCATGACTTCAGAGTGAATTTCCCAGACATATCCATGTATGACACACTCGTTCATTTCATGGAGCAGTTTCAGAGCATGATAATGAATTTTCTTTTGAAAAAGACTTAACCAAAACCTGTAGTCCAGAGGCTCTCATAACAGGTTTCCTCTGCTACACCCTTTAGTCCACATGACTTGTCTAGAGTTAATCAAACATAAAACAATCTGAGTTTCTGCAATGTGAATGTCATCCCTACGTTTGGTTTATTTTCTGTACTAACCTCCCCCTTTTGCTCTACACTACTCTACTAATGCAGATATACCTTCATTGTACTTCTGCTTAGCAAAATCTTGACTTGACTTGAGCCACATCCATAGTTTCCTAATACATAGGTAGTAGGATACTACTATACATACCACTTACAGATAGTAAATACAACTAAAGATTGCCTTACTATGTTGCTTGTCAAGATTAACACTCGGAATATTGGTGCTATCATCAAACTAAGATGTTGTTGTTCAATATTACAGACTGCAAGATTCCAGAGGGTTTTCACAAGACTACCAACACCTGAAAAGTGTTTCTGTCCTTACTCTAGTGTTCCTCTGTTGGTTGTCTTTCCAATCTTTTTAGTGAAGCAGAGTCTTCTTTGGGTTTGTTCCATAAAAGCTTTTGAGTGAGTCCCTCATAGTCTAAATTACATTTTGATCTCTGTGTTGGGTTGACCCCAACCAATAACTGAGTACCCTGTAGTTTGTTCAATCCCCACCAGAGGGATGGGCAAGAGAATCATAAGACAAAAAGTAAGAAAAAGTTGAGATAAAGATCATCTAACAAATGAAAGGGAAATAAAAAGAGTAAACCCAGGTTGCCCAGGTAGGTTGTGCAGTCTCTCTCTCTGGTGATATTCAAGACCCACCTGGATGTGTTTCTTTGTGATCTGGTACAGGTCACCCTGCTCTGACAGGGGGGTTGGACTAGATGATCTTTCAAGGTCACTTCCAGCCCCTTCTGTGATTCTATGAAAAAAATATGATGGAAAACCAATCACTCACCACCTCCTAGCAGCAGATTGATGTCCTGTCTTCAAGCAACAGCTGTTTACAAAAAAATTGTTCTCCACTTCCTACGGTTTTACAGTTGAGAATGAATATTGTATAATAATTTTGGGTCAGTTGTCCCAACTGTGCTTAATCCCAGCATCTTGCCCAACTTCCACCAAATTGAAGAGGACAGAGAGAAATGAAGATGCTGATGTTCTGCAAACATCATCAGCAATATGTAAAACATGAGAGTGTCAACAACATTGTTTTGGTCACAGATCTGACACAAAGAAAACTCCATCCCACCCCAGGAACATTAATGTTTGGTTTGTTTTAGCATTCTCAGATGGTACAGAAGATTTAAGCAGGTGGTTTTAAAATCTGCCCAGGATTAGCGAATTCTCCTTTGCAGACCCATCCTCACTGTTTTTGTTCAGTTGTATGCAGGCAGATCACTTCTTCTGGCAATACAAATAGTCATTGTCTCAGTTTACTGAGCTCAGGAGTTCAGGGCAACCTGAACTTGCACGTTGTTTCTAAAATGGTAGTAATCACCTGGAAAAAGCGGAGGTTATTTTCAGGGAACGAAATAGCAGAGCCCTTCTTGAAGCATTCTATTATTGTCATAATAAGTCAAATGTGGAACGTGAGAATCTGTCAGTAATAGTAAAGAAAGTCACTAGATGTAGAAGGACATATGATAAATGATACATGAGGTATCAGTCATGCTGATGTTAAAATTAGAGCTGGCCTTTACCATTTCATGAAGGACAAAGAAATGTGTGCTTCTGTAACTGAATTCCTGACACTGTGGGATTGGCAGCCCTGCTTCTGACAGGCATTCTGCCTGTAAGGAGACTTAATTAGGCACCTCATCATTTTCATAAGCGTTCCTGTCACTTGAGAGAACACAAGTATCCATTCTTTCTTACCCTCTTCTCTCCTCGTTTTCATGAATGGCATATGAAGAACCAACAAATGTCTCCACTCCAGCAGAAATTTTCAATATGTTTCAGTTCCAAGATTACAGCTAGACAATTGTTCAGAAAAAGTTTAAGGTCAAAAGCACACACTCAGCAAAATCTTCTAAATTTTGTAATATCTCTACACAAACCTCACAAAGTTGACTCCCTAACACTTGAGTAACCGAATATCTGAACAGCTCGATGCTGTAGTTGCTATGTACAGTATCTCCGTCATAAAGAATGTGAATCTGCTTGTTCTTATGGATTGTGCACACGTACAATTAAGACTAAAGCCTAATTCAAGCACCTGCAGCCTAAATGTGAAAAGTGAACAGTTAGAATAATCCATGGAGTAGCAATGAGAAGGTACTGTGAGTCACAGCCAAACGGACAGACTACCTGCTCGAAGAAGAAAAGAAAACAAGAGAAGAGGTACAACAGTCACTACCTTCCCATCTCATTTGTGCAGAATATTATCGTGCTGTCTAACCAGAATTTTCCAGTGGGAAGCTTTTTTCGTTTGGGTCCCACTGCCACTTTGTGCTTCTGAAAATACTGTTTTAACTCATTGAATATTAAATGGACAGTGTGATTATTTTGCTATAGGGCAATGTGAAAGTTTGAGAGAGATGATTCTTTCATTTAACTCTCCTCTGGTGAGATCTCGACTAGAGTACTGTGTTCACTTACAGGATCCTGTAAGTGAGGGTGGGTGAGGCACCCGAACAGGTTGCCCAGGGAGGTTGTGGATGCTCCCTCCCTGGAGGTGTTCAAGATCAGGTTGGCAAGGCCTTGAGTGACCTGTACTAGTGGGAGGGTCCCTGCCTATAGCAGAAGGTTGGAACTAGATCATCTTTGAGGTCCCTTCCAACCTTACCATTTTATGATTCTATGATTCTATATACAAAGAAAATTTCCCCAAACCTATTTGCAATTAACACACACACACAAATTCTACTATGTGGTTAGTAAATCTATCTTTGCTGAATGTATGTATTTAATCAGATTACTTTAAATGATTTTAGGAAAGGTTTTAGAAAATTTAAACAAGTCTTGCAGCACAACCTGCCACTTAACAGTTAAACATAAACTTTCAGAAACTTCAGAAAAGAGAGTTAGTTTACTCACTGGTCAGAGTCTCAATATTTATAATCCAAAAGTATATGTAGAAGCATACACGAGGAAGAATATAGTCCCTGCGACGTGGTGCCCTTCCACGCGGTGATGATGCAGTGTGGTTTTGCTGCTGGCATAGCTCCAACGGACCAGGTTGTCTGAGAAGATCCACAGACCCGAGGCAAATCCTCTGTAGCTCTTAGGAGGTCACTGGAGAGGGCAGTCACCTGGCAAAGCAGGATCCAGGTTTCAGGGCTGGAGCAGTCCGATGGGGTGCTGTGTATAGCAAAGCAGTCAGCCCTCAGGCTGGAGCAGCAGGTCGGCAGGTCCTGGTGTCACAACTCATCGCTAGGCCATTGCTAGGTTGTTCTGTAGACTTGGTCAAAGTCAAACGGACTGCGACTTGGCTGAGCTTACGTGGACAACTGTACTCCAGCATGGGGCAAGCCCTTCAGTCCCCTGACTCAGTGTAGAAGACAGGCAGGGTCAGGTCTGCAATTTGTGGGGTAGGCAAGTCCCAGCTACACACGTTGCAAAGCAGTGCAAACAGGTAGCCAACAAAACAAAGACAACAGTTGTAAGCAAACAAGCTGGATATGGTTTTAAGCATTTTGACAACTGTCTTTGACCAATAGCAACAGACAAAAACACCCCTGAAACCAATCTTAACTTATTTCACCAAAAAAGGGAGATGAACATGTCCAGCATCTTGACCTGTGTTTACCAGAAACAAAGCACAGTGCAGAATAACACGAAATATGGTGTCTCTATGGTAGACTGAGAGGCATCAAGGTTTTTGTCTGCTCTCCCACTTCTTCCACCTCTTCCACCCGGGAAGAAGGGGAGAAAGGGGAGGGGTAATGTGGGTATTCAGGTAACTGTTTAGGACATGTTTTGGATATGTATTTTAGGTATAATTTGGGCCTTCCACCACAGGTACATTACTCAGTGTATAAAAATTCACTCTACCTGGCTGCTCTCAGTTTTTCCTGTGCTGTAGAAAACCTGAGCGCATTCCACAATATTCAGGATCATCTCCAAGACATGCTACAGTTTGATCATAGAATCATAGAATGATAAGGTTGGAAGGGACCTCAAGGATCATCTAGTTCCAACCCCCTGCCATAGGCAGGGACACCTCCCACTAGTACAGCTCACTCAAGGCCTCATCCAATCTGGCCTTGAACACATCCAGGGAGGGAGCATCCACAACCTCCCTGGGCAACCTGTTCCAGTGCCTCACCACCCTTACTGTAAAGAACTTCCTCCTAACATCCAGTCTAAATCTCCCCTCTGCCAGTTTAAGCCCATTGCCCCTTGTCCTGTCATTGCAGGACCTTGTAAACAATCCTTCCCCAGCCTTCCTGTAGGCCCCCTTCAGATACTGGAAGGCTACTATCAGGTCCCCTCGAAGCCTTCTCTTCTCCAGGCTGAAGAGCCCCAACTCTTGTAGCCTGTCCTCATAGGAGAGCTGCTGCAGCCCTCTGATCATCTTTGTGGCCCTCCTCTGATCATCTTTGTGGCCCTCCTCAAACTATATATCAAACTATATCAAAATAGTTACTCTGAATTTGTTAACCATAAATTCACATGTATAGTGTAAAGTAGAATTAATGTTATATCATGATGGGCAGAAAGCATCAAACCCTCTAAACATGAAGCCTGCCTGTTCCAGGTATCCTAAAACTGATTTGTGACTAAGATGTTTTCACATCTGTGGGGAAAGAGCCTAGGTTACCACGGGGCAGGATGGCAAGATGATTTAGAACACTTTGGATACAAGGTCATTTACAAACAACAGGTAGGAAAGCTGTGGCTCTAAGAGTGGCTTTCGGGTTCTGGTAGACAGTTGATCAAATACAAACCAGCAGTGTGACCAGAGGGCCAAGAAAGCTAACATAATCCTGACTTGTATTAGAAGCACTATGGCCAGGAGGAACAGGGAGGTAATCATCCCCCTGTACTGAGAAATGGTGAGACCACACCTTGAGTGTTTTGTTCAGTTCTGGGCCCCTCACTACAGGAAGAGTGTAAAGGTTCTGGAGTGTGTCCATGGAAGGGTAATGAGGCTGGAGAAGTGTCTCCAAGGAATGTCTAAAGGAGTTGGGATTTTTCAGTCTGGAGAAGAAGATGCTGAGGGGAGACCTCATCACTCTCTACAACTACCTGAAGGGACATTGGAGTGAGAAGGGGTCAGCCTCTTCTCCTTGGTGTCAAGCTACAGGAATATAGGAAGTGGTTTCAGACTTCATCAGGGGAGGTTCAGGGTGGATCCTAGGAGACACCTCTCTACAGAGAGGGTTATCAAACAGGGGTAGTTGTCTGCCCAGGGAAGTGGTTGGGTCACTGTCCCTGGAGCTGTTTAAGCAGTGTGTGGACCTGGTCCTTAGGGGCATGGTTTAGTGTTAATCTTTTAGTGTTGGATTGAGGGTTGGACTGGATGATCTTTGACCAGATGTACTCTGAGATTTGGCAATTCTGTGTTTGTATTAAATGAAGATTCATGAAGCTGGCCTGCCAAACACCTGAAGGAAGGAGTCTTATGAAGGTAAGACAGCCTTGTTTTGGGTAAACCTGATGACATAGGGCTCAAATAACATAAACACCTGTGAAGGTTTGGGAGTTTCCCCCACCCCCCCACACTTTGTAAAATGACCCAGACTAGCACTCAGTCGGCTGGAAGTTAAATGATGAAGCTATATTTACAACTTTGCACAATGTACAGCAGATATTTACACTATATACACAATATTTAAAGAAATATACAAGTAAAAGGTAATACAGCAACACAACTCCCCTCCCAGAAATCAGAGACCCCAGGAGGGGCTCCCAACCACCCTTCCACCTTCTCCCCACCCCTGTACCTTACCCCAAGGTTTGCCTTACGTGCAAGGTAAATTAGGAAGATCGGCCAGGGGGTCGAAAAGTGGTTAGTGAGGATTAATCAGCAGAGGAGCCAGAGCCCAGAAGCTGCTAGATCCCACCAGCAGCTCCTGCTCAAGCAAGCGACAGAGAGAGACTGACTTATCTATTGGTTTGGTTAGTGTTCCCAAACAATTCTCCAGCAAGCGTATGAGTGAAGTAGACATCATGATGTTTTCCTTTCACAGCCTATAGTGCAATTTTCTCTATTAAAATATTCCAATTAGCCTCAAACCAGCACAACACCCAACTTCAAATAAGTTTTTGAGGGCTAGGTTGCCTGAGCGAAGTCATTTACTTGATTAACTGCAATTTTAATATTAAAATTGACACCCCTCAATATGCTGGTGAGGAAAATTAAGTACTTGGTAAACACAGATGACTATGTTATTCAACTTTCCTCTCAAATCATCACCCAGAGACGGGGACAACCTGGACTAGGGTATAAAACCCAGGAGAGAGATATCTCTAGTGCACACACCACTGACACAAATATCAGGACCAGCAAGTAGGAGTGCAACATGCTTCAGCAGCAGAAATGCAGTGTGAACAGCACTAGCACCACATGCAGCAGCAGCAGCAGCTGGGAGGGAAATACAGAAACGAGGATGCTCAGTGGGCTGTGCTCCTTTTCTTCCATCCAAGACAAGCACATCTTTGTTGGTGAGATTTTTTTTTCATTCAACACATGGATTAACTTTTGCTACATTTCTATTACATGTTGGAACTACTGCAAAGTTTTGTCTCTCCAACTGTGTCAGATGTTACCAGGATTTATTAACCTAAGACCATCTTGCAGCCAGTGCATTTATCACCAGCAATCTCTAATCTTCTTGTATCTGTCACTTTCAAAAAATAAACCATTTAATTGCTTTAACTTTCTGAACTTGTGTCAGAACAAGTCCTTATTAGGGCACTGAAAACAGAGGCAAATGTCAAATAGTTTCAGCAAAAGTCTTGGATTCTAAAATAGGCAAACATGGGGATCCTACCCTTAATCTCTTGGTCAATCCAGAATTGTTGACTTTACAAGGTAGTTGTTACTCTCTTTTTTTGGTTTTGTTGGTTGGTTTGTTTTGTTGATGTTCACTTTTTGGTTGGGTTTTGTTTGTTTGAGGTTCTTTGCCTATTGTTCCAGTCCAGAGGAATCCTGGGTGTGAGAGGTTTGGATTCTTGGGCACAAAATCAAAGCACAAACGGTATCAAATGCATGGGCTAGCTTTATTGCATTCACATGACTTACACACACAAGGATAAGGATGGAGATAGGGAGAAAGTAAGGGGGGGTGTGGTGTGGAGAAAAGAGAAAGAAAAGAAAGTGAAACCCCCCACCAGAGAGAGGTCACCCCAGAGTCATTCAGTGTCCCAAAAGTCCATTTGCAGAGAGTGGGTGGGGAAAGTTCGGTCTGCAGGTTGGAGGTTCTCTTCTTTTCCCTGGCTCCTTCATTGAGTATGCGTGTTTTTCAGAGAATCATTTAGCATTTTCCAGGATTAATTTGCTTAGCCAGGCCCACTGTCCAGTGGTCTTGGGTATGTTCAGTGTGGTAGGGGGTTTCCAGGGTTGAGCGCCCCTTGTCTGTCCAGTGTCTCCAAAATAATTGCCACTGTCGATAAATCAGGAGCTGCTACATGGTAGTTGGGCCAGAATCAGCATCACCTGTCACAACAGGAAGACTTCATCTCCTATGTGTGTTAGGTGACAAGAGCTCAGTTCCAGGTGTAGCGGTCCAGAATGGTGATCTTTCAGTCCATGCAAGCTGAGCAGTCAGACAGGTGGTCCCATGGTGGCATTCACAAGCTCAGTCTGCATTCCCTGATTGGTTTCCTTGTCCAGTTGTTGCATATTGGGGAGCTTTTGGGAGTCTGAGGTCAGGCAGGAGGGGATTTTTTTCTGAGATGTTGGGACATATGGTTTATCTCAGTCTCTGACACCTATAAAATTATTGAAAGAAAAATAATTTTGACTTTAAGATCTTAGAACTCTGAAATCCAATGGATGTTAAAGCAAATCATTCTAGTCAAGTCCACAAGGAATTTTTTTTTAAAAATAAATTACATAACCTTTAAAGAAGACTATTTAAAAAACATTATAGGTATCGTCGTCAACAAATGAGGAAATAACAGTGGAATTTCTGAAATATCATGGTTTTTCTCAAATCTGAGCTTTTAACTTTGGAAAAGTTTTATCAGAAAGATGCAGTCTGCCTTATTTCATTGGAAGAATTTTTTTGATTGAGACATTGTTAACAAAAAGGATCCTACTTTCAATGGAACAAAACCATGGAGAAGTCTATTTTAAATAAAAAATTATTGTTTGTTTTCTGTTTTCCATTTTCTAAGGAGATAGGACAAGCCAACCGAATCACAAATTTAATGATGTATGCTAATATTTTTATTCAAAAGCTGTTAAAGAGCTTCTTTGGACATCTCAGTGTATTCCTACTTTTTCCAAAGGCTCCTTACAGACAAGTCTAAACCAACTAGTAGTAAACAAAAAATAAAGCCCAAATGATAACCAGTGAGGTACTCCTAACCCCTGTGTCTCTTAATTAGTTGGCATAAGAAATTCAATGCACAGGGATTTAAAAGTAGAGGAAGCACTAAAAAACGGTGTGCAGACACAGGCGCTTTCACTTGTAAACCTACAGTTGAAAATTCCTGCAATAAACTTTGTGTAACACTAAACCTCCTGTTGCTGCAGAGCAGCAAGTGTGAGAGACCTTGCATCACAGTATCTGGTGCTAATGTTAACAGAGTCTAATTACAAAACCTGTTAGTCCCTCCAGGAGGTTTTCTGAAGAATTCAAAAGGAGGCAAGCAACACTCAGTGATCAGACAGATAATGTGACTCAGTCAGACATGCATGACAAAAACATCTGCAACGTGCAGGTGTCTGCAGGAGTGACATGATGGCATGTCAACTGTAATTGTATCAGACTGGCCTTGCTCTACTTGGAGGTCTCTGATTAAAAATGCCATGCTTACTTTCTTCATCCTGTTGAGGCTGACCTTGGATGTTGCAGATGACATTTTAAACAATTCTTTTGCCAGCTCTATGAGAGAGATCATTAGCAAGACAGACAACACAATGCAGGAACTGCCACTTTGGATCAGACCTGTATTTCATCATGTCCTGTATTATCTCCCTGTTGATAGCCCTCTCCAAGAGCTTTAGGGAAGGGGAGAGAAGTCATGCTGTAGGAAGGCTGTGGAGCATCTCTTCCACAAGGAAAATGTGGCTGGTGCTTCAACATCTTCTCCCAATCAAAAAAGTAAGATAGGTAACCCTGGCACTAGGGATTATAGCTATAGAAGCAGAAAACAGTGAGGCCTAATTCCCTGTGAACATCACAGTTATGTGATCAGCACAACATGACAGAGGCAGAGCAGAAAGTTTTCGCATCACTTTACCTACATCTAGCATGGGTGCTTAAATTGGAGCATTGTAAATGTCTTTCCTTGATCTCACCAGATTTTGTCTTTGCTTGTAGTATGTGATCAATGGTATTTCTCTTCCTTAGAAGAATAAGATGAGATTAAATTCTAAAAGATGTTAAAATTCACAGACGTTTTTGTCATTAGGAAAACTAAAGAAAATAAATATTAGTAAAAGAGACCGAGAGCCTGAGTGCTGTGGACCAGATTTTGTACTTTGCACAATATATAGAATCATAGAATGGTAAGGTTGGAAGGGACCTCAAGGGTCATCTAGTTCCAACCCCCTGACATAGGCACAGACACCTCCCACTAGTACAGGTTACTCAAGACCTCATCCAACTTGGCCTTGAACACCTCGAGCGAGGGAGAAACCACAACCTCCCTGGGCAACCTGTTCCAGTGCCTCACCACCCTCGCTGGAAAGAACTTCCTCCTAACATCTAGTCTAAATCTTCCCCCTACCAGTTTAAACCCATTGCCCCTTGCCCTGTCATTGCAAGACCTTGTAAATAATCCCTCCCCAACCTTCCTGTAGGTCCCCTTCAGATACTGGAAGGCTACTATCAGGTCCCCTCGAAGCCTTCTCTTCTCCAGGCTGGAGAGCCCCAACTCTCTCAGTCTGTCTATTGTGAGGCATTTTCTCTATTTTGTAGAGAAAGTCAATTTTTCTTTCTGGATATATTATAAAATGTAACTCTAATAAAAGTAATGTCTTATGCTAATGGTTTCACTCATGGAGGAAGAAAGAAACAAACATGCGCACATAGGTCATAGAGTTGTGTGCCCAGAGTTCTGTGACCTGTCCCAATACCTTCTGGAGTAAAGTTTTTTTTTCCTGTGCTTCTCCTCCACCTTCCTCTTTATTTGTAGTACTCAGGAAACAAAAAACAATCTGGGCTCTCAGTTTTCTGAAATATGTCTCTCTTTCTTGTGTCCCACTCTTCATGTTGTTTAGAAGTACCCATATAAATGATTTATAATGTATTACTACTTTCCAAATCTACTGTCTTTGCTTGCAGGAAGGGATAAAGATGTGCTTTCACCATGACAGTTCCCAGCAGTTTTGCCAGTTGAAGTGTCTGATGCGAGCTCCAGGATCTGAATAGCTGTGAGCATCCATAGGAGATGGCTCTAATAGATTTGATATTCCTTTATTCATTCTTCCTCTTTTAATCAGAGTTCTTTGAACAGGAATGAGAAATGTATTATCTGGTGAAAAAGAAGCAAACAGCAAGGAAAGAAGCAGATGATGGCCAAAGACATCGCTATCACCGAGCAGAACAATAATGAAGAAAGCTTTGTGTGATTGAGTTTGTGAAAAACAAGATATGGATCTTGAATAGTGACACTGTCTTGTGTTATGGACAGAATAAATAGAAGATTTTTTTATTTTTTTTAATTACAATAGTTCTCTGTGAAACTTCAAAAAAAGCACTGAAATGAAAGAAAACCATAAATAAACAGTGCATGTAGGAATGCTTTTTC
This sequence comes from Eubucco bourcierii, assembly GCA_013396675.1. NCBI lineage: Eukaryota > Metazoa > Chordata > Aves > Piciformes > Ramphastidae > Eubucco > Eubucco bourcierii. The sequence continues at coordinate 30,268 of VWZE01023739.1, forward strand.
AGGGGAAATTCTCCTTACTTCCCTTAATAAGCAAGCCCTTAATAGATTTAAAGGAATCTCACAAGGACAACTCACAACAAACCCATGATGAATAGTCTCATCGTGCTACCATTTTGTGAAAACAGAAATAACCCCTGACACACTAAACAGCCATTCTGCTCCATGAGATGTCAGATAAATGTAGCTATGGAAAACTACAGAATCTCAGGTGCACTGTGCTGGAAGGGACCGATAAAGGTTGTCTAGTCCTACAATCCTGCAGTAAGCAGGGACAATCCCAATCAGATCAGGTTGCTCAGAGCCTGATTGAGCCTTATCTTGAGTGTCTCCAGGGATGAGTGTTATGAATATTCAAATTTGATATTTGGGAAATACGAACTATTAAAACTTTATTAACAGTAATTCCCACACCAAACAAATACACAACCCTAAACAGTGAACTATTTACAGTTTACCAGAGTCTGAATATCCAGTTGGGAATCATTTACACAAAAGTCATAAAGGAAATTTTAAAGTAGCTTAGAGAAGAAATAATGAGATGCAAATATCCAAGGGTGAGGTGCTGCCAGACATAAAATGGATTCCCTTTGCCCTGGGCAGGGCTATTGGCAGGTAAACCAGAGACTCCAATTGATTTAGTAGCCACATTTACTCACTGATCAGTGCTGAAGTAATAAACGAGGAAGTTACAATTTCAATTTATGCTTTTGATGCAATCACGAGGCAGAGAGGGTAGCAGAGTCTGAACGTGCTGCCAAAATGAAAAACAAAGCCTGGGATGGAGCCACGTGTTCCCTGGGGCTAGCCTGCAATACCCTGCTGCAGGAGGAGGAGGAACATAGCCTGGAAGCAAGTGAGGTTAAGCCCTGCCCAGAGAAAAACCCCTTCAATCACTCCTCAAGGCAAAATAGACCACTGGCAGGAGAGAAAATTGATACCCAACCAATCAGACAGGGCATCAGCATTGCAAGCAAGTGCTCAGGGCCTGTTTTGCCCCAGCAGGACAATGAGACCTCCACTACCTCCCTGGACAATGTATTCCAGTGTTCCACCACCCTCACAGTAAAGGACTTCTTCCTAACGTACAATCTAAACCTACTTAGCTGTAGTTTGAAACCACAGCCTCTTGTCCTAGTGCTACACATCCTTGTAAACTGTCCCTTCCCAGATTTCAGTACTGGAAAGCTGCTATAATGCCTTTCAGGAACCCTCTTTTCTCCAGGCTGAACAATCCCGTCTGTCTCAGCCTGTCCTCCTAGGAGACATATGTTGTGGAAGATACATGTCGTGGCTTGCCCAGGCATGATCCCTTGGTCCCTTCCCTCTACTGAGGAGGGAGGAAGTAGAGTGCAGGGAGAAGAAAAAAGGCTTGGAGACACCCACTTTGCGGGGCCAAGACTTGCCCAGACTTGTTCCTCTCAAAGAAGAGACAGCAAGCTCCTGGCTTCACCTAATGTGACCAAGTTTAGCAAAGTGCCATTCAGATTGGTGGATTTCTGTGGCCAAAGGAGCCATTACATTTGGGCAAAACAACAAATAGGCCCTGCCATATGCATGCTGCAGCTTTTACTTTTGCTTTGCCTGCTCTGCCCTGCCATATTATGTTCTGCTTTGAATTTCAAGATGCCTACAGAATTCCCTTCAAGTTTTGAGTACTGTCTGATACTATTTTGTGGGTAAATTTTCAAAGCCTCTCTCTAAAAAATTCTGTCACCTGATTCTACTGTGCCTTTCTGCCTTAGCAGTAGAAAGCAGCCTCTCGAGTCCCCTGATGGGCAAGAGGTATAATTGAAATTAATAACCTTTTTCCAATTTTAGTGTTTGCATTTGCTAGTTATTTCTTAAAGTGTTCTAGTTTTCCTGTTCCCTGTGTGTATAAGTATCCAAACCATGCATTTCAACCCTTGTAAATAATTTTTCTGGTGAGATTTGATGTTAATAAACAACTATCATAGTTATTAATGATCTTTGTGTGGATATCAACATTAATGTTGATTATTAATTTTACATAATTCATAGCAACATACGCCAGCTGTTTGATCATCTTTGTGGCCTTGCTCTGGAAGCAGTCAAACAGATCCATGTTCTTTTTGTGTTGAATACTCCAAAGGTGGATGTAGTACTTCATATGAGGTCTCACCAGAGACAGCAGAGTGACAGAATCTCCACTCTTGATCTGGCTATGCTTCTGTTGATGCAGCCTAAAATGTAATTTGCCTTCTGGGATGCAAGTATGCATTATGCGCTCACTCATGTCCAGCTCTTCACCCACCAGCACCCCCAAGTCCTTTTCTACAAGGCTGCTCTGTCAAATCTTCTCCCAGCCTGTGCTGATAACAGGAATTGTCCTGACACTGTTGCAGGACCTTGCACTTGGCTTTAACGAATTTCTTATGGTTCTCCTGGACTCAGTTTTCCAGTTTATCCAGGTCCCTCTGGATGATATCCAGTCCCTCTGGCATACTGACCACACCACTCACCTTGGTGTCATCTGCAGACTTGTTGAAAGTGCACGCAATCCCACTGTCTATATCATTGATGAAGATATTGAATAGCACTGTCAGTATGGAACCCTGAAGGACTCCACTTGCCAGGCATCTCCATTTGGACATTGAATCATTGGCCACTACCCATTGTATATGACCATNCTTGTCCACTCATGTCACTCCATTGTTGAAAACCACTATGTTGATCAGGCAGGATGTGCCCTTAGTAAAACCACACTGCTATCTCAGGTCACCTCCCTGTTCTCCATGTGCCTTGTCAGAGCATCTTGGAGAATCTGCTCCATGATCTTCCCAGGCACAGAGAAGACTTGAAATCTGTTTAAAATAGTTTAAAGGCAGATCACAGAAAATTAGTTCTAGGGTAGAAATAACTACATCACTCTTAAACTAGGAAAGTGAGAACTCATCACCTTCCCTTGTTCCAAGACCTGATACCCACCAGAGTTGTGTGTGTCAACTCCTGTAGAGCACAGACTCGTGCTTCACACATGCTCCCTGCACACATGAATTTTCTCAAGCTTTAAATGGAATATATAAAAGTAAAGGCCCAATGAAGTATGATTTAAATAGTAATTCTTGAAACAACTGGTGAGGTTAACTCACAATGTTTTCTGGAAATACTGATTACATGACTGGAAATGAAGGTGGAACAGCTCCAAACCTCAAGTATTTAGTGTGATTAAATACACATGCATACAAGATGACAAAGAACATTGATATGATCAAATAAACTTCATACCCAACTTTCAAGTGCATGATGTGATGTGACTATCATCTCCTAGCCAACAGAAAACATGACCCAACCATAGCTATTGTGGTGGAGGGCCTAAATTACACCTGAATGCCCATTTTGCCCCCCTGCCTCCCATCTCCCCTTCTCCCCTTCCTCCTGAGCAGAAGAGCGGGAAGGCAGACAAAGGCCTAGGCGCCTTCCAGTCTGCCATAGAAATCCATATTTGGAATCACTATATACCTTGCTCTGTTCACCGGTAAACAAAAGTCATGGTGCAGGGCCCGTGATCTCCTTTTTTGGGGTGAGGTAACTCAGGATTAATTGCTATTGGTCAAATCCTCCCGCTCAAGAACTCTTAAAAACCCAAACCAATTTATTTGCATCGCTGCCGCTTCTATGGTTACCATCCTGCTTGATACCTGTTGGCACTGCCTGGTGTCACATAGCGGGGAACTCGTCTTTTCCCCACAAACACCGAACTAGAGGACTGTAGGGCTTGTTCTGTGCTGAGATACACAGTAACCCATCTGAACTCAGTCCGTCTAATGTTGGCCGAGCCTCTGAAACAACCCTAGGCCATTTGCGATATCGTGACTCGCTGAGCCTCGCAAATGGCCAAACTGTTCCAGCCCAGGCTGACTGCTCCGAGGAACCTCCTAAGAGCCACAGCGGATTCACCTCGCTGCGGTCCGCAATCCCTGGGTAGACCCCGTTGAGCTGCGTTTGCATCGCCAGAGCCACAGTCACGTGAGAGGCCGCCATGCGGCACAGACTATATAATTTCTCATTTCTAGTCCCCATCTATACTTCTGAGTTATTAATTCTGAGACTCCAATCTATGAGTAAATCCTCTTTTCTGAAGTCCGGGAAAGTTTGCATTGAGTCTTGGGGCAGCAGTTTGAGTTGCAGGACTTTATAACTGTTCATTTTCCTAAATGTCTCTTAAAAATCATTTAAATTAATTTTATTGTATATATATTCATTCTGCAAAGATAGTTTTTCCAACCGCATATAAGAATCTGTATTTGAATTGTATATAAGTTGGGGAATTTTCTTGGTTTAATAAAAATATTTAATATTTTTATATTGGCCTTATTACAATTCATTTATAACCCAGATTCATCCCCTCCTTAACAGCTGTATGCGCCATTCTACCTGGACAGAGAAAAATTAAACAGTAATTGTAGAGCTAATATGAGACCTGAGTAGACCCACCCACGGGTCCTGAGGGAACTGACAGATGAAGTTGCCAAGCCACTGTCCATCATATTTGAAAGGTCATGGCAGACTGGTGAAGTTCCTGCTGACTGGAGGAGGGC
>VWZE01023740.1:0-20025 GCA_013396675.1 Eubucco bourcierii
GAGAAGGTTTCCAGGAGACCTTATAGTAACCTTCCAGCATTTGAAGGGGACCCGCAGAAAGGCTGGGGAGGCACTATTTACAAGGTTTTGTAATGACAGAACTAGGGGCAATGGGTTTAAACTGGTAGAGGGAAGATTTAGACTAGATGTTAGGAGGAAATTCTTTCCGATGAGTGTGGTGAGGCACTGGAACAGGTTGACCAGTGGCTGCTCCCTCCCTGGAGGTGTTCAAGGCCAGGTTGGATGAGGCTTGAGTGATCTGTCCTAGGGGGAGGTGTCCCTGCCTATGGCAGGGGATTGGAACTTGATGATCCTTGAGGTGCCTTCCAACCTTACCATTCTATGATTCTACCCCTATGAATTGGCTGTTGGTTAATATTGTGAACGTGCCCCTCAAAACACCATTATATATATATATATGGTATAATAGTCTTTTTTTGCATAACTGTTCTGTTATTGCATAATTGTTTTACGTTTTGCTATCAACATTGAAAAAGGTAGACTGCTGGCTAAGCAAATCAACTAATGAAACTGCTTTGGTTCACTATTAGTAAGGGTTCTGTAAGACATGCTGCTTTATACTGGCCCTGGTTGCAGAAATTGTTGGGGTTTATTATTACTTATTGTAATTCTCTTGTATATGACTTATTGTCTGCTGTTGTTTACCATGCCAGCAACATAGATTCCATAGATATAACCGTGAATTAGAACTGTAGTTGTTATGGATGAACAGAAGCTTCATTGCTTTGTAACTATCTGTGAATGTGACTGCTGGACAAGGCTTTCAATGAAATAACTGAAAATCAAAATGGAAGAGATTAGAGAAAGCAAGTAGCAAAATGAATCCTTAGCCATGGAACCAGACTGTGTGCCACCAGAATCTTGGAGACTGGGGGGAAAACTGCTATGTAAGTGATGAAGAAAGTTATTGTGTAAGTGATAAAGAAAGGGGGATGCAGTAATGACTTTCAAGGGTACCTGACAGCTACTTTTCTGTTACGTTCCAAACACAGTGGTGTTTTTTAGTATTACATCATTAAGGGCACGCTTTGACCACCTCCTGGCACATACGAGCCCTGTGTGACAAGATGTATAAGGTATAGAAGTAATGCAGAGCTGTGATACAGCATAGTAACCAATTCCGGCACTATCAGTGAAGACTTCCACTAAGCGTTGGTGCCTTGTGATCTTAAAGTCTGCACTATGCTCCACTACTGTGTGGTGTAGTGCATTCATACAGTAGTATATAGAATAATTAAACTTTTTTAAAAATTATTATTAATAAAGGAGGGGGAAATGTGGGAATTGGTATGGATACAATATCACTGCAGAGACAGCACAAAGACAGCCAACTGATAAGGAGGCAAAGAACAATTTGTGAGCAATGAATCAGGGTAATAGAAAGGCATTGACGGAGGAACTATTCCTCAGCTCTCTAGCACCTGCTCAGACACCTGGCCCTTTTTATGGTTTCAGCCTTGTGGAAAGGAACATAGATAGCTATCTCTTAGATTCAGGGAGGATGCTCTCTGTTTATGCCAATTCTAACTATAAAGCAGTCTATTCTTTCTTGGCCTATATGCTGTGCTAGGCAGACCCAGTCTACCATGCTGGCATATTTCAGTGGAGATTACCTGTTTCTTATACACTCTCTTACGGACATAAACCACTGTGTTGAGCAATAAAGATGATTCTGCACACGTCAAGCTGCAGGTCCATGACCTCAATGCCACACATGAACTTTCCAGGAATTTAAGCATCATCACAACCTTCTGGTTTTTGCTAAAGGATGAAGACACTCTCTCTAATCTTGTCATGCTGAGGTTCAGCACAGCATAGTGTACAGTTCAGCAGCTCTTCATGGCACACTTCACCTTTGATGGGGCTATTACTATAGGCAGAACCAGTAATACTCAATATCCTATGTTTCTTACTGCTGTATAAAATGCTATACAGAAAAAATACACTATGCCTCGTTGAAGAATTTAGGATAAACCATGCATTTTAAACTCAGAAACCCTGCTCAGACTGAGACAAGGTCGTCTTCCTGGTGGAGACACAGCTTCAGTACCTGTAACTCATACTGAAGTGATCAGTGGGGTTAACAGTAAAGACATATAGCCACCTAAATTTCAGTAGTGTGTAATCTACCAGGTTCCCTAGAGAATATTTATAATCTCAGAGTACAATTTTTTAGCTATTAATATAATATCCAGGTTAGTTGAATTAAAGCTAACCCATGTACATGTTGCAATCATGCTTTCAATCACAGGACAGAAAAACATTCAAACAGCTGAAAAAATACGTCTTTGTGGGCACACCTGCCTCACAAAGGTAAACACCACTGGCTTCATCAGTGACCTGGAGGACAGTCAAGACCTGGCTTCAAGCCATGTGAGGACACAGGTGCAGTTCTGTAGCACAGTTTCTCCCAGAGCCTTCCTGTATTGCATAATGGAAGAGCTCACATCCACCATCACAGAGGCAGGATTCAATGCTCCTTGTTTCCATATAAGACAGTTTTTCCTCAGAGCTGCAGCGACCCACTGCTCTCCAGAATGGAAAACAGCCAACATTTCCCATGTGTGGTTGGAGGGTCATGGCATTAGACTGGAGCTCTTCTCCTCAGAATAAGAACGTGAGTTACTACTCAGTTCAGAAACGTTTGTTACAGTATGGATTTCTTCAGACAAGTAATGAAGTGTCTCCTGTGTCTCAAGTTCCTCACCTGCAGTATTCTTTCATCTACCTGAAAGAAGCACAATGTTAAATCTAAGCAGCATTGTAGTAAAAGTTCTGGTAGATTCTTTATTATATAAGAAGAACAAGTAGAAGTGAACACAGAATAATTACTATTGCATTGTCACCACATCTATGTTTCTTTTCTCTTTTAAAAGAAGATAAGTAGAAATAAAATTTGGGGTTAGCTGTTGCAATTAGATTCTTTAAAGGCTTAAAAAATACCTACCCGTGCACTCTTTCCTCTTCCAAATCGATGAGAAAGTTTAATCTGAATCAACTGGCCAACCTGACTGAATTAACAACTTTGTAACTGTGGCACTATGATTGGGGACCTAATCTCCTTTGCCACTTTGGCATCACTTACATGATGGAAATACTGAGCTAAATTCTAAGTCATGTTGAAGAAGCAGGCTGGGGAAACACACAACAACAAAAGGCTTCTGGGCTCCATAAGGAACTGCACAAGACAAGTAGTCAAATACTCAAGCTTGTAGGTAAGACCACAGCAGTTAGGTACACCATGTTGCACATTTGTTGTAAAACTGTATGCAGACACACTACCAAATAATCATTGGCTTCAGGCATCTTGGCATTCTCTCTCACTGCTGCTAGGCAGGTGAGGACAAAACGCTGATGCCACTGGTGGACACTGTAACTGTCCCAGGGCTGATGGTCTCCAGGTGACTTGATCCAAGAACAACAGATAACAGTTGAAAAAGAGACTTGCCTTTGTAATCCTCATTTTGAATAAACAGAGGGCACCCAGCAGGTTGTACACAAATCCTCTGGCCCACTCCAAAAGCTCCTTCACCCTACATCTACACCCAAATGAAGGGACACTGAGTGGTCCCAGCTGCACCATGAACATACCACCAATAACAGGCTGTTTGGGTCACCCTTGTATCACACATATAGAAATGTGTGTTAAAGAGGGGAACAAATGCTGCAGTCCAGGTGAAGCTTTCAATGATGAAGCACAGGGTGCCTGATCTTCCACCCAGCAAACCCTGACAAATTAAGCTGAGACTATGGTCACTGTTCTCAGCTCAGAAGCTGCTTTAAAAAATCTCATGATATATAGATCTTGCCACAGCGCAATAGTTTATAAGCCACTGACATTGTTGAATGTTGTTTACAATGTACCCTATGAAGAACATTGGTCAGGTACCACTCAGACAAAAAAAGTCTTTCCTCAGTAAGAGAGCAGCCCCTCTCAGGTTGCAATGATACTGGATGAAATGGGTTGAGAAATTAACCCTCAAATAGAACACCAGCTAGGCCTCACATGTTACCAGTAAAAGGTTAGTACAGAGTGTGGAGGAGTCAGAAAGGTGAAGGAACAGTGACAGAGCCAGAGCCCAAAAACCAAGAGAATTAAGTTTATATGTTTCCATTTTATCCCTCTTAGCAAATCAATGAATGATACAGACTTTATAATTATTATTATTTTACATCCATTGGTCTAATTTGTTTACATTCTGCGCTGAACTTTTGGGAAAGTCTCAGTTTCTCTTATGGGAATTTTCCAATAAGCCTTAAGCTACTACACTGGGTTTTCAACAAAGACACACCTTAAGGGAACAACGTTCCACTGCCTGAAGTTGCATCTGATCTGGGTGAAATTTCACTATATGAAATTAAATTGTGAAGACACACCACTGAGACATCACAAGAGCTGGTTAAAGTTGGCACAAAATCAAACAAACTCAGCAAGAAAAAGCAGTGGACAGGTACTGCTAACACTGTCTTGGTTTGCTTTATTTTCATGCAGCTATTTTGAAAGATATGTCAAAACAGAAAAATAAGTGAGATGTATTTTCTGCAAGTGTTAAACTTCAAGCTGAAACAACCTAAATGCTCAACAGAGGTCACATAAAGATAGCCTAGCTTACTACCAGTTGTCAAATCTTTTCTCTCAGGCCTCTCTCTCTCATTTGGAAAACTTGTGTCAAGGCACCAGCCTTGTCAAAATCAACAATCTGAAAAACAATACTTCTATCTGTTGTTAATCAGAATGTTTCTGCTTATTAAAAAAAAAAGAAAAAGAAAAAGAAAAAGAAAAAGAAAAAGAAAAACCCCCACAGAAGTTCATATTTACAGTTATAGTTATATGCAGTGCAGTTTTGGTTGTTTTCTGTTTTCCAGACTTTATGTGAACTGTATCTTCATTTTATTGAATGTTGATAAATATTTCAAGTATCAAACTGTGATGTTCTGAATGCTAGCTGAATGCATGGGGTGCTTTCTTATTTCATGTGCATTTGCTAACAAAATGAGAACAAAGTTCACATTAAAGTATCTGTAATACAAATAATTGCACTTCATGACAAAACAGGCATTGATACACTCTGTTCAGATGCTGGAAGCTGAGTAGATAGCACAACAAGGTAGCATCTGTTAGCATTTGCTGGCAACAGAGAAAATGTTTGTGCAAATTAACTGCTCAGGATAACACCAGTTTTCCTTATTCCATTTTCTCTTATCAGGAGAATGAAGATGTAAACCTCACTGAAGAGAAGATTTTTCCAGCTTCCCACAAGAGCACAAATAATAACAATAAAAATATTCTACTTAGTAGAAAATATTATTTGAACAACTACCTGCAGTAAGATTTGTGTTTTCCAGGGATATTTCTTGAATACTGCATCTGCTTAGGGAACCCACTCAGTGTTTCAAAAGTACTCACCAAATGGAACAATGTATTGCAATAGATTGCAGTGAGAAATCATCTGTGCCACAGTGCACAGAAATTTTCTGTGCCACACAACCTCACTGTGCCACAGTGAGAATGGAATTCTCCCACTCAAAACGAAGCTTCAGCTACAGTATAATGAATATCATTCCAGTTTGCCACTTAATTATTGCATTGACTTCAGTAAGTCATTTTACATCTCTCCTTTTATTTCTGCTCACACATTTCTTTAGAGGTGGGAGAGTAGGTGGGCAAGGAGCTTAAAACATAATGATAGATAATCTCTCTACCAGGAATAAGGTTTTACTACTAATTAAAAAAAAAATATTTTTTTTTAAAAACTGTCGAAAACCTGTTACAATAAGAAATGCGTCAAGCACTTCAGCATTAATATACACTAACAGTATATCTTAGAGCCATAGAAGCATAGAATTAACCAGATCATCCAGATCCAACCTATCATCCAGCCCTATCAAATCAACTAGGCCACACACTAAGTGCCTCATCCAGTCTTTTCTTGAACACACCCAGGAACGGTGACTCCACCATCTCCCTGGCCAGCCTATCTTGCAGTCCTGGGTTTTGGTACTGTGCCATCCTATGAGATCTGGACAGGTTGGAGTGCTGGACAAAGGCTAACCACATGAAGTTCGATAAAGACAGGTGCAGAGTTCTGCATCTGGGAAGGAATAACAACAGGTACCAGTACAGGCTGGGGGTTGTCCTGCTGGAAAGCAGCTCCATTAAAGAAAGACCTTGCAGTGCTGGTAGACAGCAAGTTCTGCATGGGACAGCAATGTGCCCTTGTAGCCAAGTGTTATAAATGATGCACAATTAATAATCAACATTAATTTTTATATCCAGAGAGAGATTGTTAAAAACTGTGAAAATTGTTTATTAACATTAAACCCAGTATCACAGGATCACAAACATGACAACTTATTTACAAGGTTTGAAATGCACGGTTACCTTGTGCAAGGCCTGTGTTCTGCTGAAATTTGTGTAAAGCGAACCTATGGCTTCACCTAATGTGGTCAAGCTTGACTAACTGCCATTCCAATTGGTTATTCTGTGCCCAAAGGCCCATTAGTCTCAGGCTGTATGGATAAAAGGAGATTAGCAGGGAGCACACCATGTGCTCTGCCATTGTATCTACTCTCTGTCATTGCACCCGTGCTTGCTTATTGCCTTATTGTATCCCAAACTGCCTGGAAACTACCTTCCAAGAGCTTACCAGGAACAGGCCCTAAATGCCTCCACACGTTCGGCCTGCATAGCCATCATGACATTGTGCCAAGGCTGCACATCACATTGCATCCTACCTGTCCCTCTGCAAGTCTTCTGCTGAGTTGGGCGTCAAGAGGAACCAGGTAAGGGACTGTGTCAGACTCCCAGCTGCCTGAGAAAGAGCCTGGGAAAACTCCAAAGCCTCTAAAGGCTTTAAGACCATCAACAGCAACCCTGCCATGTGCTTTGGGTACTGTCTGATAATATTTTGTGAGTAAATACTTAAAGCCTCTTGTAATCACTAATTGCCTTCTGCCACAAGCTGAGAGGAGTTTCCTGTGTCCATCTACTGGATAAACAGGATAATTAACTGCAAGCAGTATAGTGACCATAAAAACCTCCTCTTTCAGTACAAGTGGCATTTGTTAGTTAACTTCTTAAAGTGTTCCAGTTTTGCCTGTTCCCTGTCTGTATAAATTTCCAAACCGTGCATTTTGAATCTTGGCAAGATTTAATGTTAATAAACAATTTTCATAGTTATCAACAATCTCTACCTGGATATCAAAATTAATATTACTACTTTTGCATCATTCGTAACACTAATAGAGCTAATGACATCCTGGAGTACAGCAGGATAAGTGTGTCCAACAGAGCTAGGGAGGTTCTTCTCCTCCTCTACTCTGCCATAGTAAGACCACAACTGGAATACTGTGTCCGGTTTTGGCCTTCCCAGTTCAAGAGAGACAAGGACGTGCTGGAGAGAGTCCAGCAGAGAGCTACAAGAATGACTGGGGGACATCAACACCTCTCCTATGGAGAGTATCAGAGAGACCTGGGCCTCTTTAGCCTGGAAAGGAAAAGAGTGGGAGGAGATCTGATCAGTGTATACAAATATCTGAAGGGTGGGGGACAAGTGGATGGGGCAAATCTCTTTTTGGTGGTCATCGGCAGTAAGACAAGGAGCACTGGATACAAATTGGAACATAGAAGGTTTCACCTCAACATGAAGAGAAACTTTTTTACAGTAAGGGTGACAGAGCACTGAAACAGGAGATCCCTTCCAACCTCTAAAGTTCTGTCATTCTTTCCCTTAGGTTTAGATGTGCTCATTAAGTATTGGAACCAGGATTTTTACTGTTCCAAGTCCTAGGCATAGGATTTTAGTATAAAGTGAATATAAGAAATTTGACCCGTGAAAGACATACTGTCCTGAAAACAGTAGAAGCACAAGTCCCCTGTGAAAAAAAATCCCTTCTACCAGACTGCAAAGCTTCTTCTCTGAGGCATGGAAACATTAGTGTCATTTTAAAATGGAAATTGCAATAGTGCCAAGGACAGCTCTTTCTTCTGATTCGTACTTTTAAATAGCTTCAACAATCCCTGGTTAAAAAGTCTGATTGAGGCAGATATTGAGAGTGTAGTATTTCACCACAAAGAATTAAAACTCATGGTGACTGTCAATAAATTAGCGTATTGTTCACTGGAAAATAGATGTACTGCCTGTAGTACTTTGGTGTTTATATAAAAAGAAATAAAGCTTTTTCCCCAACAACAAGAGGGATTTTAATAAAATTAATATTTTTTTCCTTTATAGCCTAGACTAAAATTTATATGAAAACTATTTAGAGCATATTTTATTTAAAAACAAAACAAATCAATCATTTCTCCACTCCTATACTATAGTTGCACTTGCACATCCAAAACCACAGAAGATGAATGTAAAACTGTTCATTAGTCTGACATATGTTTTTCACTTGATATGAATTTAGAGAAGAATGTGTCATTTTCCTTTTTTATGTCAGAGTACATTTTATCCATATCATTGCAGTGCCAACACAAATCACTTAAGAGATAAATTACATGCAACTTTAATTTCCATGCATCTTTCAAAAGCACAACTAAAATCAGAAAACACCACAGCAGCAGAATCACAGACCACACTAACCAAGAAAGAGCCTCTAGCATCCAGCTGCTTATAAACACAATAGAATCATAGAATCATAGAATCATAGAATGGTAAGGTTGGAAGGGACCTCAAGGATCATCTAGTTCCAACCCCCTGCCATAGGCAGGGACACCTCCCACTAGTACAGGTTACTCAAGGCCTCATCCAATCTGGCCTTGAACACATCCAGGGAGGGAGCATCCACAACCTCCCTGGGCAACCTGTTCCAGTGCCTCACCACCCTTACTGTAAAAAACTTCCTCCTAACATCTAGTCTAAATCTCCCCTCTGACAGTTTAAGCCCATTGCCCCTTGTCCTGTCATTGCAGGACCTTGTAAATAATCCTTCCCCAGCCTTCCTGTAGGCCCCCTTCAGATACTGGAAGGCTACTATCAGGTCCCCTCGAAGCCTTCTCAATAGGACTTGAGCACTGGTAAACAAAAAAATACTACATCCCCATGCAGATACCAGCTGAATACCGTAAAATGGCCAGTGCTGGAGACACCAGCACAATTTTTCATAGGACAGGAATTTAAATCTAACATTTACTTAAAATTACTGGGTTTTCTGGGGGGTTGTGGGGTTTTTGTTGTTGTTGTTGTTGTTGTTGTTGTTGTTGTTGTTGTTGTTGTTTTGGGGTTTGTTGATAGTTTGTTGGGGTTTTTTAACAATCTTTTATTTTCTAATTCAACACAATAAAAGTAGTTCACTTAACTCACCTTCACACTTTTCCAAATAATCAGGCTTTCATGGTAAGAATAAAACATTTTCAGGATCACAGGTTCAGCAGGTGTAGGGCCCTCTGCCAATTCTCTTTAGCTAATAACACACATCTTGGAGCAATAAAACGTGCTACAGATGAGGAGAGAAGTGAGTGGATGTAGGAGTGTGGTTTTCCTTGCTGGCTCCTATCAGAGGTTCTTTCATCAAGTGTTGTGGAGATGTAGCTGAAAAGACGTCCAGAAGAGACCTGGAGGTTGCAATCAACAAGCAGCTGAAAATGTGCCAAGAGGCAAGGAAAGCCAATGCATTGCGGTTTGTATCAGAAATAGTGTGACCAGCAGGAGCAGAGAAGTGATTGTGCCCATGTATTATTGATCATTGGTGAGGCTACACCTCAAGTACCATGTTCAGTTTTGAGCACCTCAATACAAGAAAAACACTCATGTTTGAGTCCATGATTTCCATAAAGGAGAAGAAGACAGAGTCAAATCATTTTTGTTCTAATGTTATTATCCATTATCATGTAGTACTCATCAACCACTTACTGCATAAATGTGTGGCAGCAAGCTTACGATGAGAGATTAAAATAGCTCTCAAATTTATTTAAGAATAGCAAGCAGCTCTCCGGTCACAATATTCTGATCTACTTAAAGAGTAACATGCTCTTTAAACTGATCTTCTTTTAAAGCAATCAAAGAGCTCAAATTTAATCAGAGTTCCTCTTTTGCAGTTGGGATGGAAAACAGTCCATTTACAGTCGTGCTTTATAGGAACATAAAACAGTCTGGGCTAACTCTCCACCATATCAACCCCTATTTGGTCTGATATGAAACTCTGCAAATAAATAGAAAACATTCCACTCTCATTTACCATAGGTTCCTGTTTCATTCACACCAGACAGTACTGGAAATTTCCGTATTTTGTGCCTAGAAACAGCACTTTTCTACAGGCAGATGTGGTGCAGCACATCTGAAACAGGCTTACTTCTGCAGTCTGCAGGAAAGCACTTCAACAGGCACTTGAAATTCTGAAAGGCAGGTAACTGTAATGACTTCAACTGTGATTAGTTATTTGCATAATTAGCTTTACTGATTATGATCCACTTATGCAAAAAATAGTGTACTAGACATACAGTTGCTCCACAGAGAATCTATATGAGCAGTGAAGGGTCATGTGAACACTCTTGTTTCCAGGAAAAGACTAAACTCAGGACTGTTGTTAGGGCAAGGTTCACTGTGACCTTAATCTCAAAAACTTCCATCTGCCCTACTGGATCCCCTTCCCAACACTGTATGAGGTTGTGGTGCTTCATTTAGGACGCGGATACTGTACACACTTACTGCCCAAGTAAGACTTCCTGCAGCACTACTGCACAAAGCCACCAGCATAGGTAATGCACCAGCTGCCCATCATGGTAATTTGTGTTTTATGTCTACCTATGTAAGTGCCCCACTAACTTTGAATATTTGTATGGAATATGTTGGTTCCAAAAGAGATATAGTTCACTGATGACAGCTGACAAAACCCTGTTCACACAGGAGGGGAAAAAAAAATAAAGCATCCTAATGAAATCAAATTTCAAAGTTGATTCCTAGTCTCTCTTTCTAATAATTTCTTTTCTAGTTGCTGAACAAGACAAGATCACAGAAAAATAAAATAGTTTGCCTTGGAAGAGACTTTTAAAGGTTATTTGGTCCAATCCTCTTTGCAATTATCGGGGACACCTTCAACTAGATCAAGTTACTTAGAGCACTGGCAAAACTGACCTTAAATTTTCTCAGGGTTGAACCATCTACACTCTCTCTGGGTAGCCTGTTCAATTGTTGCACTATCCTCATCATATAAATATCTTATTTCTTTCTAGTCTGAATCTATTTTCTTTTGGTTTAAAACTATTAAACTAGCAATTTAACCCTTGTCCTGTCATGACAAGACCCACTAAAAAATTTGTCCCCACCTTTCTTGCAAGCTCAAATAAGGGACTACAATAAGATCTCCCCAGAGCCTTCTCCAGGCTGAATCTCAGCTCTCTCAATCTTTTCTCATTTGAGAGATGTTCGACCCCTTTGACCACCCTTTTGACTCTTCTCTTGCCTGCTCCAAACAGGCCAATATCTTTCCTATACCGAAAATTCCAGAACTGGATGTAGTATTCTGGTGGAGTCTCACCAGAGGGGAATAGTGCATCAGAATCACCTCTCTTGACCTGCTGGCCATGCTTCTTTTGATGCAACCTATGGTATGGTTATCTTTCTGGGATGCAGGCATATATTGCTGGTACATGTCCAGATTTTTCCGCCTTATTCTCTACTGGGCTCCTATCAATCACATCATCCTCTAGCTGGTCTTGATGGTGTGGACTGTCACGATCCAGGTGTAGGACCTTGCACTTGGCCTTGTTGAAGTTCGTGAGATTCACATGGACCCGTTTCCTCTTAGGCTTATCCAGGTTCCTTTGAATGGCATCCTGTCACTCAAATCTGTCAGCTGCACCACTCAGGTTGGCATCTGTCCTGAATTTGGCAAGGAGTGAGCAAGTGGCTGTGTGGTATTTAGTTTCAGGTTGGGATTAAACTGCAATGGTCTCATCTACAAACTTGCAGAGGGTGTACTTCATCCCACTGTCTGTCGTTGAGGAAGGTGTTACACAGCAATGGTCCCAATAGGAACCCCTGAGGGACAACACTCAACACTGGTCTCCATCTGAACATTGAGCCGTTGACCACTACACTCTGGTTACAGCCATAAAGAAAATTCCTTATGCATCACACACTCCACCCATCAAATTCATATCCCTTGACTTTAAAGAGAAGAATGTTGTGGTGGACTTTGTCAAAGAAGTCCAGATAGATGAGATCCATAGCTACAACTCTTCTCTTGTCTGCTGATATAGTCATTATTAGATCATAGTAGTCCACTATGATGTTCTGGCAGGACTTGCTCAAGCTGGAGCCATACTGGCTGTCTTTAATTATCCCTCTGACCTCAACATGTCTTAGAATAGCTTCTAGGAGACACAGGTGATGAGTAAAGCTGACATGTAAGAGCCTCGCTTGAACTACTGTTTGCAAACAAAGAAGGAATTATGGTGGTTGTAGGCCCTCTTGAGCACAATGATCATTAAAAGACAGAGTTCTCAGCTCCTGGTGAAGTAAGAAGGGGGACAGCAAAACCAATCCTGTGGGATTCTAGAACAAAGACTTTGGTGTGTGCAGGACACTTTGAAAGACTCTTCTGTGAGGCAGTCCTGAAGGGCAATAGGGTCTGGGAAGATTGGAAATTCTTCAAGAAGAAAGACTTAAAGGCATGAGAACAGGCTATCTCCTTGTGCCGAAAGACTAAATGGCAGGGAAGACAACAGGTCTGACTGAACACAGAGACTTTCACTGGCACTCAGGACTAAAAAGGAGAGATTTCCACTCTCAGAAGGGACAGACAACTCAGCAAGAGTGCAGGGATCTAGTTAGGTCATGCAGAGAGCACATTAGATAGGCAGAAGAGCAGAAAGAACTCAACCCAGCCATGGTTGCAAGAGATGGCAAAAGATGTTTTTACAAAAACAGTAACAACAAAAAGAGAGTCAAGGAGAATCTCCATCCTTTATTGGATGTGGAGGAAAACAGAGCCAAAAATTATAAGAAGAGTAAGGTACTTAATGCCTTCTTTGTCTTCAACAGTGACACCAGTTCTCCTCAAGGTATTCTGCTCCCTGAGATGGAAAACAGAGAAGGAGAGCAGAATGAACTCCCAAAATCCAGAAGGATGCACTTATTGACCTTCCACGACATCTCTGAATACTCCTAAGTCTATGGGACCAGATGGGATCCACCCAGGAGTGCTGAGGGAGCTAGCAAGGGAGTTTTGCCAAGCCACTCTCCATCATATATCAGCAATCCTAGTGAACAAGGGAGGTCTCAAACAACAGTATGACACCCATGCAGAATAAGAGCCAGAAATCAGGATCTGGAACACAATAGGCCTGTCAACCTGAATCTGATACTGCAGAAGATTCTGGAGCAGGTCATCTTAAGTGTGGTCACACTTCATGTGCAGGACAATCAGAGCATCAGGCCCAACCAACATGGGTTCATGAAAGGCAGGTGATCAACCTGATCCTTTTCTATGAACAGCTGACCTGCCTAGTAGATGAGGAAAAGGCTGTGGATGTTGTCTGCCTGAACTGTAGCAAAACTTTAGACACTTTCTCCCCCAACATTGTCCTAGAGAGGCTGGTGCCTTGTGGCTTAGGCAGGAAAAATTTGGCCAGAAAGCCAAGCCCAAAGTTAAATCCCATTGAGGGTTGGTTACAAGTGGTGCTCCCCAGGGTTCAGTGCTGGGCCTGTTCTCTCTTTGTCAGTGATGTGGACATGGGGATTGAGTTGTGCTTCAGCAAGTTTGCAGATGACATCAAAGTGGATGGGAGTGTTGATATGCTAGAAGTAGGAAGGCTCCTCAGAGAGATCTTTAAACGTGATTTAACGTGTCACAGTTGTGTTGCAATTTGTGAGGTCTTTTCCAAACTTGATGATTCTGTGATTCCACAAAGGATGCAATATATTCAATATAATTTATCCTACCTTTTGATCCTTCTGTAATGCATAAGGTATGTGTCATGTACCACCATGTAAATTACAAACTTTTTTTGTTAGCTAGTTGGTAAAAGTAAATAATTAAATTATCCCCTGTATTTTCTCAGACATTTGTCAATGAGCTTTTAGTGAAAAAAAATCCACTTTTGATCTATTATTTTTATATAATATATACCCAAACTCTTTAAGGAAGACATAATTTGGTCATGCATCAACAGCATATTCTATGTTTTGTCTTGCAAAGGACAGTCTTCCAAACGAGATAAAAAATTATGAAACTTACAAAACCTCCTTACAAAACACCTCAGTATTAAATTTGATATTCCAGCAATGAAGAGTTCTCTGTAACATGTGGAGCTCCTTCTGCATGGAGTGAGATTTTCTCCATGGAATATCAGTGTTACTTTTCCATCTCACTCTCACGTAGGTGAAGGGTCAGAGTATGACCACACCTTCTTCTGGACTACAGGTTTCACCAGCAAAATATGCCACACATGATGTCTCTAAAACCCTTTCCCACATCATAGAATCAGAGTGGTTTGTGTTGGAAGGGACCTTTAAAGCCCATCTGTTCCTCTCCATTCTGCAAAAAGCAGGGATATCTTCAACAGATCAGTCTGCTCAGAGCCCAGCACAATCCAACCTTAGATGTTCCTATCTACCACCTCTCTGGTCAACCTGTGCCAGTGTTTTATCACCCTCATAGGTACATCTAGCCTGAATCTGCTCTTTTTTAGTTTAAAACCATCACCCTTTGCCCTGTCAAAACCTGCTCTGCTAAAATATTTGTCACCATCCTTCTTACTGGTCACATTTAAGTGTTGAAAGTCCACAATTGAAGGCCCCCCTGCAGCCTTTTCTTTTCCAGTATGAAAAACCCCATCTCCATCACCCTTTCCTCATAGGAGAGGAGTTCCATGTTGCTGACTGTTTTTGTCACTCTCCCCTGGACCTGCTCCAACAGGATCATGTCCTTCTTGTACTGAAGATTCCAAAGGTGGACACAGTGCTCCAGGTGGGGTCTCACCAGAGTAGAGTAGTGTGTCATAATCACCTCTCTCAACCTTCTGGCCATGCTTCTTTTGAAGCAGATCAGGGTACAGCTAGTTTTCTGGGCCAAAAGCTTACATTACTGGTGTACATCCAGTTTTTTCACCAGTACTCCCAATTCCTTCGGTGCTGGGCTACTCTCAATCACATCATTCCCTAGGTGGTATTGATACAGAAGACTGCCCCAACCCATGTGCAGAACCTTGCATTTGGTCTTGTTGGACCTCATGAGGCTCACATAGGCCCATTTCCCAAACCCGACCAAGCCCCTCTGGATGACAACCCATCTGTTTGGCCACTCAGTTTGGCATCTGCAAACTTGCTGAAAGTGGGTTCAAACCCACTGTCATTTATGAGGATATTGAACAACTCTGGTGCCAGTACAGATCTCTGAGGTGCACCATTAGTCACCAGTTTCCATCTGGACACTGAGCCTTTGAGCACTACCCTCCAGATGCAACTATCTTACCAATTCCTTATCTACAAAAAAATCCATCACATCCATACCTCCCCAGTTTAGAGAGAAGGAAACTGCGTGCAACTGTGCTCAAGAGTTTACAGCAGCCCAGACAGATGACATCTATATCTCTATACTTGTCCACTGATGCATTCAGTTCATCAAAGTGAACCACTAGATTGGTCAGGCAAGACTTGTCCTTGGTGAAGCAGTATCTCAAGTCACCTCTTTGTCCCCCATGTGCCTTAGTATAGCTTTTAGGAGGGTTCCATGAGCTTCATAAACATGGAGGTGAGACTCTCAAGTCAGGAGTTATAGGTAAAAAACAGCCTTGTGTTCCCATTAGGGCAACTGCAAAGTCAATGTGATCTAAAGTTTGGTTCTGTTGCTTACTACTGGGAGGCTGGTCCAGATATGGCCACAATAGTAGGGCTTTCCTGACAAATCCACAGAGACTGGATAGCAGTCTGTGTGTTGGATTCAACCAAGAATGATTGTGGTTTTGCTGAAATACATCTAAGTTAACCACAACCTCACAAGGTTTCAAAAAACAGTTCTCTCATGTGGTCGTCTACCCAGATGTGATGAAGGGAAGGCATTTCAGTTACTCATAACACTAAGGAGCAACAGTGAGTGTAACTGTTCTTTATTGGATATTGTACCTTGGCAGCATCAGCTGTGTTGTCCTGCTGGATACAAGCTCATTGCCTAGTCCATCTAAAACCCATTTGGTCAGCAAGCAAATAAGATAAAAGAAACCAGTTGTTTCCGTATGTAATAGACTGACATAATCTATCATCTACGAAAATTAAAAAGCAATTAGCTGCATGCTCAGGATTATCTAGGACACAAGGTAAAAAATACAGAGGAAATAGTCAATGTAGAAACCTGCTGACATGGAAAGTCAAACCAAAGGATTAATTCAACATTCCAGAAGCAAAAATTAAATTAAATCTAATCTATATCCTACTTTACTCTTATTGATTTATTCTAGTTTTCCAGTGCACTGGTCCATACAAAATTCTGCCTTAGGAATTTGATAACCATATTGGAAACCCATCACAAGTGGTGCTGTTCAAGACTCAGTTTTTGGGGCCAGGTTTGTTTAGTATCTTTTTTCAATGATCTAAATGAGGTGATTTAGTGCACTCTTAGTAAGTTTTGAGAAGACACCACGCTAGGTGGAAGTGTTGATCTGCCTGAGGATAGGAAGGCTGTACAGAGGGATGTGGAGAGATTGGATGGATGGGCTGAGGTCTCTTGTATGAGATTCTACAAGGCCAAGTGCCATGTCTGCACCTGGGTCACGATGACCCCATGCAACTCTACAGGTTTGGGAAAGAGTGGCTGGAATGCTGCCTGGCAGAAAAGGACCTGGGAGCACTAGTTGGCAACTGGATGAATGTGAGTCAGCAGTGAACTCAGGCAGTCAGAAAAGCATGTTGACCCGTATCAGGAAGAGTGTAGTCAGCAGAAGCAGGGAAACAATCATGCCCCTGTACTCAGTACTGGTGAGGCTGTCTTGAGTACTGGGTTCAATTTTGTGCCCATCACTACAGAAAACATACTGAGTTGCTGGAATGTATTAAGAGAACAGGAACAAAACTGTCAAAGGGTTCAAGTCTTGTAAGGGACATCAACTCTCACAAGGAGCAGCTGAGAGAACTGGGGTTTAGCATGGAAAAAACGAGATTGAGGGGAGAGTTTATTGCTCTCTACAACTACCTGAAAGGAGGTAGCTGTGAAGTCAGGGTCAATCTCTTCTCCCAAATACCAAGCAATGAGTCATGAGGAAATGGCCTCAAGCTTCACCAGGAAAGGTTTACATTTGATACTAAGAAGATTTTCTTTACTGAATGAGTGGTCAGGCAACATAGCAGGCTTCCCAAAGAAGTGGTAGAGTCACCATCCCTGGAGGTGTCAAAAAGGTATAGACATGGCCCTTCAGGACATGATTTAAGAGCCATGGTGGTGTTAAATCAAAAACTGGACTTGACGATCTTAGAGGTCTTTTCTAACTGAAATAGTTCTGTCATTCTATGTTTCCAGCCAGTTTATGTCTGATACAGCAACTTCATTTTTCCAGCCACAATAATTGTTTGTATCCTGTCATTATAAATAAAATTTTAAAGGATCTCTGATTTTCATTTTCTCCATTCCATTTTCAGATGTACTGCCAAAACCACTAACACAAAACCAAAAGATTATAAATAATGAAACTATGTATTCCATGTTTTATTCATTTCGTGTATACCATTTCCACAAATTAAGAGTATACCATTTTTTCATCTGTATTTAGAAACAAATTATTTATTTGGGAGCAAAAAAAATAAAAGTAAATTTTCTTGTCACCCCTTTTTTTTTTTTTTCAGAATTACTATTTTACACTTGAAATAAAAATACCTGTTTGCAGACTGAACAGAAAAAATGTAATTCCATCCAGCTGCTATTACAGTCTGTGCCATAAGTTAATGTCTTGACTGAATTACAGCCTTTCAGTTCCTTTCCATCTTCTATTTCATCAAAGATGCTTCTAAAAAGAAAATCTTGCCTTCCTCTAAAAATAAATCTGGCTGAAAACAGCTCCAGAGACTACAACAAAAAGTGATTAATTAATGAGGCCTGGAAGCAGCTGTCAGGCTCAAGGAAGCTCAAACAAAGCACAATTTTTGATTGTTGTGGTCCCTACTACCACCTCACCAAAGGCCCAGAGAGATTTAGGTTCTGAGATCAGGAAAATGTGTGATCACATAATAGAGACAACACTTTGCAAAAGCAGAGATGCTAAATAGTCTTTATCTGGGAGAACTCACATAGGACTTTCAAGCATAATTTCCTAGTTATCTTGGAAATTCTTTTCAATCTCTGTTTCCACAAATACTGGAAGACTTTCTAGCCTCGATACATCTAAGTCTAGAGGACAAATTTCTGCCTCATTTGCACAAGAGAAAAATATGCATTATTCTAGTGACGTCAATCAGCAGTCCTCTCAGTGATGTCTGAGGTGGGGCACAAGTAGCTTTCCCTTCAATTCAAGTGTACCTTCAACCTGCAGCAAAGGACAACCGATGGTATTACATTTTCTGACTACTGAAGGTTGTTTGGTTTATTACTGAACAGTCAGTATGAGTTCAGCTACAAATCCTTAAGTAAGACAGCTGCACATCACCAATTCTTTTAGTTCCATTTTGCAAGTAGGTTCAAAGTCTGACCCTTTTATTTTCTTTCAAAGCACTGCGCAGACCATGAATGTCTGCTTTCCACCACAGGCAATCCCTCTGGAACCTGTTAGGTAAATAGAAACCCACTGGCTTTTCACAGAAGTACAAATAAATTTGTCAATGTCTTCACAAATGAAAAGATATAAAATTTGGATATGTGGAAATAATGTCAGTATCAGTACGAGAACGCTGTTATTCAGTGTCGCTGCCCCTTTGCTGCTGTGTATAGCAGCAGTTGAGTAGGAGATGGAATGGTCACTTTCTGCCAGATCATAGGCCTACTCCCTTTACAGGTTGAAGACGTGTTCTCTGCCAACCTAAGATACCTCCTGGGATGAGGGCTATTTGTGAATGCACAGCACTGTCAGATACAGTCAGCAAATACCCACTTTTATTATTGTAAAAAATTATTACTCTTTTTCATATGCCTTTCATTTGGGAGTTTCCAGAGAGGGCTCAGAGAAAATCACTTAATGGAGTTATTCAAGCCTAACCAGAAATTACTGGAAACATTAAGGGCAATTTACTCTTGCAAGATTATCTAGGCTTATTTTACAGACCTAAGTAGTTCAGAGATAATTTGGACTAATCGAAAATGCCTGATGTTTCTACAAAACAAACAGTAAAACAGACCTCTGATTTCACTAGGCAACAGTCACCACTACATAGGAAGAGATTGTGGTGTTCGAATATTACATTGTTTATCCTCTACCAGAACTGTCTTTCAGAACATCAAAAGGCTACAAAGTTCTTTGGAGTGTAGGGGAGTGGGAGGTGAATTTCAGATTTGAACATGAGAGTGTGGATCTACCCTCAGGTGATATATCAGTTTTGGCTGAAGGGATCAAAGCAATACTCTCCTTTTTTTTTTTTTTTTTTTTTTTTTTTTTTTAAGTGATTCCAAGTTGGCAAATTGTATGCCAAGTTTCAATGTGATGCTGTTTCAAAAAGCCAGGATAACATGCAGTACCATGCAGACCAACTTCCTTGTAGAAACTATAGGAAAAATCACACTGTGAAAGCAGATGTCCTACAGGTCTTGAACAAGTATCTCATATAGGTGGTAAGCAGAAGGATATGACACATCCTTCCTTTGGCACATAATGACACAGAGTGTGTGTCTTTTGCACTCTCTTAAAGTGAAATCTGGAATTATCAGAGAAATTAAGGAGTTAACAGAGCTGGCCTAAAATAAGCAGAAACAAGAGAAGTCTCAGAAAGTTGTCTTGGGTATGGTGGTACAACATCTATAAAGTGCTTCCATCATACAGTTGGTAGATATAGGACGCGTTCTTATTGAAGGAGAGTTTATCTTTTCGACATTTAGGAAAATGTTCAGGGAAAAGTAAAAGCATTCTAAAAATAACATGAAAACCTT
>VWZE01023742.1:7594-75210 GCA_013396675.1 Eubucco bourcierii
TCCTCCCAATTTCTTCAGGGATCATAAGGAAGAAAAATTTTGTCATAAAATGTGAAGAAACTTGTTCTCTGTAAGTAAAATCTAAAGAAAGAGCAATTGGTTAGCTTGGCAGTAACATCAGAAATAAGATTTTAGAACACTCTTAAAATAAGAGTCAAGATCTGCATGGTGTCAGTGTGAGGTCTAATAGATCTCTCTCATCTTCATGACCTTATGGCTATACAACAGTGTCATTCGTATGCTGATTGCTGAAGTTTTGCCAAAGCAACACACTGCAGTTCTCTAGGATTTTTAAATGTGTTTTCCTTTATAAGGCCTGTCTGTTAGAAAAGCCACTGGGCTTGTCTGAGGCAGCAGAAGGCCTGGTTCTTTCTAGATTGACGGATGTTTCACAGATCAGGGAATGAAACCATCGCTGCAAGTCACTGAAAACTCTTCTAGAAGTCTCCCAGTGTAACTAGTCCCAGGGAGCCTGTAGATACTCTACCCAAAGAGTGAGGTTTTCTGGATCTGAAACTGCTACTTCTTTAGTCACTGAGTCTGGATTTGTGTTTTATGTGCAGCTCATGCAAGGGTAAAACTGGCTATCACCGTGGATGTTTCTATTTAACTTAAGGAATGGATATGACGCACTTTATAAAAATATGCTATTAACTACAGGCAGTGTAAAATGGTCTTACAAGTTATGAGATGCTTCTTGGGCACAGAATACATTAAGTACATCGATCATCTGTAAGTGTTGCTGTAAAATGTTGTACAATGGGCCTTAAAACACTTTAGGCACCTTCTGAAGTTATAGCTGCGCTGCGTACTTAGGAATGACATTGAGGTGAAATCTCTTGTCTCTGTAGAATTTTGCAGATGGAGGAAACAACTCCTGTTTTCCTAAAATGTGAGAGAGTGTTGGGATGGAAGGACTGATAAAATGAAGAAATATCCCTCTACTAGACACAGAATCTACACCTCTGTATGTCTGACTTCAGTGTAGATGTTGACTGGAATTTGGATGGCATGCAGTAATTTTAATTAGAAAGTAACACAGTAGTAAATTCCAATGCATGACAGTAAGGATCTCTTTTAATTATTTTGCAATTATCTGCATTTATGGTTAAAAAAATCATTCTAGAGATAAGAACAAGTTCTGTATCAAATTTCATCAATTTTTACTTCAGGTTACAAAAAGGAATAAGAGGATTGTGTGTTTGTACTAAAATACCTGTTCCCTGAGAATCACTAGTGGTTTAAAGAAATGGTATTTAGATTTCATTTTTAGAAGAAGATGTTCTACATGGGGTCTAAATGAAGTCACTAGAACTGCAGGATACAGATGGCAAAGACTTGTAGCTATTGTTTTCAGGAGGCTCATGTAAATTCTGCTTTAGTAAATCCTGTAGTTGCGATGTGGTAACTTGAGAATGCTTTTTAGTTAGTGTCTGGTTGCCTTTTTCTGAATAATAAAATCTTTTGTGATCCTGTAGATATCAGCTGTTTCTCTAAGGTGGGTAATATCTTGAGATTTTATAACATCCTTCTAACATGAGGCAGTTGCAAGACCTCTCATGTTTCAAGAGCTGCACACTTTACAAGGAAAATAAAGAAGATTATTTTTGACAGATGTGTATGAATATAAAGACATACTAGAAAATTGACATAACCATAATAATCTCTTCAAATCTTCAACTACACTAAACCAAAAGCAGACTGTGATCAACTGTTTTGCCCAATTATCTTGTCTGCTGGATCATTGTTACTCTGTAGTTTGTAGTTAATCGCACACTGTAGTCTTACTGAACGTATGTATGTTTATCTTTGAATACAAAAGGGTGAGTCCTAGTGCATTAATTTATAAATGCATGGACAGAACTAATTCCTCCCATCAGGAAATTTATGAAATCAAGCATAAGAGGTTTATGAGACTATAAATAGATGATTAAACTTCTCTTTGTAGGCTGAACAGAATGCTTTTCAGGGACTGGCATAAAAAACTATAGGTGGTTCTATTTCAGTTCCCAGAAACCTGTATTGACAAAACTACTGCCATCACTCTAGTGAGGACTAGCTGAAAGTGTGCACCTGCCTCCTCTGTAGAAAAAAAAAATATAAATTAAAAATATCTAATGAGGCTTCTTACAACTGATGGAAACAGCATAGAATGAATCATAGGATGGTTTGAGTTGGAAGTCCAAAGATCTTAAAGGGATTTTAGAGGGATCTTAAAAGACCATCTAGTCCAACCTTCCTGCAGTGAACAGGGATTAGATTAGGTTGCTTAGAGCCCTGTCCAACCTAACTTTGAATGTTTCCAGGGACAGGGCATCTACCATCTTTCTCAGCAACCTCTTCCAGTGTTTCACCACATATCATAAAAAAAATCTCCCACATATTTAGTCTAAATTTTCCCCCTCTCAGTTTAAAACCAATAACCCATGTATTTCCAGAACAGGCCTTGCTAAAAAGACACTTTGCATCTTTCTTACAGGCCTCCTGTAAGTACTGAAAATTCACAATAAGATCTCCTTGGAGCCTTCTCTTCAGGCTGAACCACCTCAACACTCTCAACCTTCCTTCTTAGGAACTGTGTTCCACCTTCTGATCCTGTCTGTGGCCCTTCTCTGTACCTGCTCCGGCAAGTCCATGTCTGTCTGGAGCTCAAGACTCCAGAGTTGGTTGCAGTACTCAGGGTAAGGTCTCAATAATGCAGAATAGAGGAGAATCACCTCCTTCAACCTGACAGCATCTCAGGAACTTTGCAGATACATGTAGGATTTTTTTCTGTAAAAGTTAATCTGGACCTTGTTAAATCAAAATTGTGATGTTGGATTGCCTTTAGTTAAAATGGTTCTGCAGATGGACAGCCAGCAAAATAGTTTTCTAAGGTCTAAATGGATTGTTATGTAACAAGAATAAGTTGATATCTGGTTTTGAAACAGGGTAAGGTCCATGTTCAGATTTTACTGTGAACTAAAATCTGGGTATTTCGCATAGAAGATATGGCAGAAAGTTAAAGGAGGAGCTGCAGTTTAAAGAAACTTATCTTGCTTTTGCCTAGTCATCTGTCATATGCAGAGACAGAAATGTTCAGTTTTACAGGTGATCCTGGCACATCTTCTTTGTGTTGCAAGCCAGATTGTCTACTAATGCATAAATAGGATGCAGACTCTGCTGATGTAATAAGAACAAAGCCAAGCTCACTGAGAATCTGGGATAGGATGTTTTTAAAACTTCAAGTTTGAGTACATTTGATTTTTATTTTATTCTTTTTTTCCTAGAAGATCGATGGCTTACTGAACTCAGATTTGGTATAATCCAGTTTCTTAACTAAACAGACTGAACAAAGAAGGGAGGGTTATGATAAAAAGTATTTTTTATAACCTTAGGAAGAAAGGTACTTAAAATTTAACTGAAAAGCTGTGTCAGAGGCTGTGGAAAATCACACTGTGAAGAGAAATAAAATACATGAATTGGGGAGTTCTGACAGACAAATGCTGTCTACCTCTGACTTGTGAGAGTGCAGGTCTCTGGGACTATAGTGAGCAGATAGGGAGTCCTTGTTTAAAATGCGGATGAGAGAAATTTGGGTACTCAAACATCATGTGAAAATAAATGTTTTATAAATAGATTCAAACTTTTTTTTTTTTTCCCCCAAGAAAAAAATATAAAAAATCTTTTCTTCCATCCTTTCATGATGGGGGAAAAATTTTTTTTAAATGCTCAAACTATGGAGATTCAAGAAACAACAGAAAGGATCCACCAGGTAGTCTATATGAATCAATATTTTGTCCTGAAAGTGGCTGTTGCCACAGTTAAGTACTTGGGAAAACCAGGATTAAGCAACAGTTAAAACTGTTTTCAAATATTTGCATTTGCTGATGCAAATCTAAATCCAAAGGGAAACAGGTTTCAGTAATTAGTTCCAGAAATACTTGTAAAAGTTACAATGGAAAGGTAATTACATTGTAAATAGTGAGAATGCTTTTCTTCATCAAAACGAGAGTTCTTTTATTCCTGGACTGATCAGTCAGCTGGGATAAGAAATCCACACTGGGAAGAGCAATTCTAAACTCCTGGTACTTATTCTCTAAATTACTCTTTCCAGGACAATCAGTACTTGCTCCAGGCAGATCCTCTTTCTGACGAGTGGAAACTCTAAACTGAGTACACAGACCACACAATTGTGGATGTTCAAAGCTACCAACTGTTCTCTTCAGTATCTGACTGAAAACGCGGAGACAACATTTAAATCCAGTCCTTTATTTGAAGTGCAGCTTGTTCTTAATAGCGGTGAAAAGACTTTTAGGAATTCTTTGGGCTTAAAGTCTATGGTAATTTCTGTGATATTATGGAGCCGCTAACCAAAGATATCTATTATGCTACATCACCTGTAGACAGATTTGTCAAATACCTTAGAAAAGATCATTTTCAGGTATTGTTATTTTTGAGTTATCTTTTTTATTTTTCTTTTTAAAAAAAAAAAAAAGAAGTCACACCTGACCTTTCCTCTAGGCATATGAATGCAGTTGTTTTCCTAGCCCCGTTATGCCTATCCAGTGGTTTATGCCAGGAAGGCTAGTATCTGGAGAGGCTGTGAGGCTTTTTCCCATCTGTTCACTGAGAGCTGTCTGTTCTCCTCAACCTCTGTCTCTCTTGTTTTATAAACGTATCCAGTCATTTCCATCATCTACCAGCACACATTCTTTGAATGATACCTGCTAACTTTTTTAAAATGAGCTTCTGTCTAGCTTGCCCATTTGAGAGTGCCTTTCTAATGCACACTGAAGTCTACAGCTGGATGAACTGCCTGCAAAGCTGTGTTTTGTGTACAGGCAGTCAGTCTTTGGCTTTACAGTGTATTTATTACTGAGCATTCAGTGTCGAATTACTTCTATAGCTATATTCTAGGCTGGGTATTTCTTGGTAACTGTTTGGGTTTTTTTTAAGATTACCAGTTGAATGCTTGCTTTGCTTTCCTCATTTGTCATCAGGATCCCTGGTACTGTTTCTGCTTCCAGATCTGCAAATGATACTGAGTTTATGTATCCATAGGACTTCTCTGTAAGCTATAAGGTTATGTCCACAGACAGCAGACAGAAATTGTTTGCGAAACGTTTTTTTTTTTTTTTCCTAGAGATTTAATGTTAATGCAAACTGGATTTTTTTTCAAGACTATTTTTGCCAGACTAGTTGGACATGCAAAAATCTTTATCCAATTTCTTCCCTTTCCAAATTTTGTTTATACAATGGGTGCAAATATGAATAAATATATCAAAACATCATCATTTATCTATGGAAAAATAGAATAACTGTCAATTTGTTACGCTGTATAATAGTAAAAAGTAAACAAAGGTTAAAATAACATTTGAGAAAAGAAATGGATGTTGATAGGACAGGGGAGAATGGAAGTAGAAGGAGCTGAAAAAATCATGGTGTGAGAAGATAGCAAAGGAAAAGATAGGACAGGAGCAAATAACCAGTCGACCCAGCTCTGATCTTTAGTGAATCCATGACCTTTCCCAGCAAAACAGTATCTTCAACTACAGTGTTAGAAGGGGTGGGCTTTATGTGCCTCACTGAACTCTCTACTAGCCATAGCAGTCCAATCAGCTGAGATATTTTCATCTGGTCATGGACTAAAGAAAACTCATGGTGAAAATGTCTGGACTGAAGATTCCAATTTTCCTCTATTGGAAAGTGATACTGATGGTCACAAGGATCTGAATTACAGCCCACCTCACTAGCAAGTGTTGTAAGCTAAATCAGCATGTAGGAGGATGTGAGTGAAAACAAGTGTCTGGCTGATGACAGTAGGTGCTTTGAATTTTTTGTGTTAGTATGATGCATGAAACAGAAATTACAGCACTTGAGAAATATCTATCCAGGTAGTTGTTTCCTATTAAATAATTTCTAGGACCAGACAGAAAACTTGCTGATAACTGACAAGTTATAATTGCCATTGTTATCAGTAGAATATCTTGAGTCTTGGCATGTGGCTTAGCTTTAAGGACATATTTTCTTTCTTCAATTTAATCTTTTTCCACTCCTTTTTTCATTTTGAGGTGTTCATTTGTCATAACGTAGATCAGATAGATACCTTGAAAGAAATAAGTCAAGTAGCTATGAAGAAGAGGATTACTTGGTCACTCTTTATATTCTGGAGAAAAACTTTAGCAAATAATAGCACCTAATGGATAAATGGTAAAATTTGATGTATGAGGCAGTTTCTGTTCTGTGGACGTTTTCTTAGTGAAGGAATACTAAAATTCTATGAAAATTATGAGCTTCCAAAATGTTCAGAAACCTTAGTGCATCCTAAAGAACAGATATTTTAATTTTAAATGAGTTTTTTCTTGTTTCTTTCTAATTGTTATTATGAGGAAATATAAATAATTAAATTATTTTAAAAAAATGTTTAAATTTGTTCATGGTGGTGGTCTTTTATTTATTTATTCAAGGGCAGTGTGTATACATGCATACACGCACACTATATATATATATATAATCTATCTCTGTGTATGTGTATATTTATATATTTGTATTTAAATTCGGAAGGATGGATTGAAGG
This sequence comes from Eubucco bourcierii, assembly GCA_013396675.1. NCBI lineage: Eukaryota > Metazoa > Chordata > Aves > Piciformes > Ramphastidae > Eubucco > Eubucco bourcierii. The sequence continues at coordinate 14,154 of VWZE01023742.1, forward strand.
ATATCTTTTAGTCCCTTTTAACTAAGAGACAAAAGAGATTTTTTGAGGACTTTACTCTCCGTGCTGCCTTGGATGTTTCTTTAGGACAATAGGCCTAAATTCTTTAGGCTTAAATTTCCTCTGGATAAACATCATGCTCACAAAAATGTTGTAGTTTTCAAGGTGTTCCTAATAGCTTAGAAATAGTTATTTCTTCTTTAATTGGTGTAGACTCGATTTTTTCACGCATTACTGTGATAAGGATTTTTAACATTTCTGTGTCATCTTTGGTGTAAATTTCTATCTAAATTGCATTTCAAAATGGCACTTCTCACCATGCTGCAAATCTAGTACAGGACTGCTTGGAACACGAGAGCTGGTGTGTAGAATAAAAATTGGCTGTGTATGGTATTCTGAAAATATATTCCTGGGAAAAGAGTTGGGTTTTTTGGGTTTTTTTGGTTTGTTTTTTTTTTTTTAATTAGTGACAACTCTGAACACTTGTAAAAGTTGATTGAGGATCACAGTGCAGTACCCACCCCTTGGGTGGCCACCTGAACTATTTCCTGCTGTCATACAGCATGATACAGCATGATAGAGCATGATCTTGTTACTGCAGCTCTAAGAATATGAATAAAGTTACTACTAGAACCAAATGCAGCAGAAGCAGAAAAGATATGTAAATGTGTCCACAATACCTCTCAGGAATATCTTCTTGTACATGTAGAATGCATTTCTCTCTTGTTTAGAAAGGGGGCATGGGGCGGGGGGAAGGAGATCCCACTAACTGAGCCTTGAGACAATGCTTCTGTGTTTGATTTGATTGCATTTACTTGTTTATTGATGTAGTGGATGTGTATGGTTCACCTTGTGTTTTCACACACTAATTAACATTTGCTTAGATTGCATAGTGTTAGTGTTACTGAATGGAGAGACTTATTCATGAAAACAGAGACTTACAGAGTGTGAGGAGAGTGCACAATTCTCAGTGAAGTAATGGGACATCCAATGGATATATGGGACCAGGAATCTATAGCTGGCATTTCAAAGTTTTCAAACTGACCTTGTGGACAATAGCTGCCAGAACTAGGGGTAAAGATCCTGAGTTGAATCCATACCTCCAGTTCTGCATAATATCTATAAAATTTTGGCATATAATTGAAACAAAAATAAAATCAACCTTGAATGGACTTACATGATTTTTTTTTAAAAAGTTTTTTCCTTAGAAACTTTTTTTTTATTAGATAAATTTTTAAACATAGGGTGAGGTTCAACAAGAGCGAGTACAGGGTTCTGCACCTGGGCTGGAACTGTCCTCACTATCAATACAGACTCTAGGTGATGAGGTGACAGAAACAGTCCTGTAGAAAAGGACTTGGGGATGCTGGTAGATGAGAAGCTGGACATCAGCAGTGTGCACTTGCATCCCAGAAGGCAAATCACATCATGGGCTACATCAAAAGATGTGTTGCCAGCAGAGCCAAAGAGGTGATTCTGCCACTGTGCTCTGGTGGGATCTCATCTGGAATACTATGGTCCAGGTCTGCAGTCCTCAATATAGAAAAGACATGGGCCTGATGGAGTGGCTCCAGATGAGGCCCACAAAAATGGTCAGGGGCTTGGAGCACCTCTGCTATAAAGACAGGCTGAGGGAACTGGGGTTGTTCAGCCTGGAAAAGTGGAGGCTCTGGGGAGACCTAATTGCAGCCTTCCAGTACCTGAAAGAGGCCTACAAGAAAGATGGAGAGAGACTGTTTACAAAGGCCTGTAGTGATAGTATGAGAGGCAATGGCTTCAAACTAGAAAAGAGGAGATTTAGATTGGATATTAGGAACAGGTTCTTTACCACAAGGGTAGTAGAACACTGGAGCAGGTTGCCCCCTGGAAGGCGCTTGAGGCCCTATTCCTGGAGATACTTAAAGTGAGACTCAACAGGGCGCTGGGCAACCTACCTAGTTGAGGATGCCCTGATGGACTGCAGTGGGGTTGAACAAGATGACCTTCAGAGGTCCCTTCTGACCCAGGCTGTTCTATGATTCTGTGATTCTATGTCTGTTATCTGTTCTAAGGTCAATACTCTGTTGCCTCAAAGGGGTCTAGAATGGGGATGCTGTGGATTTTTCTTAGTCCCCTTCAGTTGCATTTGAGAGATTTTAATGAGAAGTGTTTATTAGTGCTGTAGTGGTGTTGTCCTCCTAGGAATCACTTAAAATGTTTCGAAGAAAAATTTATTTGTCAATGAGGGCTGCTGTTTTTCACCCACGTAGTCATAAGCTACGGGCAGTTTTTTACCTATGGATCTCCTTTATTGATGAAACATAGGTTTTAAGGCCAGACAGGACCATTAGTTCATGTGGTTTTTTCACTCACATAGTCATAAGCTAAAGTCAGTTTTTAAGGCAGTTTTTAGTTATGGATCTCCTTTATTGATGAAACATAGGTTTTAAGGGCAGACAGAAGGGCAAACATTAATGTATGTGGTCTGCCTTCCTTGGAATAGGATTTCCAAGTTTCACAATTGTGTCCTAGAAGGCATATCTGGAAATTTTTGCCATTATTTTTGTATTGAGTAACCTTAATCTTGTAGGATCAGGGCACTCCGTGTCTGTTCTGGTTGGTCAGGTAATTAGCAGCTTGTTCAGCAAACTGTTAGCATTTTGAATGTACTAATAAGGTTTTAATGGTCCTGCTCAGCCCAGTCTGAGGACCTCACTCTTCCCTCAGGGGAATGGACTTAAGTCCAGACCTGAGCCTCCAGTCTCTGGCGGATGTGTCTGTTTTCAAGCCTGCCCTGCATCCCAGATGGATCTGAACGTGGGCCTATATTCTAGGTGGCTATGCTCTAGGCATGGTCTCCTGGATAGACCCTGTGCTTGTCTGAGGCTAATTGGAATATTCTAATGAGAGAAATTAGGTCATTGATTGTGAAAATAAAATAATGATGAAATCTATGTAATTCATTGGTTTACTGGAAGGGATAAAAAGCCAAAATGTAAATAATTTGTCCCACTCTGTCCTGGGATACTTCCCTATTCACTGCTGCTTTGCTCATCTCTGATCTCTCCACTAACAAATAACAAGCAGCTTTGCTGACTGGTTGTTTTGTTTTCTGCCTGGGGAGATAAAGGGAGAGAGACAGAGGGAGAGGTTGTCAACCCCTTCTGGGCAGTTTCTTTGTCCAGGAGGGAATTTGGATTTCTGTATTACTTTTAATTTGTATATAGTTCTAAATACTTGTAAATACTGGGTATATATGCTTGTAAATTTTGCTTTGTTGTTAATATAGCTTTATCTTACTTCCAAACCATCTGAGCTGGTCTGGTAAACCTCATTAGTGTGGAGAGGCAAGTTTCTTAACCCACCACAGACCGCCATGGCTGTACACTGTAGCTAGTCCCTGTTTGTCCCTGTTGTGCTTCCTAACTGTGGCTGGAGTGACTCAGGACCTGTTTCATTGCTGTCTGTGTTTGAAGCTACTGACGGACCCAGGTACAAACACCCAACTCTGCTGTAGGCCCTATGGGACTGTGTCCTTGGCTGGTGAGGGCATTTTCTTTGCCAGGGTGACCTCTACTCCTGGTTCCCTTGGGAAGCTGCTAGCCCCTGCTGCTCTCTGATGAGCATGTGCCTGTTTGCACACAGTGGTGCAGCAATGGTCTCAGACGGTACATGTAAATTGAAGATAATCTCAAAAATTTGAGTCATGTTCTTTAATGTAACTTTAATTAGAAGAGTGTGGACATACTAAAAACTGAAGCAGTAAAAATAGCACCAGTATATAACCCAGCTGGGTTAACAACTGGCTGGAGGGCTGAGCCCAGAGAGTGGTGGTGAATGGTGCCACATCCAGCTGGAGGCCGGGCACTAGCAGTGTCCCCAAGGGATCAGTGCTGGGCCCCATCCTGTTTAACATCTTCATTGATGATCTGGACGAGGGCATGGAGTCAGTCACCAGCAAGTTTGCGGATGACACCAAGCTGGGGGCTGATGTTGCTGGGTTGGAGGGCAGAAGAACTCTGCAGCGGGACCTCGACCACCTGGACAGATGGGCAGAGTCCAAGGGGATGGCATTCAATAAATCCAAGTGCCAGGTGCTGCACTTTGGCCACAACAACCCCATGCAGAGCTACAGACTGGGGTTGGAGTGGCTGGAGAGCAGCCAAACAGAAAGCGGTCTGGGGGTGCTGCTTGACACCTGCCTAAACACAAACCAGCAGTGTGCCCAGGTGGCCAAGAAGGCCAATGGCGTCCTGGCCTGCATCAGGAATAGTGTGGCCAGCAGGAGCAGGGAGGTCATTCTCCCCCTGGACTCTGTACTGCTTAGGCCACACCTTGAGTACTGTGTCTAGTTCTGGGCCACTCAATTTAAGAAGGACATTGAGGTGCTTGAGCGTGTCCAGAGAAGGGCAACGAGGCTGGTGAGAGGCCTTGAGCACAAGCCCTATGAGGAGAGGCTGAGGGAGCTGGGATTGTTTAGCCTGGAGAAGAGGAGGCTCAGGGGAGACCTTATTGCTGCTGTCTACGACTACGTGAAGGGTGGTTGTAGCTAGGAGGTTACTTTCTTCTCTCAGGCAATCAGCACCAGAACAAGAGGACACAGTCTCAAGCTGCACCAGGGGAAGTGTAGGCTTGAGGTGAGGAGAAAGCTCTTCACTGAGAGAGTCATTCACTGCTGGAATGGGCTGCCCAGGGAGGTGGTGGAGTCACCGTCCCTGGAGGTGTTCAAGGCGGGTTTCTACATCGCACTTGGTGCCATGGGCTAGTCTTGAGGTCTGTGGTATTGGGTTGGACTTAATGATCTTTGAGGTCTCTTCCAACCTTGGTGATACTGTGATATTATTTGAGTCTTTTAGTATGTAAACTACTAGTTCTTTATGAATCAGAGCTTTGCTTTCAACTTGATTTTTACAAATGAGTAAAGGTGTTTCTGCAGTTATTTTTTTATCCCTAGCATGATTTACAGGAAGTGTGAAGACTCACACTGCAAATGGCAATGGGGGATCTTTCCAAATAATTTCTTTACTTTACAATTCTAATCTTTCATTTCTCTGAAAAATAAAATTCACTGTGGAAATATCCTTCTCAAAGTATGGTTTGTAGACAGAATATGTTGTCAGAGGATTGCTAGTGTTTAATAATCATCTAGCCAACTTGCTTCAAATAGTGAATGTAAAAGTTTTTGAACACTACTGAGCTGTGAGGAGGAGAGCTATGTCACAGAACTGTAGAATTTATGTAGAATGAGATTCAAAGTAATGTTTGCAAAAGCCCTGTAGAAGTTTCCTGAAACAACAACAAAAAACCAATCTTTGCATAGCTGCCTTTAAATTGCAGTGTCAAACTACGCATGTTGCTATGCAAGTCCTTGTCTTTATTCAGTTGCATTTGTGTCTCACTTTCTTGTCAGTAACAGGTACTTGTAGAGTAGATGAGCCTTTGGGATATATAAAATCAATGTATGGAATATGACTCCTCTGGGATAAAATTGAGGTGGAATACATACTTGCTTAGAGCTAGGTGGGTTAAATGAAAGCGCTAAACACTGAGCCTGGGATTTACTAATACCTTCAGTGGATGTATTTTTGCACTCCTCATTTGGGTGGGTCAAAATAACATAGGAATCGAACTATATTCAGTACAGAACAGTTGCATTGATAGAGTGATGTTTTATATTGCCAAGGTTTATTTCCAAAGTTGACGTACACAAACATGTTCTAACTAGAAAATGTAGGAGACAAACTATAACCTTGCATAAATTGTATTTTTGGAAAGGAGTCCATGTTTGTCACCATGTAAGGACAAAGGAAAGGAGTGACACAAAGTCAACAAACATTATTTTTAAGAAGAAAAGAAGCAGAGGGAGGATGGGGAATGAAATTCTGGTTTTCTCTGTGGAGAGGGTTGTTTGATCTGCAAATTGACAAACAATGTCTACTTTAATGTTGTTAGGAATTACTCGAAAAGGAGAAGAATCTTTAAAAAAATCATCTTCACCATAAAGCATGAGGTGGTACCTCTGCAGTCCAAAGAAATGTCTGTTATCAGAAGAAAATGTGTACTCTTAGAGGTGAGATCAGTTCTGTGCTCTGAACTGAATGATTTTTCGTTTTTTGTTCTGATAACAAGCTGGTGGCAAGCTTCACTGAACTGAGAAATTGTAAACTCATAGAAAAGACTGTCTAAAGATAACAATTCAATGTTTCTCAGTAATGTATTCTTGATGAATCTGATAATTTAAAGCCCACTCCACCAAGATAGGAATGATGCTTGTGTCCTCTTTATCGTCAATTATGTCTAATCTGTTTCTAATTCAAACATGATGCTGCTGTTGTCAGATCAAATATAGATTTTAAAATGTTTTGTGCTTCTCCACTGGGAGTGTTTTCAATGTATGCAGGCTGTCTGTCAGGGCTATACTGACTGAATCTAATAAAGTTTTAGGTAAATTTAAAGGAAATAAAAGAGTGCTTAAAAATGAAATTATTCATAGTTCATGAGATGGAACGTATCTAATGAATGACAGTAAAGAGAAGTTATGGAACTGTCTCCATGGATTACCGTTTAACCTCTAAGGAACTCTAATTCAATAAATAAGTTGTATCTTCCAAGTTCTACAGCATGACTTTAAAAACAGATTAAAAAAAACCCCAAACAAAACAGATCATCATCTTTGTTTACTCAAGTTTCTTTCCAGGATATGAATAAGTTAAGAATAGTGGTTATTTTCTGAGTTATGTGTCACTGTCAGTAGCTTGGAGTACAAATCACAGTTTACAGGGAAAATAAAAATCATATAAATGTTATTTATCAAAATATATTCCCAAGGATTCCACAATGTGAAAATGAAAAATGTAACAAAAAGAGCTTTCCCAGCTAGAAATAGATTTTGGAGGAAAAGTAGCTCACTTTGGTACATTGCAGTTTCCATGCCCATTCTTATGACTTCTGCCTTGAGGAAGATTTGTAAATCTCATCTTAAAGGCAACACCTGATTAATTATAGAATCATAGAATGGTAAGGTTGGAAGGGACCTCAAGGATCATCTAGTTCCAACCCCCTGCCATAGGCAGGGACACCTCCCACTAGTACAGGTTACTCAAGGCCTCATCCAATCTGGCCTTGAACACATCCAGGGAGGGAGCATCCACAACCTCCCTGGGCAACCTGTTCCAGTGCCTCACCACCCTTACTGTAAAGAACTTCCTCCTAACATCTAGTCTAAATCTCCCCTCTGCCAGTTTAAGCCCATTGCCCCTTGTCCTGTCATTGCAGGACCTTGTAAATAATCCTTCCCCAGCCTTCCTGTAGGCCCCCTTCAGATACTGGAAGGCTACTATCAGGTCCCCTCGAAGCCTTCTCTTCTCCAGGCTGAAGAGCCCCAACTCTCTCAGCCTGTCCTCATAGGAGAGCTGCTCCAGCCCTCTGATCATCTTTGTGGCCCTCCTCTGGACCCGCTCCAACACTTCCATGTCCTTCCTGTGCTGAGGGTTCCAGAACTGCACACAGTACTCCAGGTGGGGTCTGACGAGAGCAGAGTAAAGGGGCAGAATCCCCTCCCTTGCCCTGCTGGCCACGCTTCTCTTGATGCAGCCTAGGACTCGGTTGGCTGTCTGGGCTGCATGTGCACACTGCAGGCTCATGTTGAGCTTTTCATCAACCCAGACTCCAAGGTCCTTTTCCTCAGGGCTGCTCTCCAACCATTCACCACCCAGCCTGTATTTGTGCTTGGGATTGTGCCTACCCAGGTGCAGGACCTTACACTTGGCCTTATTGAATTTCATGAGGTTGGCCTGGGCCCACCTCTCCAGCCTGTCCAGGTCCCTCTGGATGGCATCCCTGCCCTCTAGCAAGTCGACTGTGCCACACAGCTTGGTGTCATCTGCAAACTTGCTGAGGGTGCACTCCATTCCTCTGTCCATGTCACTGAGAAAGATGTTAAACAGCACTGGTCCCAGCACTGACCCCTGAGGGAAATTATTTAAAAATGCATTTGTTTCTCTGTTAAAATCAACTAGTAAATTAAGAATACACCTGTATTCTTTCAAAATTCAGTGGATTAAATACTGAAATTATTCTGAAGTATATTCTAACTGTAGGCCAATTATGAACTTGAGACCAGACTTGGAAGACTATTTTATTATTCGTGTTTTCTCCTCTTCTTTTGATTTGTCATTGAAGTGTTTGGCAGTATGAGGCTCAGTAACTGCTGAACTGGTCAATTTAAGAGGAGAGGGTGTAATGTTTTGTGGTGTGGGGTTTTGTTTGTTTGTTTAATTATTTTGCATTTTTAGGGGTTTGTATGTTGGTTGGTTGTTTTAGAGTGTTTAGGTTATGGTTCAGATGTTGATTCAGACTGTTTGGAACCCATGCCAAACTTCTGTAGCACATACAGTGCTAATTGTAAATCAGCTGTTGAATGTGGAATATGGAAGGAATTTACATCAGGTGCACTCAGTGGAAAGGTTAATCACGGACACTATTTTCTGCATTTGGGGGAATGCACTTATGAGAACATAGTTCAACCCTGTGTCTTATGACAGGCGCATAAGATGACCCGAAACATGTGACTGTCAGGCTATGGATGCTGCTATCTCATTGTTGCTCTTTTGTGCTGCCGTTTACAGAAATATACAAGTTAAAGGTAACACAGAAACACAGTACCTCTCCCAGAAATCAGAGTCCCCAGAGGTAGCTCACAACCACTCTTCCACACCTCTACCTTACCCCAGGGTTTGCCTTACATGCAAGGTGAGTTTGGAGGATCGGCAAGGGGAGTTAGAAGCAGTGTGGTTAGTTAGGTTACTCAGCAGAGAGGCCGGAATCTCCCAGAGAGACTCTGTGTTATCTGTTTGTGTTCTTGTTACACATCTCAGCAAGCCTATAAGTAGACATTACCATTGTTTTCTTTCCACAGCCTATAATCTATTTCTTTTCATAAAAATATACCAAGTATCCTCAAACCAGCACAAGTGTGTCTACCAGATTAGAGATGACTGAAACAATTTTTTGTCAATGTCACTTTGCTCAAGTTTGTGCATTATATAGGGCCTCTAAAGAGTGAGGCCTCTTCCATAACTGGAAAAAGAAGTGTTTATCCTTGCGTAAGGAAAGAGAAGAGAGTATCATGAAAGAGAAAAAGATAGGTAATTTTAGATGTTATTGTTCAGTTTTGCTGAATTTAGAGACCCCTTAGTTGTCTAGTACAAGAGAAGATGGAAAACCACCACTGGAAACGTGTTCTACTTAACTTATTTTTGATTTCTTATAGTTACTGCTTGCTTTAGAAAACTCTTATTTTCTAATTTGAGTAATACTGCAATTTAAAGTGCAACTCTATTTATGACCGTGTAAGCAAAAATTGTTGCAAAGCTGACAAATTAACAAAAAGCAGACACAGAACAAACTTACCAATATGTTGCATGTTAATGGTCTTTCTCCAATAATGCGCTTTTTTTTTTTTTTTTTTTTTTTTTTTTTTCCCCTCTCAACCTTTCAAAAAACTAGCTGCTTGAAGTCTATTCTTTCTCTGTGGGAGAGCCTTTGTTCTCTTTTGAACACACTAGCAGAAAAAGTTGATGGAATAGGCTCTATCAGCTAAAGTGTGATTTGGGCTAGTCCTCTGGGCAGCAGAGAGCCCAGTGCTGAATTGACCTGAGCTGTCATCTTTTATGAACTTGCTCTGAACTGGTGTGATTCCCTGCATGTCCAAGCAAGCTTTGTCCTACCCTAAACAACTAAACGATTGAGAGAGGTCTAGATTGGCAACCTTGTATTTCCAAGTTATGGGAAAGGTCAATTCCAAACTCAAATATCTGTGATGATACGTTCTTTTCTTAGAATAGATTTAATGTCATCTCTGCTTCTCAATGAAGCTTTTCTAGGAGCTCTGTCCCTACAGAGGGATGCTGTGTCTTCAGTATCTCTGTGACTAACATTCTTCCTCATGTTGAAAGAGAAGCATCTAACTGCCAGGTGGCAGCAAGTCAGTTTGTAGCCTTTCTATAAATTAGCATCTTGAATTAAGGGCAATTGTAACACCTCAACTAATCATTGTAGACTATTTCCAACTAATGGAGAGAACTGAGGACTTTCTGGCTGCAATTCATGCAATCTACTTAGATAGGGCCTCTAGAACAGGATGGGTTACATGCTATGCACTGCTGACTCTTAACTAGATCTCCACTGACCATAAAATGAGACTTTAATGAGATTTTTCATCAACTTAGCTAACTAACTTGCTATAAGCATGTGATGAAGATAAGCTTGAACATCTATGCATTTTTAACATTGGTGTTACAGACTCCACTTGCTGCACGTTTATCCTTTTTTCACATGCAAAAAGCTTTTGCATTTTTTTTTCCTAATGACCATAAAGACCAAAAATAATTGCTGCTTGTTCAGGGTTGTGCATAGCTGAATTTTGCAGCATAATCCAGACCTAGTAAATAAAATTATGTATGTATGCTTGGAGGATAAATGTGGTGTCTCGCATTTTATAATAAACCCATTAAAATTATAATAAAAGAATGCATGTACTATATATCATAAACAATCATAAAATTATATTAATTTGTATTGTGGCTACAGTTCTCAGATTTTGGTGCTATCCTGTATCTGTATTCCAGTGCCCAATATACAAATAGGTTTGCTCTGTTATCTTACCTGGAAAAAACTTGTTTGACTGGTTTGGTCAGCAATGATCTCATTCACTGTACCGTTAAGCAGCAAAGTGGATAAAAGTCAGAATACCTTCCTTTGTACTTAGTAAACAGAGCTGGCCATTAGTCAGTAGCATTTCAATATTGTGTTCTATGAATCTGCTGATTCATTAAAAGGCAAACAGACCCATATACTTGTGTGTGACACATTGAAGATGACTGTCTACACAAATAAAAGAAGTGAAAAAAATTATTGAAAAATTATTTTCCTTAAGTAACTCCTAAACATTCATTTCCATGGGGATATATATAGCAATTAACCTCTAATTAAACAAATGAGAAAACAACCCCCACCCCACCTCCAATGTTTGAAACCCACAAACAATTTGGTTTTTTGGTTTTTTGTTTTTCCCCCCCAGAGGAAAGGTCTCATCATCACTACGTTGCATGGACCTGGTAGTCACAATCCCCTATCAGCTTTATGCATTACTGACCTCAACAGGCATTGTAAGGGAAGACACAGCAGGAAGACACAAAGGTCAGTACAGAAATTGTTATTTCTTCTGCATACAAGCCTTATACGTTTTGTTGTTGTCTTACACCATTTTTACTTATAAGGCTTGATTGCCCTTGCTGGGACAATAATCTGTCCATAAGAATTTGTTTCTTTTTTGCAGTCTGAGGGTCAGTGATAAGGAGCACTGTCAAATTCCATTTGGCTCACGTCAAGTAGAGCTATGATTGTGTAGAAATCTTCTAGGTGCTGCTGTGTCTGGATCGAGGCACAATTGTCTGCGTTATTCTTGCTCACTAGTTCATGCAAAGCAGGTTTTCTGTGTATATGTAACCCAGGCTTGAAGATCTGATGAAATGTGGGTCAAATCCCTTCCTACCCCTTTCCAACAGCCAAATGTATGCAGGCGTAGAACGCAGCACTCTGCAGCAATTCTGCTAAGCTGCATGCAGTAGCACTGACCACAGGTGCCTTGGTATAAAGTGGGACTTCAGAGAGACGGCCTGACTGCTGAAGGACTCCCGTAAGTGTGTAAACATATGATTAGAACTGTAGCTTGTTTGAACTAACACTGACTTAAAGTGAAGAAAATTTGTGGGAGGGAAAAGTCTTTCAAATTAGATTTTTAGGGTAGAATTTATTATTTTGATTAGAAACTGAGGAAATCAAGTTAATCTTTTGACTATGCCTTTCATCCACAGATTTTGTAGCCTCTTTTAAAGAAATAAATACCATCAGTAACTGTATGACAATCAGAACCTAGTTAAGCAAGCTCTATAGATGAGCTCTTAGGTGTTTATACCAGAAAAGTGGCTTACCAGCAACAAAGTAACACAGACAAATGAGTCTTTAAGTGACTGGAGAACATTCAGTTTTCAAGACATGTTACTGCCGTATGTATGTTGCTGCGAGAAAGTGTCTGGCTTGATTCCAAGGCTTGCAACTCAATTCTTGAAGGGACAGGATCAGGGAACACCACAGAGGTGTGGGGATATCTCCTAAACAGAACAGTTTTGAACACAGAACAGACTCTGGGTGTGCCTTCTGCTTAGCACACATGCAGAATGGATAGTTGAGGAAGGAACTTTGAGTAAGTGGTTTGAGATTTTGCCCAAGTATTCTGAACCTATGAGCTCTGTTCTCAGTCTAAGAAACTAGATTTAGACTGGATGTTAGGAGGAAGTTCTTTATAGTGAGGGTGGTGAGGCACTGGAACAGGTTGCCCAGGGAGGTTGTGGCTGCTCCCTCCCTGGCGGTGTTCAAGGCCAGGTTGGACGAGGCCTTGAGTGAGCTGTACTAGTGGGAGGTGTCCCTGCCTATGGCAGGGGATTGGAACTAGATGATCCTTGAGGTCCCTTCCAACCTTAGCATTCTATGATTCTAAATAATCTGACACTATTATGTCTGTGAACTGTAGGCTATTACAAGCTTCCACTTCAGCCTTAGTTTAACTCACCTTGCAAAATAAGCACTAGTAGTTAATTTTCATAACCTTCTTTTGGATGGAATGCATTACTGGTGTCTGCACGAATAAGCAATGAGGAGCAGAGAGGAGAAAAAAGCTTCACACAGTACTGTGTGCACCCACAGTGTCATACTATCTACCTTGATTTGTACCTTTTCAGTATCTGACAGTGAATGATAACATTATTGCAATGGTATTTACCGGCACTGCTGGAGTATGGTATCTGTCATTTTTCCTGTTCTGAATTATTGTGCATGGCTGCAAAAAGTGCCCAAGGCTGAAATGTGTTTCAGAGGTCGTCAAGGAGGAAACAAAGTGGGGTTTTTACTATTTCTTATTGGCAAATAAGAAATTTGGCAAATCAGTTTGAAACTGGAGAAGTTCCAAAACAAAATGCACATTATTATGAATTCACATGGATAACATGGTTCCTGGTGGGGATAAGTTTCTCATGGTCATTCAGGGAATTATACAACTGTCTCTCAGTTTCCTCTATATTTTCTTCAACCTAAAGAAAGGACTTTTCAAAATGGTCATTTAATAATGCCCTGGAAGAATAACTTTGAAGCACTCCTATTTTATAATATAACTATGAAGACCTGGCTTTGGATGGATTATGATGGATTCCTGACTATTGACAGTTTATGATTAAGTCACTAATCTGGCTTTCAGCCTCACTTGTATTTGCTTGGAATGACAGGAGTCCCTTTCAGTGGTCATCACAGATTTCTCTTTTCACCAGCTTTACCTCAGAGGCAATTGCAACTGTATACATGCTATTCAGTCTCCAGGAGAGGATGAAATTTATTTTAATGTCCATGAGTGCACAGTTATCTCAGAGGTGAAGGTATTGTTGTGGAAGAATAGGAAAAGCTCCCTCTGTTCTCTTGAAATAAAGTGCCTGATAAGATTAGGAAGCAAGAGTTCTTCCTGACTTTAATTTATTTATTAATGAACAAACCATTGTTCAGTTAGTTCAAGTCAACTTGCATTTAAACACATTTTATCAACAGAATTAAAATATTTTGCAAAGCCAATTTCTAAATACATTCTGTCAGTTTTAGCATCTTGCACTGTAATGATTTTTTTCGTTATGACAGAATGACTATACATGGCAATATGGCAGCTAATTATTTTTGGTTAGTGAAAATTCGAGATACTTGAGATTTACTTGAAGTTTTGAATTCAATAAATACTTAGTTCCAAATCAAACCCATATGTTTCTGAACCTCAGATGAACTCATACATTCTAACCCTCTAGTTTTCATATGGATATAGCTATAATTGCAGTTATATATGTTATTCGGGTATCCACTATGGTTATTTTCCTATAAAAGTAATTTCTCTGAAACAAAGTCATTTTATATTTGTGTAGAGCACCCATACAGTAAGTTGCTTAAAGAAATATTGTACTGAAACAGTTTTCTGAATGCATAGTCCAGATTATTCCTGGAAGCTCAAGCAAGAAGTGGGTGGTTTCTTAGTGTTGGTTGGTTGATTTTATTTTTTTTTTGTATGCTTTTTGTTTCATTGGTTGTTTTTCATTTTGTTTTGGTTTTATTTTGTATTAATATTTCTGCATGATCAATTCTGTTGAAAGACTCAGTTTCACTTGAAATCATTGCTTATACTAAAGCAGGAAAATAATATATACTTTTGCTTTCGGTTTCTGTGAGTATTAAACATTTACCTTGATTTGATTTAGTTTGATGTTCTTGAGACCAATTCATCCCCGAAGAAAGCAGAAATGCATTTTAAGACTGCAAGACAGACAGAATTACAGAATGCATTCTGTTGGAAAGGATCTTGCTTGCCATCTTGTCCAACCCCTCTGCAGTGACCAGGGACATCTTTAACTAGATCAGGTTGCTCAGGGCCCCACCAAACTTAATTCTAAGTCTCTTCAGGGATGAAACCTCCACCACATCCTGGGCAAACCATACACCTGCTTACTTCAGGTTTGAAATTAGGTTTTATGTTTTTAAAATTTGTTTTAGCCTTTTCATTTAATACTACTGAAAAGGCATTATATAGGAAGTGAACTGGTTCATACTTCTGGAATTAGAATACTTTTCAAAGTTTAAAATACATTTCAAAGCAAGCAAAAGAATAAATCATGAAGTTTAGGCAAGATATTTTCCCTAAAAGAAGCAGAATTCTAAAATAAAGAATGAAGGATATAAATCCACTTGGATTAAATTTCAGCATCAGTGGGTTTCGAATTTTGAAAGTGATGATGTTGTATTTGTATATCGTACATATTTATGGATATATATACCTGCTGATGAGTTGGAAAACTTCCTTCCATTTTCAGTTGCATCAAGCTTTGCTTAGAATGTTTGTTTATTTTTTTAGATTTTGTAGACAAGTATTAAAGATTGGATGAAACTCCATGGAAACAAATAAATGTTGAGCACATGGAGATGAAGCTCAGAAGATTTGCAAATGTAATCATTTCCCTAATGAAAGATGTTTTGCTACTTGATATAATCTCTCCTGTTCTGAGTACTCTGCATCATGTAGGAGCCTGTGGCTTCTTAAATTCCCTTCATTAGAGGGTTTTTTAACACAAAGGAGTTAAAAAATTGGGAAACAAGTATTACAGAATTGAATTCCTAAGTCTCAAAGCACTTCTGAGAATATCTTCCCGAGTATTTTTTTTTTCCTTTGGTAACCAGGAAATTACCAGCTGGCTTTCACATAGATTCAGAAGTCAAATTCCCAGATGCATAAACAAGTCTGCTTACTTCTTCATTGCTTAGAATGATAAAATCATACAATGTCAGGGGCTGGAAGGGACCTCGAAAGATCATCTGGTCCAGACCCCTGCCAGAGCAGGATCACTTAGACCAGATCACACTGGAGCACATCCAGATGGTTCCTGAATATCTCTGGAGAGGGAGATTCCACAAGCTCCCTGTGCAGCTGGTTCCAGAGCTCTGTCACCCTCACAGTGAAAAAATTCTTTCTCAGGTTCACATGGAACCTCTTATGCCTCAGCTTCCACCCACTGCCCCTTGTCCTGTCACTGGGCATCACCAAGAAGAGGCTGGCTCCATCCTCCTGGTAGTCACACCTTACATATTTATAAACGTGAATGAGGTCACCCCTTACTCTCCAAGTTAAAAAGCTTGGAGAGAAGCTTGGTCCTCCTCTCCAAGTTAAAAAGCTCCCTCCCTGTTTCATCCTACTGTTTTTCACAGTAGGATGAAAATTTTACTTTGATTTAGAGCACAACGATCATGTTCTGGAATATTTAAATATTTCAGACAATGTGAGACAACATCAAAGTAGAACTTAAGAATGTCTCAGTAGTCTGAACATTTTCCAATGACTGGTGAAACAATGGCTGAGATTTACTTGGGGGAGAAAACTGAATGGGACTCTATCACATTTTTGTTTGAATGCTACTTTTTGAGTCCCAAGTATACAAATAGAAACTGTTTCTTGAACTTTACACAAACTCTTTATAGATTTTGATTTCCACAGGAAAAGCCTTCCTACTGTATACCTCTGTATCTTCTAATCTTTCTAAATACAAGAAATATATTTGCTTGCCCTCAAAAGAGCTATTGTGGATAGGAAAGTGCCATTATCTGTATTTTATAGCTGACAACTAAAATGTCTGTGATTCATCAAAGGTAACCTGCAGAACTTTCATGGCTGAGCAAATCTTCTAAGTCCTGGGCCAGAGCACTTAATGTTAGACTAGCCTCTCTCAGAAACACCAACCCATTTCTAATTAGAAGTCTGCTGTCACCAATGGAATGAGTTAATTTAAAAATCCTATAGGTAGCCTTAATATCTTATCAAGACAATGTTATTTTCAAGCAATTTTATATTTAGAAATCGACAGACCAAGAATATTTTGCAGAAATGAGTTGGCAAATACTGTGATTAAAATAATATGAATCCATCTGGAGAAAATATGTCTTACTGGTGAACCATTTACCAACAGAATGATTTTGTTATATACACATTTCGGATCTGCTATAGAAAGACAAAAGCAACTATTTCTTCACCAGCTGTGCCTGTGTGCACAAATGGTTTAACTTCCTTGTATTTCAGCAAACAGGAATTGTTCTATTTCCCATAGCTCTTTTGTGAATTAGTCCTTAAGCATGCTTTTGAAATGCAGAGGACTTTAAAATGATGAAAATTGTTTCAGCTTCACATCTCTCCTCTGATGTTCTCAAATGCCTGTTTAGACAGGAAGATAATATAGAAAGATTTCTGAGTAGAAAGTTGGAAGAATGAATTTGCTCTATTTGGCTCCATTCATTGTTTATTTTTGGTTTCATTTGGCTTCATTACCCTCAGGCTCATTGTTATTGAAGTTGTCACTTCAGTAACAACTGATATTTCTAACTATATTTAACATTACAACTGTAGTATTTCTAAAAATACCTCTAAGAAGTGCTGTCCTAATTTTTCTTACTAAGCTTATACCAGAAGGATTCTGCAATCCCTGTGGAAGTTGAGAACCTCACTTCTATACAATCTTGTTTCTCTTGCAGTAGTTTTATTGAAAATAATTTCTGAGGGAATTCATTCTAAGCAGGGAAACGTCATTCTAGATGACTGTGTTTTCATTCTAGATGGTTTTGTTCTTTAATTGCTTGTGTAGCCAAATGAGAAATTATTGTAACTGCAGTTTTTTCAGTGTCTATCAACATATTGCAAAGTACTGAAGTTATTTAACAGTTACTTAAAATTTTATGAGAATTTGGGATACAAAAATGAAAGGAGAATTAATAAAAAGAAAACCCTTGTGCCCCTAGAAAAGAAGAAATGTGCATTTTTTGGGAGGCCCAACTCTCTGTTTATTTTAAGCACCTGCTAATCTCATTTTCTCCCTATTCTCCTGTTTCAAACGTGCACTGAATTGTCGATACTTTAGTTTAAAAGATTCCAAGAGGGAATAAAGAAAAGCCTCATCTCATTTTTCCTCCTGAACTTTTCCATTCCTACTTCAGCAACTTCAGTCAAGCGCAGGCATTTGTACTTCTCAGGTAGCAAAGGAGAGAGTAGGAAAGCACACAGGTTAGACTTCGTTTTTCCTCAAAGATTTATTTATTTATAAAATTATTTATCTATCTATTTATTTTAACAGCAAATGGTTAGTTCAATGTTTCTTGTCAAACTCCAAGCCACTTGAGAGAATCATAAAGTCTTACCCATACACAGCCATAGATCAGTCAACTCTAATGTCTTTTCCATGCTACTCAGATAGTGATTTTGACTTTGGGGTGAATGGATCATTCACTCATCTGACAAGAGTTAATTTAGTCTTCATAAGAGTCTAGAACTCATCCTTTTTGGGACTGTGATTATTTCATTGGTGCTAAAATATGTGCAATCACTGAATAATAGAAATAGTGGTCTACTTCTATGTCTTTGAATTTAGGGCCAGCAAAGGAATTATTTTCATACTCATAGGTTACAGGCTATAAGCACAGTTGGTCCTGTACACTGCATAGTGTATATGCTATGTTACTACATGAACAGTATGCTGAGAGAAAGTGAAGTTTAGGGATTTTTTTTTTTTTTACCCAGTGAGGGTAAAAAGCTCCAATTCCAGTGACTTTCCACAAATTTCTATCTCTTGGATTAACAAACTTCTATATTGATTGCTAGAGTTTAGGGAAAGAGGTATGATTCAAGACAAGCACACCAAAAATGGGTTATTGTCATTATGGTCTCTGCAAATTCCTGCAAGGTTCACATGCCACTCTGTAAGGGTAATGAGAAAAGTGAATTATTATCAACAGTCTGACTTGCTGACCACAGATCTGCAGCTCTACCAGATAATCTTCTGGCCTTAAAAAAGCAGAAATACATTGTCATTGTAGGGGGACCCAAGTGTGAAGTAGGACTTTTTGGACAAAGAGACTGAAAAGAGCAGAACATTGAGTGTTTTGCTCATAATGAACATGTGTTCTAAACAGGCAGTGTATTTTACAAGGTGGAAGGAGGCCTTGATTAGCTTGAGCTTGGAGCCTGGAGATAGGATAGAGGTTAGTCTGTCCTCCAAGGTGCTGAAATACAGTTATCTATCCCACATATGTTTTAGAACTGTTTTGCGTTTTGCCAGGAAGCAAGTTTGGCATGACTGATCTTACAGCACAACAAGACCAAGTCTTTGATGTTATGTTTTGCAATGATTTTCATACATATCACTCCTATGTAATTGTGCTGGTTTGAGGCTAATTGGAATATTTTAATGAAAGTAGATCATTGGCTGTGAAAAAAAAAAAATAGTAATGTCTAAATCACCCGTTTGTTCTGCTGAGAGATATTTAAACAAGAAACAATAAACAAAGTCAGTCAGTCTCTCTCTGGCTTCTGCTTGCTTCACTAATTCATCTGCCTGGACCTGTGTAACCCCGACTAATCATTCTGCTTCTAACTCCTTATCTGGCAAATATCACTCCTACACGTAAGAGATTTTCTGAAATAAGGGGGAAAAGAAAGAGGGGAGTTGGTTTGAAGGCTGTCCTGGGTGGTTCTGCTGTTTGGGAGGGGGGTTATATTACTTTTAACTTGTATATAATTTTATATAGCTGTAAATATCTGTATATGTTGTGTATATATGCTTGTAAATTGTGCCATGCTGTAAATAGAGCTCCATTCCTTAACTTCCAGATGAAGTCTGGTGAATTCAAGGAGGGGCAGGAAGCTCTCAAACTGCCACAATAATGTAAGAGAAAATAGTATTTACATTAGGTAGAACAGTGGTTAATGTATTTTGAAGGAACTCTGTGCAGCTTTCCAGCAAAAAAACTCATAGAAGCTGCAGCGTCTGCGGCATCTCATGAGGAAAAGCTACAGAATCAGTGCCTATCTGACCATTCAACACAAGTGCTTTGATACGTATTGACACTCAGTGAGCTGAGGATCTTGGAATTTCCTTTAAAAATCTGAAAGGATAGTTGGACATATCTGAAAGGCTGCAAATATAAGTAGGTATGTGAACCTATTACATACAAAATGTATAAAACTGAATTTTAAGAGAAGATGTAACTCTTATGGTATAAATTAAATCTGTGCCACCTTAGTGGTTTACAAAATGTAAATGATAAATCTAGTGATGTTTAGAAGATGTTACACTACTTGCCACTTTATCGACCCCATAAAGATCAGTTATATTTAAAACCTTGTTTCTTAATCAGCACAAACTTTCCTCTCTTGCAAAGGCAAGTTTCTGTATAAGTCAGCTTTGCAAAATTAGGACCTTAATATTTTTGTCAAGCTCTGTCAAAAAGATTTGTCCTGAAACCGTTTAATAAGCAGATTTGCACTTCTTGATATTTAGCAGCAAGCAGACTTTAGAAGGTCTCTTTCATCACCCTTGTTTACTTCCTCCTCCTTTTCAGTGTCACCATGCCCATCAGGATAGGGAATTCATAGATTCATGGAATGATTTAGCTTGGAAGGGGCCTTAGAAATCATCTTGTTCAAATCACCCTGCCATGGGCAGGGACACCTCCCTCTAGAGCAGGTCACTCAGGGCCTCATCAAACCTGGGCTTGAACACTTCAAGCGAGGAGGCATTTACAACTTTCCTTGGCAACTTGTTCCAGTGTCTCACCATCCTCACTCTAATCTAAATCTGCCTTCCTCAAGCTTAAGGCTGTTCCCCCTCATAACTACAAGCCCTTGTAAAAAGTCCCTTCCAGCCTTTCTTGTAGGCCCCCTTCAGGTACTGGAAGTCTGCTATAAGGTCTCCCTGCAGCCTTCTTTTCTGCAGGCTGAACAGCCCCAACTCCCTCAGCCTATCCACAAATGTGAGGTTGTCCATCCCTCTGGTCATCTTTGTGGCCCTCTTCTAGACCCACTCCAACAGTTACACACCACTCTTATGCTGGGGTCACCAGAACTGGACACAGTACTCCCGGTGGGGTTTCATCAGAGCAGAGGAGAGGAGCAGAATCACCTACATCACCCTGCTGGTTGCATTTCTTTTGATACAGCGCAGGATATATGGTTGGTCTTCTAGGCTGCAAGTGCATGTTGCCAGCTCATGTTTAGTTTTTCATCAACTGACGCCCCCAAGTCCTTCTCCTTGAGACACCTCTTGAGCCACTCCTCACCCAGACTATACTGCACAGCAGTTTGATGAAGGAGGATGTTCAGATCTTCACAGATCCCTCTTTTCATGTTCCCTTAACACAAAGAAAACATGTCCAAGGCAATCAGGCTCCAGGTAGTCTCCCCATCTCCATCCCTTTTTCTGTGGTAAACAAGACTTGTATCATGACTACTTGGGAAGCAGTGTTTAGCAATATGTGTGCTATACTTTCAACATTTAGTAGCTTCCTGATGTGTATGATTCTAGACCAGCACTGCAAGTGCAATATTAGACTAGTATTTATCTGTTCTGAAATGAAGATCTGGGCACCAGCTGAAAAGTGTATTTTTGTTATTAAGGAATCAAATTAAAATTGTAAGAAAACAACACCATTATTAGTTTGCAAAAGTTATTTGCTTTGATTAAAAGCATGTGTCTTGGTTCTATAACTGCTCCATTTAGCACTTGACATATAATAGGGTTTTTTTCCCCACAGTGTAATATCTCCATTGAAATATAATTATTTTGCAGATTGCTCAACTGAATGCCCTTATAAACATGCTGTTAGGGGAACTCACCCCTGGTGATCATCAGAACATCATGACAATATGCACAATTGATGTACATGCAAAGGATGTTGTAGCCACGCTTACAGCACAGAAGGTAATTTGTTGCAGAGCAATTACACTAATGCATTTTTAAAAGCATAAAATAAAGAATAATTTCATTTGTTGAAAAGATATTCTAGTGGCTTATGTATGGCAATGACAGAATATTTTGATTCAATCCATTTTTGTCCTTTTATATTTTTTGCTTTAGAGTTAATTACATTTACTAGTTAAAGAATTGCCATTTTAAAATACATAGATATTTTGTCCAAATGTTTAAAGACATCCATTAAAAATGT
This sequence comes from Eubucco bourcierii, assembly GCA_013396675.1. Classification (NCBI taxonomy): domain Eukaryota; kingdom Metazoa; phylum Chordata; class Aves; order Piciformes; family Ramphastidae; genus Eubucco; species Eubucco bourcierii. Next base: position 35,748 of record VWZE01023742.1, read on the forward strand.
ATGCTGTAATGTGACAGCAGGTTTCTCATTAATTTGTCTCTAATTACCGATCTACTCACAATTAATATAAAACCTCCCATTTATTGCAGATAGCTTGAAAGTTTAAAACATGCAAAATATAAAATAGCAGTTGTGTTGTGTGTTATATTTTCAGACAGCTTTTTTTTTTTTTTTCTAAGAAACAGGTTTTATTTCCTTATCAATTTCTAAGGTGGAATTTGTACAGCTAACTCTTTCCATGCCTGACTTCAGCACTGCCAAGGTCTATTTATAGCAGTTTGCTACTCTGTTTTCAGACCATGACCACATAGACAGAAAGGGAGGTGGCAATGGACGTCATGCAAGGTTGTCTTCTTTACACACAGTTAAACAGGTAAGAGATAGTTGTTGTATCTTACACTCCCCTGTCTGTACCATGCAACATGAATTGTGTGTGTAGTGTGTATGTATTCATCTATCTTCTACAGTCATCCTTCTACATGTAGAATTTTAACATGTTTACTCATAGTAAAATTCACCTTTTAGCAATATATATGGCTACCAAGAGCAAGGACTGCCCCACCTCCCCTTAATTCCAAATACCCTCCTATCCCCATGATGATAAGTACTTCAATAACATCATGCTTTTCTTTTTCATAAACAGTAATTTTGCTGTAGGCCAGACACACAGTATTGAGGTTTTTCAAAGTCCAGTCCTTACATAAATGACATAAATAAATTGTACGAGTTGCAGTCCAAAATACACACATGAAAATAAAAATTATTTCACTTGAAATAATAAAATATAAGAAAATACTGTAAATTATTGTAGTGTGCATTGAAACCCTCTTGTCCAGGGCAACATTCTCTTCATCTTGTTAACTGGCATTCTGTAAAACTGTGAAAAGGACAAAAACAAACCAGAACAAAAACCCCCTCAACACTCTTTGAGTTGCTGAACAAAATCCATTCTACAGAGCATAATCACTTTGTTGTGGTGTGATACATAATAGCAGTTGCATCGAAAATTTGCAGCAATTTAAAATATTCTTTTCACTGAAATTGTTTATCCACATTGCCAAAGCCTTTAAGGAAGTACTGATGTTTTTCATATTGTCAGGAGCAGCTGTGTCTATCTGCTGTGACTGTCTAACTGCTAACTAGGCAGATGGCACACAGTAGCTGAGGTGTGTCTCTTATACACAGGACCAACTTTTCTGGCTTATAGGAAGCACAGCTGCCATGCAATTATGATGATGATGAACCTTATGTATTTCAGATCTTATGTATTGGAGGCCTTATGTAGAGTTGCAAAGGGATGCTTAGGGTCTTTAGTACATTCACTAAGTACTTAAATAATCAAATTGACAAGCTGTGTGAAAATATGGAACCTCTATTATAACTTTGGGTATGGAGTAGGGGGGATGAATATAAAAAACAAGTAAAACTATTTGCCATAGGTACAGATACTTCAATATGTTATACCATGTAAACACTAGCAAAGAATGTGTCTATTACTTGTAGAAGTAAATGGATTTATAAATGAAAAAATATGTTTGATGTCATCAACTCTGGTCAGTTATTTAAAGAGCACACTGGAGAAAACAGAGGACAGTCAGAACTACAGAAGATCCCAGATACTTGCCTCAGTTGGCAGAAAATTGTTCTGTAGAATATCAGAAACAGCAACACTTCTTTCGCTGTGTTATCACTTGTAATAGTTAACTTATTAATATTTACCTTTTTCTGCTAAATAACTACTTCTTTAAGATTCTTGCGTACTGGGATAGAGCATAAGAGAGCTGGAGGGGGTAGTAAGGTGTGGCTGGGCCTTAAGGAAGCAATGAAATGCTGACCAGATGCTGCATTTCCTGTTGATTTGAGGCATTACTTCATTAGACCACTAATCAAAACCATGTGCTCTGCTAACAAACCATTTCATCCCCCGAGTGCTGGAGCACATGCATGCTGTTCCCGGCTAATTAGGACCTGCTCCAAGTCAGTGAAAAGTCTCTTGTTGACATCATAGGTGGTAAAGAGGTTGACTGAAAATGGATGTCTTTGTTGTTGTTTGTGTCTTCACATGGCTCAGCTAAAAATATTTTAGCAGAGACATGGAAATACTGTATCCTGTTAGTGTTTTTATCATGTTAATATCAGCTTGGAAAGTTTACATCCTGTAAACTATCATGACCTTGTGCATAGGTGTCTGTGTTTCAGAAGCCCTGTTGCTAGCCTTTGTTGTCTTTTCAAAAAAAAAAAAAAAAAAAAAAAAANCAAATATAGCATGAAATTAGAATTACAATTGTAAAACATGTTTCTTTCCTCATTATCTGTGAAAAGCTTCTGGTGAGTTTAAGCAGGAAACTTTAAAAAATGCTAGTCCTCTTAATAAAGGCAACAGCTTAGCACAGTGCTATCTTTCTCCAAATATGATTTCATAATTTTAGATACAGTAAAATGATAACTTCCTTACACATGATCAAAACAGCTGATGAGACAACAGGGAAGTTTGGTCACTTAGATTTCACTGATCAATTATGTCTTAGTAAAGCTCAGAGATCAATGTGTTGGAAAAGGTGTAGAAGAGCAAACAAAGGAGGATGACTCATGGAACAGAAAGCAGAAGGAGCATCTTGATCAGGAAAGGACAAAAGGTATAGCCTGATTCCTCAGAAGCCAATGGAAGCAGACCTGCAAGCATAGTACAAGGTGAGCAGTTTACAGCAATAACAAGAAATATTGCAGGGTTAGAGGATCATGTGGAGATGGTCACAGAAGAAAGCAGAAATACTGCAGTGCTAAAGGAAAAGGTTTTCAGAAAGTCACAGATATCAGAAAGCACATAGAAGACAATCGCAAAGGTGAAGAAGATGAAGATCAAGGGTGGAGAAGAAGACTAATAAGCCTGGGAGATTGAGAACAAGCAAGGAGAACCACTGGTGCCTGCCAATGTAGGAGATGAAAGAACACGGATTGATAAGTAGGAGAAGGGATTTCTTAAAGCAGGTGAAAAATATCAGTGGCTAGGAAGTGAAGAAATATGTCTTGACTGAGGGTGAAGAAAACTGGGGCAAAAATCAAAACTGAGAAATAAATGACAGTACTTCATGAGCATTTATATGTGGTAAGAAAATGGAAGACATTAGTGTATAATAATATGCGGAGGAAATGTTGGCATATACCGCTCCTGGGTAAGATGGCTTTGTGGTTGGATAGTTGGGCAAACAGCACTAGGGATGGAATTAGGGAAACACTTATTGAAAGAAGGTGTTATGTGTGGTGGAATTTTCTCATGGAGCATCACAATCAAAATTACACTGTTCTTTCTAAGCTCATTTCTGCTCTTCCTTCTCTAACTTTGGTTCATATCTAGTGATTACAGAAACAGATCACACTTAAACCATTTTCATTTCACTTGCATTAAATGTTTTGTAATTCCATGTACAATATTCAGTGCCCTTTTGCAAATCTTCGCAGTAACTGTTACTCAAGTCAATTGCAGAATATAGATGAAAGCTACCAGCATGAGAAGTCATCTGTCTAAGGCTTTGATCTATACCTCCTATTGCACTATTTAAAAAGATCAGGCTAGTTGTGCATTAGTTAAAGTGATACATTAGAAGTCTGATAAAATTGTAATTTGACTTATGTTGGACATTTCCCATCTTCTGATTTGAGATTCTCTTCGTTACTAACTAAACACAGAGATCCAATCTTCACACTAATTTACAGGCTTAGTCTCACCTTTACTAGAAGTGTTATCTACTTTTATTACTGAGGGAAACATAATTCAGAGTATCCTCTCACCTATCCTGAAGTCAATACTTTTAAGTAGATCAGGCCTGATCTACTTAGGCCAGATTTTTGACGGTTGCTCCTCAATATATCCACTTCAAGTGATGGAGAGCAACATCATCTGGCTGAAGCAGAATGTGGGGAGATGGGAAAAGACAATTTTGAAGAAGCTCAAGTCTCCAAGTAGATGCAGAGCCATCAAAGCAAAAGTATCTGCTTCTCTGCCAGAGATAAGAATAAAGGATCTTTTTTTGAAAAAAAACTTTTTCCTGCTGGAGAGATGATACACCGGATGATTTGGCAGTTTTGCTTAGATACTTCTGTACTGTTAATCAGTACTTTCTTGAACAGCTCTCCTTTTATTCCTGTTTCAGATTCTCTTGTCTTGTAGTGATAGATTTAAGAGAGTCATTTTCACTCATACCTGATTGAATTAAGCCTCTTGGATAGTCTCTGCACTGTCCTTGGGATTTCAGTGTAAACAAGACTTCAATATACAGTCAGACATTAAGTTAGAATTGGTAGGAACTGCATCAAGTTTGTGTTTATTATTTTGTGTTTCTATCATGTTAATATCAGTCTGAAGACTTTATGTTCCATAAATTATTGTTGCCTTGTTTCAAAGATGATGATGATAATAGGAATAATATCAAGGAATCATAACCATCTGAAAATTTAAATCTTGAAAAACATGTGACAGCTTTGAAGTGGAGAAGTAGCAGCACGTACAAATCTACATGTTGCTTAAATTCACTCTCTGCTTTTTGTTGTGATGATAGTGGGAAATGTCTGTATATGTACCAGTGCCCATCAGTTCAGCAGCAAAATCCTGTATTGGTGGCTACCTCTTTTTTTCTTAAAGCCAGTACTGAAGGAAATGGCAGATCAAAGCAGAAATAGACATGATATTAATCACTTTGTGACTAGAACGTGAGTTTTGAAGGTGTGCCGTTCTGAGTTCAAACTAACAAACATGGTTTCCCTATGTTCAGTTTTCCATACCTAACTCTGTGAAACAGCAACTTAGAGAGAAAACAAGCAGATGAAACCCCAAAACAAAGCCCTCAGTGTGTGTAGAGCTTTTCTTCAGGAAGTCTTCATATTTCCTGCTGGGGCAGATGAACCAGAAGATCACAGGGGTCTGTCACTCACCTTTCCCTGGTGATGTTTTGTCTTTCTGTACTAATATCTTGTTCCGTTTGTTTATTGTAATTTGTTATGTCTTTTTTTTCCCCCTTGAGTGGCATTTGCAGACACATTAAGTCTCATTAAGTGCTAGGATTCCCAAAGAACATACATGAAACTATTTCATATTTCTCAGTTGATCAATGTAGTGTTCTACAGAAACCTCTGAAACGTTGACTGTGCTTGTGTGAAGTCACTCTTACTAGAGTAATTCCAAAGAAAATGAACTGTGTATTAGTTATTTCACTGATGCTTTGCCAGTCGTAATTGAATTTACCATCTAAAATAACAGACCATAGGAAGGAGTAGGCTGCAGCAGATAAATTATTCAGTCACGGGGACTGACACATTCCAATAGTTTTTTGCTGCTTTTCTCAAGCTAAGCAACCAGCAGAGTGAGACAGAAGCACACAGAATCCATGTGCTAGGTAAGTTAAAATGTTTAGATTTTTCTCTTAATTTTATTTATTCAATCTAACAAGAACTATGTGAAGTAAGTGAATACAGTGTTCAGGAAATGCAATTGGTATTCTTTGACAGTGAAGTAATAAAATCAGACTGTAGCAGTGCACTTTCCTCCATAAACCTGTCTTTTGAGATGAAAGAGAGCTATTCTACAGTCATTAAAGAGACATTCTCCACTTCCAAGTTACACTGTGCTCTAAAATTTTGTCAAAGGACAAGGCAAGGTGATCATAATAGACAGATATTTTCTTTCTTCAGATGCATTGTTCTAGATAACAGACACCATTCTAGTTTAGTAGGTTGATTATACACTTTATATATTTATATGTTTTTAAAATATATTTATTTATTTATATTTATATATTTTGTGCCTTCTAGAGTCAGTAAACTGACCTGTAGTAGGTTTGAACTGCACTGAACTGGGGTTAATTCTCCTCAAAACATCTTTCTAATGCTGTGTTTTGCAGTGCTGTAGCTGAGCATTGATAACACACCAGTGTTGTGGCTACTGCTAAGCTGATCACTCAGACTGGGTTTTTTCCAACATCTCCCTGCCCCAAGATGCTGAGAGGACACAGCCGAACCAGCTGATCCAGGCTGGACAAAGGGATATTCCATGCCATATGACGTCAACTGAGACATAAAAATGAAATGGAAGAAGGAAGTTTGGGGAAGATTCTTCTATGACATCTGTTCTCCAGAAGTGACCACCAAGCATAGAGAGCCCTGCTTCCTGAGACAGAACATTTTCCTGCTGATGGGAAGTAGAGAGTAATATCTCTCCTCTCTGCTTTGGCTTCTGCATGGTCTATTGCTTTGCTTGTTGTCATTATCAAATTGCTTCTATCTTATGACTGCCTTTTGTTATACTTTCCCCTCTCCCCTGTCTATTTAAGAGAGGGAGTGAAAGAGCAGCTTTGGTGGATGTTTGGCCTTTGGCTTCCAGCCGGGGCAAAACCACCATGTGACCCTGCGAGCACTTGAGTATCTTGAAGTCAGGAGGAGGCAAGGAAGAAAATATATGGACAGAACAACTCACAGGTGTGAGTTTTTTGAGAAACATGGACCATACCAAAGTACCTCTCACCATAAACATTCCTTGGAACCATATTGATAGCATTACCTATCATTCCTTGATTTTTATAAATCACTGCAAAAAGAACTTTTATTTTAAAACAGAAAAAAAAAAAAAACCCTTCAAATGCATATGGTGCAAGCTGGCCAGGTTTCGTTAGCACCAGAATAAAAAGCAGATGAGTAATAAATTGCTACTTAGAACTCTCAGGAAGTTCATGTGAGGGACAACGTATGTCTGAAGTTATTGCTACCGAAAATGTCTTGACTGTAACAGACATAAAGATTCAACAGACAGTTCTTTGGAAAGCATAAGTAAGTCTCCAGTAGTTAGCTGTCAAGTAACTTCAGTTCTGATTCATACTAAAGTGATAAAAAGTGTTTCTGCAGGTATATGAAATGTATACCAAATCTCAGCACTTATCTGTGAGTCCTGCTGAAACATGGAAACAGAAATGACCAAGAACTTAGGGTAATTTCTGGTAGCTATGTTTTCAACCATTCCAAGTAAATAAAATACAAAGCAATGTATTTGGCTAAGATAGGGTAGTGAAATACTGGAACAAGTTGTACAAAGATGTGGTGGGAATCCCATCCCTGGAGATGTTCAAGACCAAACTTGATGAACCTTGTACAACCTGATCTAGTTGGAGGTGTCCTTGCTTACTGCAGGGGGATTGGACAAGATGACCTTTAAGGGTCTCCCCCAACCTTGATGCATTGTAGTCTGGAAGTCTGAAAACCTACTATCATTTTGTGAATTATTTTAAAAGATGACAGTATTGAAACCTGTGACTCTCACTGATACTGCTTTTGGAAGGAGACAAAGTACAAAGAAAACTTCATAAAACTGCTACTTCTAATACTTCTTAAATTAAGTGTTTTTGACAGCTTGATTTCCCTTAACTGTAATATAGTTTGGTAATCTAACAGTGTGTCTAGAATTCCATGAGCTATCATGATACAAAACACCACAGTATCTCTAGCTTTATGCCACTGATTTTTGTCCTGTATTTCTTCAGATAAGCAGGCAAAGTGCTTTATTTTCCAGTGAAGAGATAGACAAGTTATTTTGCTCTGGTAAATGATAAAATCACATCCTATGTACCTGAAGCTTTGTGTCAGTTTAGAATATGTGTACCCGGAAAGTGAAGTAGGCACAGTTCCATGTGTTTAGTTTGTTGTGATCTGAACAGGAGAACCTATTAGCAACATATTGCTGAAATTATCTGAACCAGGTCCTCTTGTCTCATTATCAGCATTAAAAATATTTTTTTTCTGGCGTTGCTATATATTTTGTTGTCAGAATGGCAATACTTCCATATTTGTTAATTAACAAGAATTTGTAATATGTACATAATGCCTGACTAGTTGAATTTTGTAGTGATTGCCAAACTCCAGGTGTTGTGCTGAGTCTGTCTTACTACCAGCAGCCTGTGGGAAAGTCATGGATTAGTTACCAAAGTAGTGATGCGAAAGGAAGAAAAATGCTCCTTCAGAACAGACTAAAGGTCAGACCAAAATGATGCTCATCTGTCTTTAGTGTTGTGGAGCTGGATATTTAGAAGATTTTTTTTTTTTTTTTAATTACATACAGCATAGAACTTCTACAGTTGTGGAAAAAGTTGTCATTGGTCATGATAACTGTGGACATTTTTTGCAGCATCCCAGATGCGTAGAGTTTATACCACAAAGCACGAGGATTGATGCTCTTTATTTGTTTATGGCCTACCTAGAGCTGCTGCAAATGTAGCATGCAGACACAGAATGGGCTCCTGAGGATCTTCAGGGGTAAGTAGACAGTGCTATGCAATGAAGATGTAGCTATTACATATAATATATTGAAATATGCTAGACAAGTGGAACCAATCATAGGAGGGAAACTAAAGAGAGCAAAAGACATGTCTCAAATAAACACAAACAATTCAGAGGTTGTAATGCTGCTAACATTCATCACTGACTCTGACCTAGAAAGTCCATATTCTTTGTTTTAAATTGAAAATTAGACTGAATTACCTAAAATATGTTTATATACCTAAAATAGCAGCTCTCCTATGAGGACAGGCTGAGAGAGTTGGGGCTCTTCAGCCTGGAGAAGAGAAGGCTTTGAGGGGACCTGATAGTAGCCTTCCAGTATCTGAAGGGGGCCTACAGGAAGGCTGGGGAAGGATTATTTACAAAGTCCTGCAATGACAGGACAAGGGGCAATGGGCTTAAACTGGGAGAGGGGAGATTTAGACTGGATGTTAGGAGGAAGTTCTTTACAGTGAGGGTGGTGAGGCACTGGAACAGGTTGCCCAGGGAGGTTGTGGATGCTCCCTCCCTGGATGTGTTCAAGGCCAGATTGGATGAGACCTTGAGTAACCTGTACTAGTGGGAGGTGTCCCTGCCTATGGCAGGGGGTTGGAACTAGATGATCCTTGAGGTCCCTTCCAACCTTACCATTCTATGATTCTGTGATTTTATGTCTCTTTCAACCTTAGCTGTTGTGTGATTATGTGCTTGTCTAAAATGTTTGAAGCTACTTCAGCTCCTATACATGAGGCTGTGCTTTGCTCTTTATGAAAATTCTGGGCATTGCATGTTCATTTAATGGTTGGACTTGATGATCTTAAGGGTATTTTCTAACCTAAATGATTCTGTGCTTCTGTGGATCTCTAGGAGACAGTCTTCTCCTAGAGGCAGGCTACTTCCTAGTCTTTCTAGAACAGGATGTTTTCGAGGAAAAAGATTGCCTTGAAAGGCACAATGGAGCCCTCTTTTGAAGATGTGCTTCTTACTCATCACCTCACAGTGACTGAGTAAGTATCCCTTTGTCTGTCATCAATCAGAAAAGATGCAATATGCCATGGAATTTTTTCTGCTGACAGAGTTATCCTACTAACATATGTAGCAACAAAAGTACCTAAAATGTTTTTTGAAATCTCTATGAATCAAATGAACTATGTTTAGAACACTCCACAAAAAATGTGCCTTTTTATTCTGGGCCCTCACTACTGCAGCTGGCTCTTTCTTTACTACCATTGCTCCTTTGAAGCATCTATGAAAGATTATGTCAAGCTGAAGTATAGAAATGCTTTTATGAACTCAGTTGCATCTCTGTGGATGTGTTTTCTCTTGTGATATTTTAAATTAAGCCATCATATGATGGTGTTTGGCCAAAGATAAAGTTAAACCAAAACCAAAGTGATCTTCCAGTAACTTTTTTTCTACTTTTTAAATGAGACTTTTAAACTGAAATTGGCAGATTTTCATAGCAGCAAATACAGAAAAGAGTCTACTAGAAAATATCAGAACACTTCTATGGTGGATATAAACAATACCCATCCCCCTTTTTTTCTGAATTATAGCATTAGGTCTTAAGTAATTCTACCACTAATAAGAAGTAGGAAAAGGCTAGAGCTGAAGATCAAGAAAGTATTATGGGGGCAATTTGCTTGAAAGACTTGAGACAACTAAAGCCTTAAGATCTAGTGGCATATTCCATTGCAAAACAGATTACAGTAGACTATGAGCTAGCTAATAGTATTAAGAATTTCAGCTGTGTGATACTGTCTGGGTGAAGTAGAATTTTCCTTTAACTGAAAAGAAAATCTGGAAAGCTTCTTTCCCCCTTGAGTATCTGAAATATTTGGGTAAAAAAGGCATGTAGAACTAAAGCATCACAGGTTTATTAGAGGCTTTTTTTCTGACTATTCCAAGAGAGATTTATCACAAATCTTCTTGTGCATATATGCTAAATTCAGATTTTAATGCCTTTCTCTTTTAATGTCATCATTCTAGAAAAGCACATAGGCTTTCTCTCTTGAAAACTGACTTAGTATGAAAACAGTCTTTTGTGCTTATCAAATTCTGAGACATGTATATTCTTTTAATATAAGGCAATAAAATATTTATCTGTGAACTACTAATGTGTGGCGGGGGTGTTGGTGGTTTTGTTTTGTTTTGGTTTGTTTATTTGTTTTGTTGTTTGTTTTTTATTGCTAGTATTAACAACTTACTTCCTGTATTTTTGTAAGTCTGAAAATGTCCAAGTTCAAAGACTGCCATAAAACATCCCTATTGTTTATTGATATCTTCTTAATCTGATGTTATCATCAAGTCACTGGTGCTTTTGATTGATCTATGTGTAGGTACAAAATCTCATAATCAACAACATAGTGAGAGGATGGTGGCAGTATGACTCTGTCTCACATGTGCTCCAGTTTTCTTTCCACCATGCATTGCTTATACAATGGTGATTTCAGACTTCTGTAGGAAGTAGCATTGACAATTGCAGAAAAGCTGCAAATTCAAGGAGTCTTCTGAGGAGGTTAATCTTCCCTAAACATTGTACTGTATCTAAATGTGTGCTTCAGATAGAAAAAAATTAAATTTTCTGGTAATGCTGCTGCTCGGCAAGTATGCTAAAGAATTTGGGGGGCAGGGCAGTATCCATTAGAAACGGACTATAGAGGATTCCAGCATATTCAGTAGCAAGAATGTGAGAAATACTCTTGACATTGTACTTGAATGCCAGCAGCAGTAAGAGAGAAAGCAGGCAAGTCATTAGTGTACACTCTTGTGTGAGCTCAGGTCTTGATTATCTCTTTACAGTGCCTTCAGACAGTACAGGAAAGAGCGCTGCTAAAAGACCTGTCCTTTCTAAGGAAGCTATGGTGCATAATTATATAGGTTTACCTGGCGTTTTCCAAAGGGACAAATGGCACCGTTTCTCCATTCCCTCTCTTTACTAGTCTTTCTGTTCCTCCCCTTTTCCTTAACTGTCAATTTTTGTAAGTGCAACACTTTAAAAGTCCCTTCTGGCACAGAAAGTCAAGCATGTCTGCTTGCGTGAGGGAACTGCGTCCTCTTGCTTCCTGAATGAATAACTGATAACTTCCTGAAGTAGCTGCAGAGAGTGAGAAGATTCTGCTCACTTTCTCCCTTCTGTACAAAAATTTTTCTGGTCATAGTGAAATGCAGTGTTCAATTCTACCAGGCTGTACTTAATTCAAGCTTTATGTCACATTTTTCACCAGAGTGTTCAGGGCCAAATTCTGAGCAAATAAAATCAGATCCATCTCCTTACTAAATCAAGTTGTCCCTCTCTGTAAGTCCAATTGTGACATAAGACCGTTGGCCATATGACTGCGTAAGTGTGTGTTTCCCATGCATGTGGCATTGCCGGGTGCTCAGATGAGCACATTATATCAGACATGTTTAATCATAACAGTGTTTATTCCTTTTACTCAGAATGCACCTCTTTCATGACAAATGTATGTAAATGCTGAGATAAAAATAGCATTTGACAAGATAGTTGGGTTTCAATTTATTAACGCAGTAGTTAACTTATTCTGCTCAAAGTAATATATGAATAAGTAGATACATATAAGATTAGCATAATTTTTATTTCAGTCAACATTTGTTCTGTGAGGTTTTTGATTACATTATTTTAATTAAGCAATAAGATATGACAAGCACAGGTTTTCATGGTGAGCATGGCACTCCTCACAAAGTAGTATAAAGCATACAGCTGAAAGCCGAATTATCGTAACCATTCAAAATGTGCATTAGTAACCACTCTAGACTGACTGGAGTGCCCTTTGGTGTCTTTAACACAATGCATTTTATTCAACAGGGAAAGTAGTTATTAGTCATAGTCATCAGAGCAAAAACTTTGCTCTTGGCCAGCAAGGAAGCTTTATTTGTATTTCAAAGCCTTCTGTACCCTCTCTGAGATTAGTTACCTCATGATGGCATGGTGTAACTTCTAGATATATTCAGGGCACATACTGTCTATGAAGGAAACCAAACGTCCTCTCTGGAATTGCATAATGTAGTAAGCGTCACCAGTCAGAAATACTGAATAAAACTGAGATAAGAGACCCAAAGAAAAGTGCATATTTTCTAAATAGTGCCCTCCAGATACTGGGAAAGTGAAAATGTTCCTAATCTTTGTACTTGTCCCCTTGGAAAGGGAAAAAAGACCAACCTTGAAACAACAAAATCCAAACAAAAAACCCCTCCAAACCAGAAATGTTCTGCATGTAAATTATTTTGTATCTGATTGTATCTCCGTCTTAAGGTGTAAGGTAATAAAATGCTGTGGATAACAATCATCTGTTTATTTCAAACATTTGTTTTGTATTTCTTTTGTACTATCGCTTACACAAAGTAACTTGGATTCCTGTGAGTAGAGTCTCAAAGTAACTAAGTGTCTTGGTTGTGATTGTGCTCCTGAAATGAAAGGACTTAAGTAAACCTCAAGCTTATAGTGCTGTCTTGAGTTTTGATGTTACTCCATGGATTTAAATAGGGAAAAACAGATGATAATTTCTGGATGTATGAGCACATCACTGTCATAGCTCTGTTAAATTCTCACTATTTGATAAAACGTTTCAATTTTTCTGTTGTGCATTGTGTGGTTTAGTAGGTCTATCTATTTGTAACAACCATTTAATATTTTACCATAGTGTCAGTAAAAGAAAACCCGTGTTTCCTTGGTTTTTCCTTTCACTCTGAGGTGAGTGAAAGGTGATGTCCTCTGCTTAGTCCAAAAAACAGTCCTCTGGTAGGCATATGAGAATACTGTCTTCCTGCATTCTAGCAGCCCAGTCTGAATAAATAGATAGAAAAAAAATTGATATATAATTTTGAGATACCTCTTGGTGTTTTTTCATGTTTTGCATTTATATGTTATTACCTTAAATGTTCGTGGCTTCTGATGAGCAATAATGTTATACTGCCCAACTGATTCGTTTATGTTGAATGCAAACTGGTTTAAATCTTCCAGATGTTCTAGAACAGGTTGAACTTCAAGACTGGTATGGGGAAGGACCAACCATTACAGTGAAGTTGCTTATGAAGTCCAGACAAGAGTGAAACATTAGAGAACTGACTTGGGGTTTTTTTGTGTGTGTGTGTTTTTGAGGGGGTCTCAACACTCAGTTTAAGATTATTAATACGATGTGAACCAGAACATCAGGGTCAAGTGCTTTGTGAGTTTGAAAATGTCTCTCTGAATATGAGTGGTGAAAGAAGAAAGTGGTTCTCCAGGTACAAATTTGTATGCTTCAAGTGATAAAAAAATCTTCAGAAAAATTATTTATTTCAGCAATCTTATGCCATTCACTGTCATTTATATGTTAAGCATCCTGTTTGCAGAATACTGAACTTTGAACCCATTTGTTTCACACCTTAGCAATTAGTGTGAAGGTGAATTTGCTCTTTCTACATATCTAGAAGTAATGTGAATCCAATGGAACAGAGTTAGAAAGTGTTGTGAGATTCGATAAACTTTCTTGAATTTTATCTGGTTTGGGGCATTGAATCCATGGAAACACTGGCTTTTGCATACCACTTTCTCATTTACAAAATAAAGTAATTACATCCTTGGACAAATGCACTGGCATTGACTATACAGTATCCAGTCTGTCACTACAGGTAGCAGATTGAGTTTAACTAGACATAAGGATTGCAATTGTCTAAGTACGATTAATTCATAATGTTTGTTAATTTTATGTCTTATATTACAGTTTGTTATTGTAATGTCAGTCTTTTCTTTGTTTCTTTTTAATCTATGTTTTCATGAAGACCCTCAAGGGATTTTAATCTTACTATGATACTAACTAATGATGTCCTTATAACCCTGTGCCTCATCAATAGCTTGTTCCCCTAGCTGGAAGTTTCCTGAAAAGGGTTCTAAAGTTAGAACAGATGGTGCATCAGTCCATTGAAGAACTCTGTTTGCAGCCTGAAGAAAACTTTATATTGAAGGTGGAAATAATAGTTTTCTGCTTAGCTTATTGTAAATTCTAAATGGGGTGATTGAAGAGTATAATGATAACTGTTGTTTGATGCCTATGAGTTTCAACATCTGGCTAATGCCTTTATTAGCTGTAGCAGTAAGAAAAGGCATTATAGGGTTTTCTGATTCATTCTCTTAAATAGGTTATAGCAGATGGATATATATATTGGTACACAACTGCCAAAAAATGTTTAATGTATATATATAAAAATATATATACTTTATATATGGAAATAACTGTCTATATTAAGATCTGATTTGCACAATCATAACATGGAATACTCAATGACAGTATAACACTTTCATGCTGACACTGTTTTTCTTTTTAATTTACCTGAATTTGAGATCTACTTTAGCAGTTGAATTAAATTATTTAAATTAATTATTTTAAATTGCCTTTCATCTACTCTTGCCTTTAACCCAAACTAAATTAGCCAATACAGCTTTAGACTCCCTCATACAGGAGGGAAGCACTGAAGATAACATCAGAGCTGGCATTTTTAAGTGAAGCTGAAGAACCCCTCCTTCAAGGGGATGGACCTCATTGCACTAACTTTGGTCATACTTTACTTTTCACCTAAGTCATTACTCTATTCTGACCTGATTGAATATGTTAACAGGAATTGTGATTGATAAATAATGTTTTCATGGAGAATTAAAAAAATAATTGCTTATATAATTTCTCTTGGTTGTACTTCAATTTAGATAGTGACAACAGTTTAGGAAGCTTCATTTTAAAAATGCCAGGTGGTATGTCTTAGCTTGTTCAGCATCTTGGCCTGGTGTTCTTGAAACAAATTGTCAAAATCTCTGACAACATTATGCTTTTGCTGTTTAAGGTTTTTTTAACAGTCTAGCTATATTCAAAACATCATGGAAACACATACCAAACTTCAGCTACATGCTGTGAATGCTTTGATTTCAGTGGAACTTTAATCACAGCCTTAAAATATTACGCTGAATTTGGCCCCAAACACCTAATAAAACACTCAGACAAAATACTGCAGTCTGATGGTCACTAATTAACTTTGTTGTGGATTTGTGGCCCTGAAGATGTCATGCTTTGTTGGTTTATGCCACGTTGATCTAGAAAACAAATTCCTCAGACAGACCTATAAAGTACCTGTTGATTAAAAAGAGTGGTCAAAGCATTAAGATTCTAATGAGGGCTATCAGAATCTGACACATTAATTATCCTTAATTACAGTCTGTAACATCTTTCCTGAATAAAAGTTCATGAAGCATATGCTGCTTATAGTGAATTTGCAATTAACTTTTAACTAATACCTAGTCTGAGTTCTGAAGTTGCATGACGTTAAAGCTTTCATTTTTCTTTTTCTGTAGCTTTGTCATTTCAGAGTTTTCTTATAGTAGGACAAATGTGTGCTTACACAGAACTTCATTTATAGTACAAATCTGAAGAGAATGTCTGTGACAAGTACAGAAAAGGACTGACAAACATAGAAAGCATTTGAAATAGCTGTGTGGGAAGATAAAGAACTTATTTTCCTGTATTTCTTAATTTTCTTCAAGTTGACAGTGTATTTGTAATTAATGGTCCCTAACGTCAGCCACAAGAGGATTTAAAGGATCTATGCAAGTGATTTATATGATCAGATGGATTAGAAAGATGCTGACAGTAGCTTGGAGTTCAGTGGTCTATACTGTTTATAAAAGAAAGCATCAGTTTAACTACTGTGCTTCCTGTTAGCTGCTGATCTTTGCCTGATGTCTTATCAGGTTTCTTTGTTTGTTTTTAATGCCCGTTGCAAATAATTTTCCTGTACACATCAACTCATGGAATTAATTTCTATATAACCAAATTTTAGCTTGGATTGATACTTATCTTTCTCTTATCTTCCACACAGATGCAGTGAAATTCATAGCAACACCCACTAAGTAAGTTTTGACACATTACTTTCCTTTGCAGGGAAATAATAATAATGGCATAGAATGCCCATTCACCAGTAAAATAAAAACACTTGACTGATTTCTCCATGTTAATCTCTCCAAACAAACTTTAATGTGAGATATAGGTGTTGCTCTAGTGGTCACCAAGGTACTTATGTATAAATTCATAGAATCAGAGAATGATAGAATGGTTTAGGTTGGAAGGGACCTCAAAGATCATCTAGTTCCAACTCCCTGCCATAGGCAGGGACACCTCCCACTAGTACAGGTCACTCAAGGCCTCATTCCAGCCTCGCCTTGAACACCTCCAGGGAGAGAGCACCCGTGACCTCTTTGGGTGACCTCCCTGGGCATCCTCTCCATCCTTTTCCTCTCCATCTTTCCCCTTTCACATCCCACCCCACTTTTTTTTTTTCCCTTTTATCCCCTGAACCCAGAGCACCTGGGTGCTGTTGGAATCTCCTCCCACCCCAGGGGTGAGCACTTTGCCCTCCCTGCCCACTCCCCTTTATAATCAGCTCCAGGAAAAACAGCAACCCCAAACTTGCCAAACTGAGCAGAGGGATCCTCCTCCTGTCACCACTGGTGAGTTCCCCATGGTGCACACTGGGTGAATGGTGGAGGGGATTTAAAGGCCAGGGGGCCTGGTGGCCCCCTGGTTAGGCAGGGTAGATGATGGCTAATTTGATGTCATTGATGGCTAATTTGATGTCATTTGGTATGTAGTAAAGCATCCCTGTCTTGGGTGAGTGGTGTTTCTGTTCCCCATCTGTCTACAGTGCCGGCAAGTCATGCCTCTGTGTCTTCCCCAGGCATCAATATTTTGTCTCATGTGGTGACTGAAATTAGCAGAGTTAGCAGTGTTGCTAATGTTTCAAATTATTTTACATCAGACTCAGAGAATCCTGAGTAGTTTGGCAAACTGGACTCTGCTACCTGAGCTTCTCAGTGGGATGGAAAGTAATTGAAGTGTGTCAAAAGTACTGGAGGAAGGATGATCAGTGCTATGAATGTGACTAGAAGAGCAGCTATGCTGTTATGAGTATCTAGGCCACCTAATCACCCATTAGCTACATGTTTCTCAAAAACTGACTGAAATTCATGGCTTGAAATGGCTTGAAACATCCCAGTATCCAATGATCCAGTAACACACTCCCAGATGGAGAGAGAGAATAAGATGATAATTTGTGACATGATAAGGCCCTTATTAGGTTTTTTTATACTCTGACTTCTTCACTCTTTCCCCTACCTCTCTTCTTACTTTTCTGCCACTGTTTTATAACAGGCTTATTGACCTGTTCTCAAACAGACATACAGTTCACCCATGTCTGCAGCCTTACTTGCTTATTCATACTGACGGTTATGAAAACTCTAAGCTATTTTTTAAAATTATTTTTCAGGTACTTCCTGAGAAAAATGGAGAATGCATTGAATTGTTTTTGTGGATTTTCATCTGGCCTAAGATCAGAGACACCTATGATTCAACTGAGATCAGAGACAAGATGATGTCCATAGGCTATTAATCAGTTCTGGTAAACCGGATCTTGCAGTATGATTGCAGAGACTCTGCTGCGTAAGTTTGCTATACTGAGTTACAGAATCACAGAATTGTCAGGGTTGGAAAAGGATCACAAGGATCGTCTGGTTCTAACCCCCTTGTCATGGGCAGGGCCACCTTCCACTAGATCAGGGCGCGCAGAGCCACATCCAGCCTGGCCTTAAATACATCCAGGGATAGGGCTTCCACCACCTCTTTGGGCAACCAGTTCCAGTGTCTCACCACCCTTATGGTGATGAAATTCTTCCTAATGTTTAATCTAAATCTGCTCTCCTCTAGCTTGGATCCATTCTACACAATCCTATCACTACCCAACACCCTAAAAAGGCCCTACAAGCTTTCTTGTAGACCCTCTTAGAATATTGGAAGACCACAATAAAGTCTCCTTGAAACCTTCTCCAAACTGAACAACCCAAACTTTCTCATCCTGTCCTCTTAGGAGAGGTGCTCCAGCCCTCTGATCATCCTTGTGGCCCTTCTCTGGACACATTCCAGCATGTCCTTATCTTTGTTGTAATAGGGGTTCCAGAACTGGACACTGAAACTGGAGTCCTCTTAACATGTGTGGCTGTACTAGATTTCAAGATGATAGTATTTTATTGAAATTGCTGTGAGGATGTCTGTCTCACGTCAGGAAGATATAAAGATTACTGAAGGTCTGCCTTTCTTCCCATCTATTTAGAACACGCCTACATTCCTTTTTAGTTCTTCTCTTGAATAAATCCCAAGTGATCTATACAAAAAGAGCACTGCTGTGAAAAGCATGATTGGGCAGTAACTGTTTTGAGGGGACTCTGTAGACTCATGATAATGCTCTAACTTACACAACGTTTTCAGATGTTTCTAACCACTAGTCCAACCTTGTACAAGTAAATTTCCTCTTCTTCTGTCAGCTATTTCTGAAGTAGATTATTTTTAAGGTCTTGGAAGGACACAACCCTTCTTTGTACATATTCCCTCTCCTCACTTAAGGAAAATCTCTGGAATTATTTGGGAAGGGGCAGGAATCCTTAAAACAAATCTGGGGTTTTAAAACAGCTTTTAATGATATGGCATGTTTGTGAGACTTATCTGTCTGTGCCAGGTTATCTGTAACAGTTAATTCTAAAATCTTGTGACTCAATTCTCACAGCGTCACTGCTGGCTGTGACACGATCTTTGTGGCTGGAAATGCTGGAGTGGGGGGAAGTCAGGTAAAATAAATTATATTGTCAAATACTTTTCCAAAACACCTGCTTCACTTGCTGATTGCTTGGATTTTGGAAGAAAATATTTTGGTAAAACAACATGTGCTGCAAGTTCAATGCTTAAAAAACATTAGCAGCGTAACCTCAGTGTAGAACAACAGATTCTATGAATCACAGTGTGAACTCTATGTAAATTGAATAAAATTGATGTATTATGCAAATGCTAGGGGATTTTTGTAGATTGATTAAGTAAGATGTAATGTTACTTATTGTAATGTCTTATAGTTTCTTTGTAGGGAATATCTTTTCCTTCTTTCTGTCCATGTGTTTTCTCTGCATCTCATGTAGGCACCAGTCCATGCTTTGTTTAATTTATTGTTCTCTTTATTTTTTCTCCTTCATTTATTAAGCCACATCCTTGTAAATAATTACTAGCAACAGAGAAAATCTATTAGAATGCATTTCAAGTACTGCAAATTCAGTGTCTGCCTTCTAAATTTTATTTTTATGCCTCTTTTTCTACTTACATTTTCTGTACATGAAAGAGTCACAGGTCATGAACATATTTTCAACTTAAATTCAGATATCAAGAAAATGTAGCTATGTTCTGGCACTGTTCTTGTCATTACAGACCGAAGATGCTGCATAATACCTATGCCAGCATTAACTTTATGTCATTGTGGAGTGATCTTAGCCTTAAGACTAACAAGTAAAGATTTGAGATTTCATCATCCTTCAGCAAAGAAGCTGAAAGTCCCTAAGATATCTTCAAATCATACTGGATAAATGAATGACTAATGTATTAATGAATATGTCTAAAAAGAACCAACTTTCTGACTTCATCTGAAGGGCCTGCTCTCAACAACTGTGAAAATGCCAACCTCTGCTGGTAGCCCAAAATAGATTGCACTTGGTAGAGTTATTGATTATATTCTACTGAATCACTGAACAGTCATGGACAATAGTGAGGTCAGTGAATCACATTAATGCAACTTCCTTGCAACGAACGTTTTACAGTTGTTTCACAAACAACATTCCTCTATATTAATTTAATCAAAATAAGTGTAATCTTGATCAGAATGTAGTGCATAAATAGCTACATATACAAAAATTATACATATCATACTTTATAAGCAATCGTCCGATGCATAGAGCAATCAGATTCATAGCTCAAAAGCCTTCACTTGTATGGTGGATCTCAAAATGGGAATTCTTCTCTCTCTACATGTATGTTTGGTGTTTTCTGTGAGGTGCCTGTCATTTTAACAAAAGTGACATGCAGAGTAAAGTGGAAAGGTCCTGTTTCAACCTGGGAAGAGGGTGGGGCAGACAGCTGAATTGTTCCGTATTTTCTATGAAATCTTAATTGATTAGACGATCACCTTTATTCACCACAGAAAGACTGTCTTTCTTTATGATGGATACAACAGCAGGAGAGCAAACTGTTGGAATTGATATACTTTGTTGCTTATCTGAAAGGAGATTTTTTTGCCCTAATTTTGCACAATAGTAGAAACTTCCTTTAAATCCCATTTTCCTAACCAGCGCCTAGAATAGCTCTTGTTGTTAGATTCTAAGGACTCTATTGTGGCTTTTAAGCCAGAGCCCACAGTAGGGGTTGTGGAGGGATGCACCGCCCCCAAGAAACTCCTAGAGGGTTTGTACTTGAGGACAAATCTGATGATAGAATTTAAAAATGGGACAGACCATTGTAGATCATCCAGTCCTCCCATCTGCCAGTGCAGGATTTTCCCTCCCAGATATTCTTAATGCATTGTTCAATGTAAAACTCTCAACTCTGGGTGCTTCCAAAGCCTTGCTTGGAAAATTTTTGCCTCCTTTTTTCCTTCAGAAGTTAGGAGGACACAGCAGAAGCCATGACCATGTCTTTTAATATACATCTGTGTGTACTTTGGACTGGCTTCTGCCTGCTGGCTGGTGTGAATAGGGGGCAGATGGGTACGACTTTTCCCTTTGCAGTCTCCAGATGACTTAAACATACCACGTGATCCCTGTGCCCTAGGAGGAGATTTGTAACTGCCTTAAACCATCACCTCTCCTTTAATGAATATCTCAGATTTTGTAAAATATGATCTAAAGTGTAATTACTTAGCTCTGTAATGCAGTGGAGTTAATTTTGTGCTTCTTTCTGAAAATTTTGTCTTAATTTTCTGGGTGGTGATTACCAACCAGTAAAATGGGCTCGAATGTTCCAGTGCATTTTGTTCACTGTTTAAAGGCTGATAAAACTATTTTATATTATTTTTTTCTTTTTGAGAATAATACTAGTAAATTCTTCGCTTTTGATAATTGTTGATATTTCAGCCTTCTAGAAAGATTTTGAAAGATTGCAATTATTTTGTATTTTCCAACACTATTGTAAATGCTGTTAGAAAGCAGACACTGGATTTTCACACGTACTTTAAATCCATAGTGTAGATGAGACCTTGATCCTGCAGATGTGACCATTATTACACATTAAGTAATACTGTCAAATTTATAAAGATCATCTCAGGGCTTGATGAATCCATGGGATAAACACATTAACCTTGACATGTGTTGGTATTTGCACTTCGTATAGTGTATATGAAATCTCCACTACTTTGGTGTAGTGTAAATGGAAATGTGTAGTATAGGGGAAAGTGTGGGAAGACAGTGATGTACAAAATCTGCTAGTTGTGACTATAACAGTAATAGCAAAACCTGAAGGCTCCATCTAGATTAAATTTCCACTGATGTATTTGCCAATTCTTTGAGAACAGTATGAAGTCTTTAACCCAAGTGATTGGAGGTTAACATTGGAGCAAACACAGTTTAAAGATTTTCTTTTTCCATTTCCAAAAGAATGATTCTAAATCCTCTTTGCCTGCATTTTCTTAAGTGGGGAAGAAATTCTCTAACATAGGATTAGCGATGAAAATCTTTAGGGGCAAAGAAAACTATATAATTAGAGGAGGCTAAAGCAGATGAGAATCTGGTGAAAGTGCTAAATGTCCCATTTTCTTGACCATAGAATCACATAATGGTAGGGGTTGGAAGGGACCTGTGGAGAACATCTAGTACAATCTCCTGGTAAAGCAGGTTCACCTAGAGCAGATGCCTGGACTGCATCCAGACATGTTTTGAATATCTCCACAAAAAGCATTCCACAGCTTCTCGGGTCAGTTTGTTCTAGTGCTTTGTCATCCTCAAAGTAAAAAAGTTCTTCCTTCATTTTCAGATGGAACTTCCTGTGTTCAAATTTGTACCTGTTGCCCCTTGTCCTGTCAATGGGCACCACTGAAAATAGTCTGGCCCCATCGTCTTGGCACTTGCCCTTCCGATATTTATAAGCATTGGCAAGATCCCCTCTCAGTCTTCTCTTTTCCAGACTAGGCAGCCCTGGGTCTCTTAGCCTCTCCTTGCAAGGGAGGTGTTCCAGTCCCTTACTCATCTTTGTGGCTCTCCATTGGACTCTCTCAATAGTTCCTTGTCTGTCTTGAACTGAGGAACACAGAACCGGACACAATAATCCAGGTGTGGTCTCACTAGGGAAGAGTAGAAGGGGCGAATTGGTATAAAACTATGGTGTTTTTTTAAGGGAAAAAAATTTGGTTTTACTTGGGCATTCCATGAGCCTTGATCAAAACCAGCAATGCAGCTGCTTAAAAACAAACAGGTGGCCATGACAATGAATTCTTGCTTTTCTGGGTTAAGTTTTATCTATAACAAATATTGAAGGTATTTCACAAAGACTTCCAGGGCTTGAAATTATCAAATTTTGAGCAGCAACTTTAACTACAGTTTTTGGAGATGATGCTCTCTTTATAAATACTCTCATCTTAGGCCGGAATCCGTAAGTAAAATTACCAGATTAATGAACCATCAGGCTAGCTTGCCACAAAAGGACTATTTTTAGATGTGAAGGTATTTTCCATTCATAAAGCTACAGAAAGACTTAAGGTGGAAAGGTCAGATTCCAATATCTAAACTTCTTTGCTGGTTTAATAAGCTGCCACGTGACTTTCTAATAGTTTCAGGATCTGATTTCACCTATTCCAGTTTGATTGCTGTGATGCCTGGGAAGAACCATAGAAGAACATCTTTCCCAAAACACAGGTGCGTTTTAGAGCTGTTCCTCACAGGCATTTTCCATCCACATAGTTGTTCTGCTTCATTTTGTGCCACTTTTCGTTTTCTAGATAAATATGTGGAGCATTGCATAATTCCTGAACAAAATCTCTCTCCAAAATGTCTTTCAGACTGTGTGACTCTCCGCTTCCCATGAGGTAGGGAAAAGGCTTAATCATTATAATGGTCTGCATGTAAAGATATAGGGGCATTTCTTTTCTCTGAGATGGCAGCATAGACAGGATGGTTCTTTACTGTGTATTTTGCAATTTACTTATCATTTGTTTGTCTTTACAAAATATTTTTGAAGACTGTATGCACTTACGTTTTGCAGCAGTTCATTCGCTACATTTTGCACACTTCTATTCACCCCTGTAGTAACCTCATGGGCTTTCTGCCATCTGTCATTGTTCCTTTATCCTAATGTACAGTGCAGCTTCACACAATTTATGACTTTGCCTGATATTTATTAAATAGACAGGATTATTGCCCACAGATGGCTATGGTTCACAGCCAGAGGCATCTTCACAGAACTAGCGGGAAGAAATTTATTCATGTGACCATGTGACTTCCACTGCAAGCTAATTTTAGCACTGAGTTTCTCTGACAAGTTAAAATGAAATGAGAACTCTGGGTCAAATTTATTCTTGCAGCAAGTGATGCAATTCCGTTGACTTCTGTTGAGTCATACCTGTATGTCAGGTGTGAAATTAACTCTCTGGGTTTTTTTATTAGGAAAATAAAATATACAAGAGCACATTTTAACTGCAGTGCGTATGTGCAGTTACAAATAGTTCTGGTCCTGAAGCTCTACCTTTGGAGCAGAATCAACAGAAATGATTTATCAAGTCATACAGTAGTTGCCAGTAGATGACATTGTCTGCCAGCTTTACATTTGCTCCACTTCTTTTTATGGGCCACTGGAGTCATATATTCTGTCATTCACAGTGTGAGACTCGGAACACTTCATTGGCAGAGTCAGGGAGACTGTTGTGTTGAAAGTTAGCCAACAGTCAGGTGGTTTCATTTGTACTTGATTTTGAGTCTAGTTCTTGCAGTGGATTGGACATGAAAATTGTATCTTTTTTCTGTGTTTGTTTCATTACTTATGAACTAGTTGCTGCTGGTAAATGTAAATCAAACACACCAAGTTGAATCAGTGGCTTTTCTAATCTTTAAGGATTCTGCATGGTGAAGTACAACCTTAAGTGAGTTTGTGTAATAATACTGCAGCTACCAATACACATATTGAAGTTACTACAAATTTCCTTGCCACAGACTGAAGCAGAAATTCCCAGCCTCCAGACTGTAATCTACAGGGAGGTTGGTAGCAGTTGAGTTTAGGAAGAATAACACTTCAAACAGATACCATCTGGAATACGCATTAGGAGATTCTGCTACAGGAGGGCTAGGAACAGAAGTAGGCATAGGAACATGCTGCACTCTCACCCTGCAAAGTGCTAGATTTCCTTCCCATTCCACTGAGAAGTCAATGGAAATTAGAAGCACTTAGCACTTCCATCCAATGCTGTAATTCAGGAATGCCATATGTAGTAAAATATGTTAAACCAAAAGATTAAGTAAATATGCTAGGTAAAGTCCTGAAGTCTGATTCAACAGTGGAATTATAGCATTGATGTAAATTCCTACTATTGGTCATTACTGATCTTGTTATGTCAAAGGTATTGCTGGTGGTTATTTTTAATGATTCACTTCTCTGGGTTTATGCATGGTTGCACTCTCTAAAATATATGCACCTTATGTGCTGACAGTGCAACTTTAAAGGCATTGCTTCCATTCCTCAGAAAGGAAGAGTATGGATAATGGGGAAAATTTTCCATTTTGCTCCATACAGTCCAACTTTGTTTTCAAATATCCTTGTTACAGATAAGAGAACTGAGAGGTAAAGAGACCATGCCTCTGTGTGTCACATTTCCAGTTGTTTGCCTTGCCTCTATGAACTCAATGTCATTTTGTCCTTCCACCACCATTAATTTGGGTTGGTGTAGAAAAGAATGCAATATATGCTCTTCTGAGGGTTGCAAAGCACCGTGTCAATGTATGATAGAGTCAGTGCCTCCTAAATGCAACTTCCCTGCTTCAAGTGTAATGCCTGCAGGATTTGACCCTAGAGAAAAGCATTTCCTCACCCTTTACTACAGACATTTCTAGAAGGTACAGGCTAATTTCAGGTCTGACATGTCAGAGCACAGAGAAGTGTCACTGACACAGCAGGTGCACTTAAATATAACTGTCTAATTATACCGTGATGCAAGTTTGCTCCCAAGAAACTAAATGTACAGTGCCATGAAAAACATGGTATCTGTCTGTCATGCTGTTGAATAGAGAAGCAGTCTTCAGCAGTCAGGCACATTTCATGTATGAAATCATAAAAATCATGATGTAGTAAACATCTGCATCACTCTATCGAGTGTGAACACTGTGAATTCTCTTCTGCAGACTTGGAAGACTGCAACATATATGGAAATGGAAATTTACTGCATACGCTAAGGTCTGCTTTCAAGTTTATTTATGTAGTTGTGTTTCAAAGTTCACCATAGAACTTCTGAATTGCTTTAAAATTCACAACAGTAATATTAGAAGATAACAGAGCAATGTTATTCTGCAGTTACTGCTATTCTAATTCTGGCACATGGGAAAGGTCACCACCTATTGGATAAATCTGAGCAGAGCCTGGGGCCTGGCAACGTGTAGGTGGTGTGAAATGGATAGTTTGCTAACACAGCCCTGAGTTGAGGACATACTTCAGCGATGGGAGTGTTTTCTTGCTCTTTCCACATGCCCTATAGCAAAATTCTTTTTTCAATTGACAATTTTGACCTGGACTAATGATGGGGTTTTTTTCTACGCAGTTGTCAAAGCAAATAAATGTAGAGAAACAAGAAGCACAGCAAAATATTATCTTAACCAATAATTAGAGAGGAATTGCTGTTACCTATCCAGAAAAACCGAGTAGTAAATAACAGTTACTGCATCTTAAATAGATAGATTCATGGAATTGCCTGGTTGACCTTAAGATTATCGAGTCCCACCATAACATGCAACTGTGAGACCATGCCCCCAAGCACTTAATCCAATTGTCCTGTAAACGTCTCTAGGGATGGTGACTCCACCCGGGGAACTGGGCAGCCTGTTCCAATGGATAACCATTTTGCTGAAGGGTCCCTCTGATGACCCGATCCTATTATCTCAAAACAATGAGTGTGGCAGGGTTATTAAACCATAATGACTCTATTGTCTCAAACAAGGTGTGACATTACCTCGTCTGAATAGATAGGTTTTGATAGCCTTTAACAGCTCTTTAGCAGAGAGCTGCTGGCCTGGCAGAATGGTTTAACAATGAAAAGAGATACTGCAGAGGTGGAAATTCCATCTTTTAAAACCACTGCAACAGCATCCTGGAAAAACCAATGGCACCTCTCTGTGCACAACTCATTCATGCACAATCTGCAATTTGGAGAGTCCCCCCAACCCCCACTAAAAAGGTAGAAAAAGACCGCATCTTGTGGGGTCCACATGTTGCATTTACCACAGAACACCCTATTAGAATGTATACCCACTACCAAGAAACTGGACTATTCCTGTGAAATTGTCACTGGATCCAAGGAGTGGCGGTACTTTTCTCTCTTTTTCCCCTCTCCTATTTCTTCCCATTTTCCCCTCTGCTCCAATCCATTACCAACACTTTTCATTAGCTCTAAGAAACCCAAGTCATCAGCTGTTTGGTGCTGAATTTTTAGATCTTAGCTTGACCTCCCCTGCTGCCCAGGACTGCCTTGGAGTACTAGGTCATGACACTTCCAGTAGTGCAATGAAGCCATTTACTCTCATACTATCATATGTTACCTGGGAGAAAAGGCCAGCCTCCACCTCACCACAACCTGCTTACAGGTAATTGTAGAGAGTGACATTTCTCCTCAGCCCTGGATCATATTATTTATCATTTGTAGATCATATAATTTATTACTTTGCTTCCATGGTGAAGTACAGGCATACGCAACCTTGCTTTACGTGCCGAATACGTATCAGAGGGTAAAACTGAACTAGGTGCATCCCTTGCATGGTTTGCTAAGTGTCTAGTTAAGAATTCCTCACATTTTCTGATTTTACTGCCCATTCAGCCATCTATGGCTTCTCTACCTGATTTTGCTTTCACACCGACTAGATCTGTGTTTAGTTAGTAGGGATGGCTCTGTAATGTTGCCATGGTTCAGAATTGCAATAATTGCACCCAATGACCAATAAATGTTTTGAGATAATACATATTTCCCAGACAACCATTACCAAATTCACAAAATTTGCCTAATGTTCTCTGAAATACCCCTGATGAAAGGTAAAATATTCCTGTGATGTATGCATTCAAAGATTACCTAATTAATGACAAACTTTAAATGCTGTCTTTGCTTAGCCGTGATGGAGAAAGGCTGTTTGTTTTGAGCACAAAAGGAAACATTTACTGAATGACAAAATAGATATTCAAAGCAATTCAGAACAAAAGCAGTGAACATTGTGTAACAAAGAAAATGAACGTTCCTGGCGAATCTCTTTAATATCTGAGTTTGACACCTATCTTCAGTGGAATACTTTGGTGTTCTCATATCAATCAACCAGACTAAAAGTACAAAGTGATAGGTGTGATTCATGCACCCTGTGTATTTTTGGCTGAATGTACCAGAGCAGAGCAGATCCCATAGTTTCTTGCTTTCAAACACTGTGTCTGCCTCCCAGCCTCATTTCACTATCACCAGCCTGCCAAGAGTTGCTACTGTCAGCAGTCTTTAAAATGTCACATATGTAGAAATCACTCATGAAGCTCAAACATATAGAGGCTTTTTTTAAGGCAAACATCAATACTACCTTGCTTTTCTTGCCCATATTCTTTGATACACTCATCCTTCAAGAATCTGCTGCCATCCCTAGCCAGTGCTTAAACCACAAATTATTTGGAATGAAGATACTTCCTTTGGAGGAGGAAAAAACAATTTTTTTCATGAAAACTCTGAAGAATTTACCCTGGAAAAACCACGTAACTCTGAAAACAACTCTTCTATGAGCAAGAAATAAAACAGATGGTTACTATGTGATCTGGTATAGCTTCTGGATCAGGGATTTATATTTATGTCTTTATTCTGATGCATTTTTCTCCTTAATGTTCAGAGTTGTTTTCCCTATATGAAATATCACTATCTCTGTACTGACATAAATTTCTTAAAAATTACATTTTTAGTTGTCAAGATTTTACTGTAGATTGCTATAAATCTTTCCCAATTTTACCTTAAATATTGCTATGGGAAAAGTTTCAGATTCTCCAAAGAATTTTGATAAGTAATTTGTTTCTTAGTAAATGGTAATTTTGCATGTCACATTAGATCAAATTTATTATGCACCTTGTAAATATTTAGGAAACAATTCTATACCTAATTGTATTTACTTTTGTTGCTTACTCCTATTTCATGAGGCTGCATATACCCAAAGAGGAGAACAATCCTGTCTTTCTGAGAACAGTTTTGTGCAAGGTGGAGTCCTTCTGAAAGCCAAGAGAAACTTTGGAGACCCTTATTATTTTCTAGAAGAGAGCGATGTGCTGCTCTTCACAGTCTGTCATTCTTGTCATAGCCACTAGAAGGCCTAATCGCACCCTTTACTGGAAACCTCGTAGTACTCTTGGTACCTGCTGATTTACAGCACTATGAGTACTTTTGTTGCACAATGGTTCTATGGCTTTCATTATTTTGCAGTTTCCCTACTTAAAGAATCATAGAATGGTAAGGTTGGAAGGGACCTCAAGGATCATCTAGTTCCAACCCCCTGCCATAGGCAGGGACACCTCCCACTAGTACAGGTTACTCAAGGCCTCATCCAATCTGGCCTTGAACACCTCCAGGGAGGGAGCATCCACAACCTCCCTGGGCAACCTGTTCCAGTGCCTCACCACCCTCACTGTAAAGAACTTCCTCCTAACATCCAGTCTAAATCTCCCCTCTGCCAGTTTAAGCCCATTGCCCCTTGTCCTGTCATTGCAGGACCTTGTAAATAATCCCTCCCCAACCTTCCTGTAGGCCCCCTTCAGATACTGGAAGGCTACTATCAGGTCCCCTCGAAGCCTTCTCTTCTCCAGGCTGAAGAGCCCCAACTCCCTCAGCCTGCCCTCATAGGAGAGCTGCTCCAGCCCTCTGATCATCTTTATGGCCCTCCTCTGGACCCGCTCCAACACTTCCATGTCCTTCCTGTGCTGAGGGTTCCAGAACTGCACACAGTACTCCAGGTGGGGTCTGACGAGAGCAGAGTAAAGGGGCAGAATCCCCTCCCTTGCCCTGCTGGCCACGCTTCTCTTGATGCAGCCTAGGACTCGGTTGGCTGTCTGGGCTGCATGTGCACACTGCAGGCTCATGTTGAGCTTTTCATCAACCCAGACTCCAAGGTCCTTTTCCTCAGGGTTGCTCTCCAGCCATTCACCACCCAGCCTGGATTTGTGCTTGGGATTGTGCCTACCCAGGTGCAGGACCTTACACTTGGCCTTATTGAATTTCATGAGGTTGGCCTGGGCCCACCTCTCCAGCCTGTCCAGGTCCCTCTGGATGGCATCCCTGCCCTCTAGCAAGTCGACTGTGCCACACAGCTTGGTGTCATCTGCAAACTTGCTGAGGGTGCACTCGATTCCTCTGTCTCTGCCAGGTCCCTCTGGATGGCATCCCTGCCCTCTAGCAAGTCGACTGTACCACACAGCTTGGTGTCATCTGCAAACCTGCTGAGGGTGCACTCGATTCCTCTGTCCATGTCACTGACAAAGATGTTAAACTTTTAACATCTTTTAAAGTCATCTTTTCAAACAAATATCATTGTGTCCTGGAGAAAGAACGTTAAAATTGTACTGGAGCATTCACTCTTCCAAATGACAATCAGAGCTGTTTCAATACCGCTCTGACATACTGGAGGGCTCATTCACTTACACAAGTACTTATGCCTCACATAATGTGAAGGTTTGGGAGCTCCCCACCCCCCACACACTTTGTAAAATGACCCAGACTAGCACTCAGTCGGCTGGAAGTTAAATGATGAAGCTATATTTACAGCTTTGCACAATGTACAGCAGATGTTTACACTATATACACAATATTTACAGAAATATACAAATAAAAAGGTAATACAACAACACAACTCCCCTCCCAGAAATCAGAGACCCCAGGAGGGGCTCCCAACCACCCTTCCACCTTCTCCCCACCCTTGTACCTTTCCCCAAGGTTTGCCTTACGTGCAAGGTAAATTAGGAGGATCGGCCAGGAGGGTTAGAAGAAAAGTGGTTAGTGAGGATTAATCAGCAGAGGAACCAGAGCCCAGAAGCTGCTAGATCCCACCAGCAGCTCCTGTTCCAGCAAGCGACAGAGAGAGACTGACTTATCCATTGTTTTGGTTAGTATTCCCAAACAATTCTCCAGCAAGCGTATGAGTGAAGTAGACATCATGATGTTTTCCTTTCACAGCCTATAGTGTAAGTTTCTCTATTAAAATATTCCAATTAGCCTCAAACCAGCACACATAAGCAGGAGAAAGCAGCCATTCACATGTTTTCAGTTGTCGTAGGATTATTGTCTCCCTAGAACCTCAGTTCACTCCAGGACCAGAAGCCATTTGTTCCTGATACTGAGCACTATACCACCTGTCTTCATTGTCCTCTCCTTTATTTAAGGAAAGGGCAGAGATGAATTTGCGAAATACTCATTATTAAATTTTCACTGAAATAAAAACATCTGCAGAAGTTTAAAGCACTTGCTGGCACTGCTCAGAAGTGGACAAGGTTTCAGTTATCAGATGCAACCTGGTCAGTAAGATTCAAGGAAAATAGTAGTAATTACTATCCAGTGATCTTACCTTTTAGGAAAAATTAACTGAAAAGACTAGGTCTCATAGTCCTTGGACACACTCATTTAATCTCCGAGTTTAGAGACATGACTTTTTTTCATCAATCACTCAATAAAGTATATTGGCTGACCTCAGGTAGTGCTGTAAATTTTATTACTTGTGAAAGTTTAAAAATAGGATTACAGTGCTGGATACTTATTGTGTTATTGTTACTAATAAAATGTTGTGAAGACTCATTAAAACCTCTCTATTGTTATTGTTTTCTGTTCAAGGCTTTCTTTTTGTTAGAGGATTGACTGCCAATGCCAGTCTTCTCAGCTCCATGAAGTATATTTTATTTGCAAATGCAAGTTTCAGGGCTTTAAAAATGTTAATAGGAAGCATATCATATAATACATATTGTATGAAGAAAAGTTCCCTATTTGTGCTTTTGCATGAGAAGAGTGATGGTTTATGTTTGAGTCTATTTGAGTCACTCGTATAGTAAATCTTACATCTGTATTGTAGTTTAAAAACCTGGTTATGGTTAAAGATTTCCTACTCACCATGCCTTGTCCTACTAGCAGGAATGTCCTAGGCTTTGTGGTTTTTCCCTCATGCAGGAAAACCAGCTTTGACAAGACCTTTTGCACTATTTCCTGATACTACACACACACTATGGCCACCTCACAGTTCTCTGTTAGAAGTTTTTGGTTCCTGTAAGCCATGCTGTTTCTGGGATACTCAGGATTCCTGAACAGAAGCTGAACAGCTAAAATGAGTATTGCTGCTTGACATCTTTTCCTTTCCTTGCTCAACTCTTTTTTTTTTTTTTTTTTTCTTTATTCTGCCCTGGGAGCCCAAATCATAAGGTGCAAAATGTTTCTGAAAGTTTAATAAAACTCCCTACTACTCTTCAGTTCATTCCTTTTTTATTTAGTTTGCTTCAGAGTAGCATGTGAAACATCACTGATCTGAATTGGTTTAATTCACAATGGAAAATGAAAAGGCTTTACATTCAAACACTGCCCGATCCTGCAGGTTTTTTTTTATTCATAGTTGGAGTTCAACATTTTATTGATAGTGCTTTTTTTTTGTTTGTTTGTTTGAAGTAGGAAGCGAAATTGAAGAAACTACGCTCATGGAGATTTTTGCCAGCAGCAAAAAGAGGAGGTACAGGGACTTCAGACATGCACATCTTCTCTCTGGTTTAAAACCTCAAATTTCAGACCAAAGTGAGTCAAAGAAGTTTGAGGTAAGTCTGACAACAGTACTTAACTCCTGGATATGAGGCTGAGCCTACAACTGTTTTAAGTTTAGTCCTTGTTATTGATGTATACTAGAAAAATATTTATCAAAAATAGCATGTCTGTTGCGTTCCTTTCCTCTGTTTTCTAACAAATTAATTATCTCATGGTACATAATAACTGATGGAGAAAAGAGCAATGCAATCTCCTTCTCATTTACTCCCTTCATTGAGTACAAATTTACACTTTGATCTGAAAAAAAAAATATTCAGATGTTAGAAAGGAAGTAGATACTCCTCTCCAGTAACCAGTTTAGTACAGTAACAGAAGCAGCAGCATGTTTTGGATAGGTCCTGTATGATTCCATGAGTCTTGCAAGTCATATAATTGAAGTCTAACTGACAGTAATGAACCAAGCAGCTCTGTCATCTGTAGGAATCAAAGACCGTAGAATGGTACTAGCATGATACAGAATCCACAGATCAAACAGAGTGTTCCTTTGTCATAACTGAGTTGTGAATCTGATGATAAATAATCTGAGTCGAATTTCCAAAATACTTCATATTTGTACATGAGTTTACCCAGATGGATTCTGCTCAGTTAGTACAGAAACACATTCCTCCTTGGGCTAGAGAGCAATAGCTATTCTGATATAAAGCACCATGGAGATATTTGCTGCTGACACTAGGGAAATGGTGACATGGCACACAGTTACTCATTTCTCAGAATGGACAACATCAGTTCTGAGCAGTGACTGCTCATTTCCCTAGTGAGAAATGGCAGGAACACTGTGCCTTTATCATATTGGGGGTATAACATTAAGTGCCAACATTGCTTTCTGTGTTTTGTAGAAATTTATGTTTAATGTAAGCTCTTTTTTTTTTTTTTTTTTTTTTTTTTTTTTTTTTTAATATAGCTCTGCAAAGTATAATGCCAAATCACATTTTTGGCTGAAATAGTATGTCCTGTTATGGTATGATATTGTACTGAGAAAGTAACGTAGTGCTACCAGTAGGTTATGCAAGAAGTAATAGAGACAAGTTTTAAATTGCAGTTTTGTTATTACTTTTCAGTTCTTTAAGGATGGTGTTCTTGACTATTGAGTTGATATGCAGATAGGAAAATGGTGAGCTGAAGCGAAAGCGTAGAAACAGTTGCAAAATATATATCTGGAAAAAAGTTTCTATATGCAAATGTCCTAGATTGGGAACTATAGGGTTAAAAATCCTCTAGGGATTAGAAAATTGTTTTTCAATCCCATAATCCTGCTATCTCTTTATAAACAAGTGGTGAGACTAACTCTCTCTCCTGTCCTCTCCCTCCAGCCTGATGTGTCTGGTGGAAGCTACTTATTGGGAGAAACATGTAAGGAGCCTCAAGATGCTTGTGTTTGGGCCTATGGATGGCAGAGGCACTGGCAGGGAGGACTGGAGCACTGAGGATTATAGATTTAGTTTTGGGTTGGGGGAAAATTCAAGGGGGTTGCTATGGGTTTTGTATCTGCTTTGTAATTTTTTTCTGTTATCTCTCTTTCCAAATATAATTCTGGTTTCTTTTCCAATTCATCTGAGAGTCTCATTCTGTCGGCTCTTTAAAAAATGCGAACTGAGAGATAACTGTACTCATCATCTGGAAAAACTGATGGGAGAAATGAAAGGGGAATACATGCAGGTTAGATGAGGATGACCCCAACTCTCAGTTCCAAGGCCTGATCCTACAAACTCTTCAGTTTACCATCCTTTGGTTTATTGATTTATATGGTTATACATAGCTAGGATTGAGCTTGAGAAAAAACTGAGTACCTGTAGGCGACTTCCAAATACGCAAATAGAGCCCGGGTCAGTTTCCCTGTTGTCCTGAGATTGGTTACTCCAGTCTCATCTCACCTTCTCCACTCTTGTCTCCACCCTAGCCTCTGTGAGGGGAGAAGGCAACCATCACTGGGGTGCCAAGAAGTTTGCTTCTGGCAGCAGTCCCACAACAGAACTGCTTCTGGTGATGAAATTCCCCTTTCCATGCCCTGCACACCCAGTGAGGGGAGATGCTTGACTGCCTTGACAGCTCTGTTTCCCTTACCCTCCCAGTCTCTTCTCCTTCTCCTGTATAGCTGGTGGGTGGCTATGGAACCTGCCTCCTGCTGGGTCCCTGAAAGGGGAAAATAGCCTTGCTCTGCTTCAGCGCTGCAGAAACTGGGGTACAGGGACCATGGCTGGGCACTGTGACACGGGAGGCCCAGACAGAGGTGAGTCAAACACCTCTTGATGCTATCTGTTCTGTTTCTGTTTCACTTTGTCATATGTTTGTGCGTGTGTACAAATAATTGTACATGGGCAGGGGGATTTCTGTAAGCAATGTGGCAGAAACCTGATTTAAGCCTCTGAATTCTGCGAACTATGTTAAGACATGATATCTATCTGATCTTGTGTGGAAGGTGACTTTATACTCCACGCAGGAGTAGGGCAGGGAGCTGTGCACTCAGGATTACATTCAGTGTCAGACTGAGGCTTCTTTACTGAGGTGGAAATGGTAGAAGAGTGTTCCACTGCTGTGAAGCAGCAGCAGCAGCAGCAGCCATGACCCAACATCTGACTTTGGCCAGACACTGGTCTCACAAGAGCAACCCACAACACCATCAGGAAACCTTTCTTTGTTTAGCAGTACCCTGGAAATCCACACCTTGTCACACCTTGTGTTGTCTTCACACAGATGATGTTTTCCAGGTCTATTTTGACATCCTTCCAGTTCCTTGGGAAATTCAATTTCTATTTGCAGTTCCTGTCCCCACTTTCCCATAAAGGCTTCCATCTTGCTGGATTTTTTTTTTTTAAATTTTTTTTACGGACATAATAGTTCGCTGGAGAGCCTGCGTGGGCTACCCTAGGGAGAATTTTGCAGACACATGAAGACAATCTGTCTTTTCACTAGGGACCTGACAACTAAAGATGTGCTACCGCTAGTATGCTGATTTTATTTGTATTAAAGCACCTCAGCCTTGTAGTTAGGGAAATTGTGCTGAATTCAGTAGAGTTGTTTTAAACATTTATTCAATAGCTTTGATTTAGCCTCTTCTTCATTTACTTGTTTGCAGGAATTATCTGTTCTGCATCCACCTGGATCTTCTATTTAATTATATTTTGCGATCTAAAATTTGGCTAAAAGAAAAACCCTCAAGGTTGACAAGGACTGGAATTGACAGAACTATGGCTCTTTGAAATCCCTGTTGTCCATTTAAATTTTAATGTTTCTATCATTTGTTCCTCAGTGTAAATTAACAGCCATGGCAGTGTGTTGGGTTTCTTTTCTGAAGTCAAGACTTTAAATTTAATTCAATAGCCTAGATTTACAGCTATTCTATATTTCACAAGGCAGAATCAATAATGTGACTGAAGTGAAGAAGATAAAAATTTATGGTATCTTGCAATTTAATGGTTGAAAAGATGCAATTGGAGAGATCATAAATTGTGAAGGAGTTTATGCTTCATTGCTCCTGATTCAGTGCTTGCTGTTAGAACTTGATTTGTGACTATTCACAAGGTGTGATTAATGGTGTGATCGATGCTTGCTTCAGTGCAGTAAAGCAGTTGTAATGCTCTTCATTAGAATAAATAAAATAAATTGACTGAAGCTTTATAAAAACTGTGTAACATTTAAAATCTAAAATGTCAATTTTTTTTCCTGTTACAATTTAGGTTTCTTCAGGCAGTTTCCACCTACATCACATCACTCATTGTCATTCTTTTTGGATATTATAGAAATCTATGTGGGTTTGGGTTAGCTTTATGCAAAGCTCAGTGAAGAGGAAAGAAAAAAAAAAAGAAAAGGAGCTGAATAGGGCTGACTGGAGTCTAAGATTTTCTAGTGGCTCTGTTTTGCCATTCTACAGAAGAATATTTATTCTCTTTTAACACATATAGGTTTAAAGCAGTCAAGGCACAAAATTACTCTTCCATACATAGCTCTACTAAAAACAATAAAAATTAATGATTTTCATTGTTTTTAAATGGGATGGATATATGATTTGCATCCTAGCAGAGACAATGAAGATAAAGAGGGGTTTTTTGAGTGGCAATTTTTTGTTGTAAGGATATTTATTAGACAATCCAATGCTATCTCACAGTACTCTCTAAAACAGACAGAAGAAAATGAGAAATCTTCAAAAACCCTAGAAAGCAGTAGAATGTAGTGATTTTCATGGTTTTATTTGAAGAATTTGACTCCAGGAGATGCAAATAGTGTAGAGAGTGCCCTAAGATACCCTGCATATGGCAGTTAGGTCCCCTGCAGTATATGGATTATTTTGAAGTTTAAAAATATGCAAGTTTAAACATGCTGTGCAAAACCCAGGGAGCGAAGAAATTGTACCATGAAGTTTAGGGAAGATTCTATTGTGTCTTAAATCTGGAGCTTTTCCATTTGCTTTTGTTTGCCTCAGTGATAGATAAGCCTTGTAATTAACTGGAAAAGTTTATTGGATTTTCATTGTTGTTCCCTTGTTCTGGTTTTCTCCAATACCCTTTGTCATGATGCGAGTAGAGATTTCAGGTTTGCGTTTGATTTTAAGAGGAAGTCTATAGCTAAATCTAAAGTTATTAGATGGCAAGGTACCATTTTAATAACGACATTGAACTAAGCATTTTCTATGATTTGTGTGTCTTAAAATATACTGTAGCAACTCCAGGCATCAATGATCATGTGTTTTCTGATTGGAATTGCAAAGAGAATGAAAATGTAAGGAAATTACTAACATTTTGGAAACATATAGCTATGCCAAGTTAATGTTTCTATTATTCCACACAGTATTTACAGAGTAGTAGTTGTCACTTCATAAAAAAAAAAAAAAAGGTAGATCATATTCTGTCTGTCAACCATCTGGCAGAGATTCAGATATTAACTGCAACACATTCTGACAGTAAACACATAGTAAAATGTGTGAGACTATAATGTGAGTAGATAAGCTTTTCTTCTGTAGATGATTTTTTGCTCCCTCACTGTCAATTGAGAAGCCAGTAATTCATACACACAAATGAGTTTCTGTGAGTCATAAAAACTGGGTTTGGTAAGAACAGACACAACATAACTACAGCCACGGCCCCCAGAGCATTGTAGTTGAAGGATCCCAAGAACCACAATGCCATAGTGAGCAGGGAGCCATAGTTCCATGAGGCAGTCACGGCTCCTCGACCAGCTGAATTTGCCTCTATCCAGCAATAATCCAAAAATGTAGGACTGCAAGGAAATGTGAAGCTCTAATTGTGGTTAACAAAAATAAGGTTGACTCAACATAAACTCACTTGTTTGATTGGTTTTTGTTTGTTGTTTTTTTCACCCCAGGGGAAGAATGATGACCTGATGACCTATCCAACCTATTATGATAATTTGAGAAGAACCAATAAAGGTAACACTGAGCCCTTAGACAGAAATTGTTGTCTTACTTTATTACCATCAAAATGTATCATCAGTCTCATTTTGTAGAAAGGAAAACTGAAGCACTGCACAATTGCTCCAAAATCATATGCCAAATTTACTACAGTGTCCTTTCCACCTTCTTCTTAGACCTGCACCAAGTTCATTTGGCATTTGTGTCTCTCTTGAAAATGGAGAAGGCCACATCCATTTATGAGAGAGACAGAAAGAATGCTATGATAGGATTTCATTTGGGATTATTTTTTTAATTCTAACTGTTAAAATTAATTTTTTTTTTAAGTAGATATGTTTACAGTTATTTGGTCAGTTTAGAGATATATTCAGCCAGAAACATATGGGAAGTACATAAACAGAAGATTTTTGTTATTGGGATGATAAAAGATGATTTTGCTGTGAGAACAGGCTCTATTGAATATGACACATGGGAGAGGAATGGCTCAGATTAGGACAGATACTGAAAGTAGTATAATACTAGAGAAGGAGACTACTACCGTGTTGAGGGGGTTGGGAGTGCTGAGCTATTGCACTTTACCTGCTTGTTGTATCTAATCCAACCTCTTCAGAAACTGCTGGTCTCTACACTGTGCTGTGTATGGACATCCTTAGCTCCACCAACACTCAGGGTTTCACCTGACAGAGGAAGCTTTTGTGAAATAGAAGAGGATATGAATTGTAATAGCTCTTCCACACTGCCTCTCACAATGGACTTCTTTCTTCCCCCTTTTCTCCAATAAATGTCTTTCTGCAGTCTAACTTAGTTCACTTCAAAGCGGACTAAACAAAAAGGTTACTCTTCAGGCAGAAAGGGATTTTTCGCATAGGACACTATTTCAGAATAGCTATTCCTGGCTTTTTCTAAGTGGGGAAATATAGTAATTTTTCCTGCTTGGAATATGGAGAGGATGACTTTACTAGTGCCACCACACAAAGGTAGCCATGTAACCCATTCTCCAGCTTTACATGCCCATGCTATGCCATGTGAACATTCAGACAGTTCATGCCTTTTTATGTATTTTTCCTCCTGAGAGAAAACTGGTTTTTCTTGTCCGAACACATTTCCTCCTTATCTGGGTTTCTTCTGTGAATATTGGCTTCTCATTTGCATCAAACATTCTCCTGTTTCCCGTTTCTTTGTAACAGTGAGAGTAGTGAACAGTTAGTATTTAAAATCACAAAATCACAGAATGTGAAAATCTCAAACAAGTTCAAGTTGCAGACAGAAAATCTGAGATATAGTACAGTTTATCCAAGGTGACACTTTGAGCTTGTTTGCAAGCCCTTATTTCCTTAAACTTGTTGCTGCATCCTGTCCAGTAGGCCATTCCAGTGTGGGGAAAATGGATGCCTTTCTTCCTAGTGGTACCTTCATCCTTATCAAAGGAGGTGTTAATTCTAGTATCAATAAACAGCAGATGCTACTGAAGAGCATCGGCACCAAACCTACTCTCATTGCTTTAGTCATCACTATTGATGACTATGATGAAGTCACAGCGACAGTGGACAAGGGAAAGGCAGCTGATGTCATCTACCTGGACCTGAGTAAAGCATTTGACTCTGTCCCACATGACATCCTGGTCACCAAACTGGAAAAGCATGGACTTGATGGATGGACCACTCGCTGGATAAGGAATTGGCTGGATGGTCGAACCCAGAGAGTGGTGATCAACGGCACAATGTCCACCTGGAGACCAGTGACAAGTGGTGTCCCTCAGGGGTCAGTGCTGGGACCAGTGCTGTTTAACATCTTTGTCAGTGACATGGACAGAGGAATGGAGTGCACCCTCAGCAAGTTTGCAGATGACACCAAGCTGTGTGGCACAGTCGACTTGCTAGAGGGCAGGGATGCCATCCAGAGGGACCTGGACAGGCTGGAGAG
>VWZE01023742.1:75732-102645 GCA_013396675.1 Eubucco bourcierii
TTGAGTAACCTGTACTAGTGGGAGGTGTCCCTGCCTATGGCAGGGGGGTGGAACTAGATGATCCTTGAGGTCCCTTCCAACCTTACCATTCTATGATTCTATGATTCTATGATTCTATGATTCTATGATTCTATGATTGATACTGAAAGTGATACCATTTACTCCTGTTTTACTGTTGCAAATTTGAAACGGGCTAGAAAAAGAAAACATTACAGTCCTGAGACCCTTCTTTCATAGCTACTGATTCAGTGACAGGAGGATATAGCTGTAAGTTAGTAGAGAGGTAGGAATCATGATTATGGAACAGAGGTATCCTTATAGCAGTGCCCCAGATTCATACATGATCATCTTACTGCAATTCTTGATGTCCAGTCTTACACTGGTTTGTGTAAAATAACAGAACTCAGCTGAACAGTCATTTGCATATGAAGCGAAGGCTTTCAGCCATGCAATACTACTGTTTTTGTTGTTGTTTTTGGTTTGGGTTTTGGTTTTGGTTTGGTTTGGTTTTTTTTTTTTGGGAGGGGGGAGGAAGTGCCAAACTGTTGGGTTGGGGTTTTTTTGGGGGGTTTGTTTGTTTGGGTATTTTTGGGGTTTTTTTGTTGGAGGTGATGGGTTTTTTGTTTACTTCTCTACTAATATTTTGTTCCCTCCCCTTGAAGGGAAGACAGGGAATAAAAATGAAATCACTTGTTATGCTTAAATATCCAACCAGCAAAGATTAAGGACATAGAGAAACAAAATAAGGCTGAGATATCTTAAAATATAATTTCTGAGACAGTCTCATATGTGAGTAAGGGGACCTGTAAGGCTCTCCCTATTAGCACAAAGATGCAGAATTCAGAGATTAATTCACTCCCTGCTCTTAATTTGGTATAGAGTTTAGTTGTAGTGTCTCACACTGAGGAAAATTTTGGATTTTCTGCAAAGAACAATTTTGCAGCCTCGTACATTTCAGTAGTAAGACAAAGTTAGTGTTTACTCTTGTATGTAATCTAAGTTAATTGCTAAGTAATCGTATATTCCTATTTCATGAAAAGGAATCCTCTGGTCAACTCTTTTCAAATGACTGTGAACTTGTACTCTCTATTTATTATTATGTAGCTGAATTATTTATTTAAATTTCCCTATGAAATTGTTCCAGACCCTTGAATATAAATTTTACTTTTTTTCTGACTTGCTTCTGTATGCTAATGTCATTCAAAGAAAACATTGCTGAACAGTGGAGAGGGAATGTAGTTTTCTGTCTCCATTGTAAGACACAGTCGTGTAACATGGATCCAAATCACATCAGCCAACATATTCATTTATGCTTTGGCTTTTAATAGAAATGATCCTTTCTCCAACAAATTAATTTCCTCTAGAACTGTAAACCCTGTTGTTTACTACTACTTCATATAACAGTAAACATTACAGTACAGTTGTATAAACACATTTAAGAAATTCTACTCTTGTCTTCCCTTTGTTATTATCGCTATTTTTCTGGTTCTGAATGTCTATGTGTAGTTTCTAGCAGTTTCTTATAGCTGCCTCACAGTTCATTAGGGGGTTGCTCAACTTATTAGGAACCAATCATGCATTCATACCTTCTTCCATCTGAAGTGCACTTTTAAATGTTACACCACACACTAATCAAGTTGAACATAATAATGAGAGCACGTTCACATTGTTAAGGTAAATGACCCAATGCATTCACAGTGAAGACGTATTTGAAGTAGAGTTTGTGATTTTCGTTGCAATATCCAGCATTCTGGGCAACTCTGCATTTTGTTGCTCTGTGGCAAGTCTTGCAAATATGTGGCAATTACTGATACCTTGCTGGTCAGACTGTGGACTTTTCTTTGCAGCTTTGTGATAAATTTCTAAATGCCACTAACTGGGGAGGATTTTATTGCATGCATTTCTTTCTATAAATTAGATGAATAATGCTTATGAACATGCACCTTTAGAAGCTTTACACTTATATACAGTATTGTGTGATATATCATCCTGAGCTTGATACTATGTGCCTGTTTTCAGGGAAGACAAGCAGGTATTAGCAACTTCAGTGTTAATAACACAGAATCTGAAGCTGGCAAGGGGAGCTACATTTTTTTAAAGTACATGGTTTAGTGGTAGGAAGATGTGATGTAGTAGATGCATAAAAACTTTCTCTTTTGCCTGCTTAATGGGATACATTTTGAGATTTGGGCGTTTCACTTTTTTCATTTTCCAGAAGGGGAAAGGATTTTTTTTTTTTTTTTAATGTAGTTGGGTGGGTTTGTTTGTTTTGTTTTGTTTTTATTCCATAGGAAAAACCAAATTCCTTTTGTGCTGTGTGAAGCATTCTGTTCTAGGACTTCTACATGTGAGAAGAAAAAGACAATTTTACATGAGTAAATTGTTCTGATTATGTTCCTACAGAGCAGAATCGGGGTTCAGCATTGAGACTGGGCATCCTTTTACAAAGGTGAAATGAAGGTGAAGTGTGTACAAGGTAAGCTAGTGAGTGTAGGTAATGACAGGAGTGAATATTATCAGTGACTGTCCTATGTTCCCACGGTCTCAGGTTGTTTGGTTTTTGGCTGCTCTGGCTGCGTATAGTGCACGGGTTAAGCAGAGCTCACTGTTTTCACCATGCCTTCCTTTTAGTAAGCAGCAGAGTTATGAAGGCACTGGAGTTCTCTGGCCTGCTACTTCTTCATAATGTGAACATTTTCTCCTGCAGACACTTAAATTGTAGTTCATTGCTAATGTGAGAGACTTAGATATACCTCCAAGAAACCACAGGACAGCATGTAAATAAGGTGATGCTCACATATCTTTCTTCTACTTCTCCTAAGTGGTGTGGGCCAGATTTTTCCACGTTCTGAAGTAAAGTTTCCGTAACATTTACTTTAACATATATACTGCTGCCAGGCATACATCTGTACTGGAGAGCTGTCATTGCTGTTATTACAAAATTCTCTGCATCAGTTAAGACTCTCAGCATGAGGCTGAAGTGTGCTTTTGAATCATTGTTCCTGTTTTCAAAGCTACAGTTTCATTTCAGTACAAAATTCTAGACTAATCATCTCTTCTTTAAAGTCACATGGGCAATTGCACATTAAAGACAAAATCTGACCTTAACTTTGAAAGCCTTTTTCAGGCCAGGGAAGATGATGAAAGAAAAGGGCACAATTCTTTAACAATCCAAGCCCTGTGTCTAAAGTCTGTAAGTCACACTTCTCAGGGCAAGCACATATCTTCCTGCTTTGGTCCCCACCTCGGAATGTCTGGAAAGCAGCAGTCTACTACTTAGGACAATAGCAATGCAATAAGAAAATTTTCATTCTGAAATCAGCATTTTACTGTTTAGAACACAGTAGCCAAGATGTTTACACTAGATTCTTCTTGATGTTTTGCATGGCTTATGTCTCTTACTTAGCGCTGCTGGTTTTATTGTATTTTACTTTTATAGTTTTATTTTTCTAAAGACTATAATTTACAAGATAATATAATCAGTTTTCATTATTTTGGCTATGTCACTCATCTTCATAATATAAAATAAGGAGCAAAAAACAGGCACCATACTCAAGCTCTCAGATATTTATGTGTCTCTAAAATTGAAACTGGAGGAGGCAAATGTAAAATTTGCATTTTTTTGCAATTGAGACAAGCTTAACATTTTGCTGAAAGTACTGGAAAGTAAAACCCAACTTGACATCAGCAAGAATAGGGGCACATAGAAACTCAGATGTGAAATCCATGCATTAGTAAATATTAGCTTACACAGCTGAGCTGAAAGGATTTGTGCAGCAAAGGAAAATAATTTAATTTGTGATATTTTTCCAAGAGAAAGGCAGAATACTTCGCCTGGCTGTACTTCATTTCCCTCTTACAGATAAGTCAGTGTCATGCCCTGCGTGAGCTCCTGCAGCGCTGTCAATGAGCCACATGTTCATGTGGTTTTTGTAGTCTGGCTGAGACTGAAGGGTGCTTTCAAATACTAGGCTGCACTGCTTTTGCTTAATGTGTCTGATCTCTTCCATTAGAGAAGACCCTAATTACAGAAGAGCAGCTTCTTATGACCACGTAATATTGTTATGGTAGGGTAGGCACATTTCCCTGTGCTTCTAGTTTGAAATAGGAGAACAGCAAGTTTTGCTGCTTTGCTTAGGATAGTACTGCACAGTCTGATACACCTCTTTTCTCTGGTATTTTGTCTGTTTTCCTGTCTGTTCAGTGCCATTGGCAGTTTTCTTACTGTTAGTATTCTAGCAAAATTACAGCTCTTGCTTTTAAAAAAGAGGAAGCAGTACAGTGGAAAAAGTTCAAGAAGCATCTAAGTTCCAATGTATAATCTCATACATATGTTGACAGTCTGAAGCCTTGGAGCCTTATTTAATTTTCTCATCCAAATATATGTCAACTGCTAAGGAAAATTTTTTTTGTGTGTAAAATTCTTTTCTGAATAAAGAAACTATTTCATTTTTAAGATTCTGTAACAGTTTTTAACTTTCATTAAAAAAAAAAAAAAAAAAAGGAAAAATTCAATACTACCACAAAAATAGAACACTGAGATATTTACATTTGGAATTGCTACCAGAGTAGCTGTAGCTGGGATGCCTTGGTCTCTTTAGTGGTTCCTTGTTAATTTCTACCATGTGCTGTCATGCTGCTTTCACTCCAATGGAAGATGAAATCCAAAGAGAGATGCTGGTTTGGAGGAAGAATGATAATGACATGAAGCCCCACATCAGTGATGTTATAGGTCTAAGGCAACACTTCAAAAATGCAGTGACTGCTTGAGTCCTAACCTTGCATTCCTCCATCATTGGAGCTTTCTGTTGTAATCACTTTTCACATTGCTCCTTTTTACTACCTCTGATTTTCTCAGACTGTAGAAACTTGCATTTTTCTAAAATGTCTTTTCTCCCTTTCATCCCAATCCATGTATTTCTGAATGCAGTTTCCAATTGCTATTGAGTCCAGTCTGGCACTTCTGCCACAGCATGAGTGGCAGCAGAGACTAACTGCCTTCAGGGTGGTTTTGTATGTATTTCATTTCATTGTTATTATTTTCATTAATACACTTTTAGGTTTCTTTTGGAATTCATTCATCTCTCTCTCTTATTCCCTTTCTCTTTGGGAAAAGAGAGAGGTTTTGTTATTTGTTTAATGGCCAGCCCAGACCCAATCTTTGACGCCCTCACTTACTCATTTTCTT
Organism: Eubucco bourcierii; assembly: GCA_013396675.1. Taxonomy (NCBI): domain Eukaryota; kingdom Metazoa; phylum Chordata; class Aves; order Piciformes; family Ramphastidae; genus Eubucco; species Eubucco bourcierii. Next base: position 80,921 of record VWZE01023742.1, read on the forward strand.
TTTCTTTCATTCTTTCTTTTTTTTTTTTTTTTTTGTTTTTTTAACAAGAAAGAATTTTCCCTGACCAGGTGGAGCTCAAGGTCTTGTTTCTAAACAAAATTTCTGGGAAATGTAAGTGCTCCAGATTATAAATTTATCGTCTAAACCCATATTTACCAATGCTAAACTTCCTAATGCCCTTACAGGTTCTCTCATCAGAACATTCTTAGGTTTGGTAGAGAAGGGGTAAAGTGAGAATTCATTTACTACCCTTTTAAATGTATCATGAACTTTTCCAGTTCTCCACGTTCTTTTATCCCTTCATTTGTACTTGAGACAGCTCTCCTGCATTTTGTTGGACCTGACAGCTCCATTGAAGGAGAATGACAGTATTGTGGGACATGATAAGTACGAAGTTCTTTGGCACAGAAAATCAGGCTGTAACATTAGTCTCCTTACTTGATGAATAGGATATGCTTGTTGCTAGATAAGCGCTTTGTTCTGAAAGATCCAGCTGGCTCCTGGCCTGCATTTATGTCACTCGTGTGGTGACTAACTGGGCATTTTTAATGCTTAATAAAAATGTTTGTTTATTATATGGGCTGTGTAAGATTGATGATACTCATACTTTTTCTGATGCTACCGAATACTTTTGCACATGAGGTAATATCGTCTCTTAGCACCTTTCACTGCTTTGTTTTATTAATTTGATAATTTTAAATACCTTTCACAATTTCCTTTTTGGTGGTATCAGGGAGAAATTTCCTTATGGACTTATGAGATCATTTTCTCCTTGAAGTCTTCAAGAAGATCATGACAGAGAACTTCTGGCAAATTGTCATTCTGTATTTGTATGTTGTCTTGTGTGGAAGTGAGAATCTATGGGTTTTAGCTTCTGGTAGGGAAAATTTCCATCAAATTTCTTTCACTTTTTTGGAAGTAGCATCAGTAATTTGAAGGTTTGCTGGTAGTATTTTCCAGAACAATCTGCACCAGGCAAGCCAATGCCATGATAAGTTCCTTAATCCCTCAAGGTAGTACCAGCTGAGTTGGTATGAAATAGTGAATCCTCACAGTGCTTGGCAAATCTTCAGAACCAACACTGTGAAGGCTGGTTAACTAGCCAAGTTATCTGGGCGGTCCTAGTTCTGAAATCATCTGGGCTGGTGTTATTTCTGTAGTCTGTACATTATACTTAATTGTGTAGTATAAGCATGCTCTCTAGTACCTTATTTTCTTTTTCCTTTTTTTCTTTTCTTTTGTTGATTTCACTGACAAAAAGACAAAAAAAAAAAAAAAAAGTAAACAAAGCAAACCCCAAACCCTAGCAATTTTAAAGGCAGGCCAATCCCTAAGCCAGAACTATAAAGAAAAATAATTTGGAAGTGGAAACTGGTTGAGGTCTTAGCTCAAAGGTTCTGTCATCTGTCAGAATGAAATAGTTGTGTTTATGCAGAACCCTATACCCAAGGACCTCAATGTTAAGACTATTAAATCACGTAATATCCCAGTGAGGGACCTAATAATAGCATATCTGTTATGCAGATGGAGGGGATAAAACTGACTTAAATGACCTGCCCAAGAAATCACTATCTGTTACTGGCAAGAACAAGAACTGAACTAATTGACCTCATCTTTCAGAGCCTGTTTTAATCCTGAGACAATTCTGCTTCCTCATCTACAACTACACTCACAGCTTATCATTAGATGTTTTATACAAACAGCAAGATAACTGTAATGTGTCTGAATTATGTAGAGTATTGCTCCAATACAAAAAAACTCCAAAACCCACCACCACCACCACAACAAACAAACAAACAAACAAATTAAACAAAACAAAACCAAAAAAACCCACCTCACATCTGGCATTAAGCATACTCACATTTTCTCTCTGGCTTACCAGTACATAGGTTCATTTCAATGATACGGGATTACAAAGCCCTATATTTTATTTTTCATTTGGAGATTTATAGAGAGCAATTTTTTTCCATCCCGCACCAACCTCACCAAATTATGATTTTATCCTCTATATAAGCTAACTTCATATCTCATTTCTGCCATCGATACGGCTATTTTCTTGAATGTGAATGAAGTACTTGGCATGATAAATATTGAAGTATATCTACAGTTTCATTTTCACATACAATTGACACTTTTCAAAGAATAAAACCATTGCTGCAGTATTTACTAAGTGTCTCTATTTTGATTTTTGAATAGTGTTTCAATATAGCAAGCAATTCAACATAATTTCTCTTCATTTATGAGCATGTTATATTATTTCAACATAATCATGCAGTACTAGAATGAGTTATGTTTATGACATGCCATTCATATTGGAAAATGTGCATATAGATACTGAAATAATTCTAATATTACATTTCACTACTTTTTCAGTGACAGAAAAATGTAGTGTTCTACTACACTGAGTTACAAATGCTACATAATGTAATCTTGCTGAATTACCTGTTTGCATTTTAGTTTTCCAGTGTTAGCAATCCTTCAGTATTACCCAAAAATTAAGATGAACATCAGGTCTGTGTATTCTTAACTGCTGCATATTTCCACTTAGTAACTTGCCTACTAATTGTCATGTTGATTTGGTTTATGAAAAACATATAAGTATAGAGATTTGTGTCAGTGTTTGTGCTGTCATAACAGCTTAACAGAATCTTTATTTTACTACTAAGGTAGAGGTCCTACATTTCTACATCATGTTTTTGGAAATAGGTTGTCTTCATTCCTGTTGCTGAGACATTTTGCTTACAGTACTTTGTAGCTCTTTTTTCTGGACAAAAGGGAATTGATGGAAAGACTGCAGTTGGAAAGAGGACCTCCTCTCTGCTGCGGCTATTGAACTATCAGAAAATTGTGCGATGACCCAAGTACTTTGTGGTTACTGTACAGTATTTCCTCTGGTTCCGTGTCTATAACTTAAAACTTTCCCTGCATTTAAATGGGCCTGATTCTTTCCCTTAGCTTTGTTTTGCACCACCTAAGTTGTAGAAGAACGAATGAAATAACTTCTGATTGAGACTCACAGGAAAAAAACTATGTAAAAAATCAGGGCAAGAATCCTTATCCTACACACTCAACCTCTGAGTAACTCAGCTCAATTAATGATGAAAGGTAACTTTACCATAGAAATGCTGTCAATTCTGATAGAATTTTTGACATTCTCTTTACCTGTCCTTGATCAAACCTAGACATGTTTTCTTAGGAGACAAAATCGCTTATTTAATGCAGTTTAACTATCACCCCTTGTCATAAATGTGGTATAAAATATTTGTTCTATAACCTACATTTCAAAAAGAAGGGAGAGATAATTGCTGTTACAGGGATATTAGCACACTGGTTACTCAACTTTGAATTGTTGGACATGAGCAGATAGTACTGTGATACGCAGGTTTATATTTGTCACCTTCACATTTAAGACAAATTTTTAAATAATAACTATTATTTATGTATGTCCTACAGTTCTGCAGAGCCATGATTGAGTCAGGTAAAATTAATTTCAGACTTTCTTGCACAGGATTTGCTGAAGCAAAAAGTTAACCAATAATAGAAAAATGATGGGCAAAGAGGTTAATTGTCAATGGCTAAGAAACATTAAACTCCCAGAATCTTCAAGTCCTGGCTTGACATCCTCTCTGTTACTAGTGAAAAAGGAAGTTAACACTTTGCTTAATGAGATTTGGAGGACCTTTAGGATCCACAGTGCAAACATGGTGGAAAAAGAGTAAAACTAAAGGAAGTTTCCTAAATGTGGTTGCACTTCCAATCCATCTGTGATTTCCCCATCCTAGAGGGGAAATCTATTGTCCAACTTCTTATACTGCACAGTTCAGCATGGCAAAAAGCAAAAAAAAAAAGAGACTGCCTGTTTTAACACTATAGTCTTGCATCTCTTCTCTAAATGTAGAAGGGGCAGAGTTTGTTTTTTCAAGGTTTAAAATAATGGAAACTACAGTAAAAACTGTAGAAGTATTGTAAATCTGTGATAACTTTTCATTATTAATTATGAGATCTTACAGATTACTAACAAGTAACATTATATATTATTTCAGTTAATCATATCTTACCATGTTAATTTTGATGGGAGGAAGAAATTAATTCAAATTACTGGTCAAAGAAGTGACATTTAGGCTCTGAAGCAATTGGTGATGTAGCACTTTGGGTCAGGTAGATCCCATAGGTTGTCTTCTGGGAGGACTTGTGCTTAAAGTGAAATAACCTGCTTGGATATTCATAGGCCTGAGGCATTGTCTTAACATTTACTGTAACAGCATCCACTGTCTTCGCAGATATTCTGAAAAACCCTTGAAAGAGAAAACTGAGAGAAATTGCACTCTTTTGGGCTGTTAAAGGTAATTTCACCCATGACCTTAATGTGCCTATTCTTCCATTTACCTTCATATTTCTAATCCATCGATCCCTTGACCATGATCATCAGTAAAAGTTTCAATGGTTTTCAGTTTATGCTGTTTATTTAATGATCCTATTGTGGTGTTTGTCTCTGCTTTTGCTATTAGCTTAGGATTTTTAGTGCTGTAAGAAGCAACCTTTGAATCAGTCTGCAGTACTCCCTGTAAGATGGAGTACATGAGATTTCAGAAAAAGAAAGTCTTATGGCATATGTGTCCTTGCCTGGGACTGCAGAGTGGCAGAAGAAATAAAAAACCTTCAGAAACAAAGGTTATAATAAAACCCATTAATTCCTTGTAAGTCAGATGTAAGTGTGGAACTTTTAGCTTGTGCATTAGTTCTGAGGTCTCTCATTCCTCACCTGCTATGTGATTGCAGAATTTTTTTTACAATGAAACTTCATGGGAAAATTTCAGCGTAAAAAATGTGTATGGGAAAATTAGTGCAATCTCAGAACCTAGTAGGTTTTCTGTGGATTCCCTGTAGCTACATGTAGAGATCTTTGAGTTTTTCTTGACAGTCACTGGATCACTGAGGTATCCTACCTGATGGGGACATAGTCACAAAGCTGTGAAGGACCTATATTCTTTGAAAGAGGAAGACCTATGTGCAAAATGAGAAACTCCACAAGGGTAAGAGGGAGGTGTTTCCATGCCTGCCTTAAAAAGACTACTATTATTCTATGGTAGAGGACTCTTGTGGCTTTGATATAATAGAGCTCTCAATGGGGCAGTGGAAAGTTAGAGGTGACAAGCTGAACTAATAAACCATAGGTACTCATAGGTAAATGAGTAAGCAGAGTGATATTTTCAACCCAATACCAACTTAATGTGTAGGTTGTAAGAGGAAGAATGGTGTAGAACATGAACAGAAACCTGCATTTTGTAGGATGAAAGGGTAGGCTGTCACTGGCTTATTGGCTGACCTGCAGTTAGGCAAAGAACTTAGCACTTGTCTTGGAGAGACTGACTGCTGGGATTTTTTTTCCTACATGGAAGATATTCTAAATCTACAAATATAATTTGGTAAGAGGAGGCCAAATTTGGGCCTGTCAACTTTGACACATCCCTTAAAAGATTCCAAATGATAGAAATAGTGTGTAAGAGAGTTGTAACAAAGGAGAGGTTTTCAGTTCTTTTAACAGGGAGCTACATAATCACACTTTCTTGCAGAAGCATTCACTATGAAGATCTGTCAATAGAAATCTCAAACTGTGAATATACAATTGAGCTTTATTATCCCTTTGTTATTTTGTAACTACATAGGTATGACAGGCAGAAACTGATTTTAAAAGAAATTCACAATTGTCAGCACGTCACATGCATGAATCCCACTGCTGGAAGTTTTTCAGTAAATCAGCATCTTTGGGTAGCTGCACCAAATGCCATATTTTAAAGAAATGTTTTTGCTCATGGTAACACTCAAGTGCTTTAAATTAAGAGAATGAACATCCTAACATTTTGTTACAGCTTTGAACAGCAGGCAGATGGTCCTCTGCTTCACACAGAGCAGACAACGAACAGTGCAGTTATAAGTACCTGATAAAAGGTGATGAGGGGATGGTACACATAGGGAAACCTTCAGCTAGACTTGCCAAGACATCCCCAGAAGCCCACATGGGCAAGTAGTGCTGTATTGTAAAAAACACGTCACACCTGAGACAACCCAGGTCTCCTCAAAAGTCCTTTGACTGTTTAAGGAGTACAGTGAAAGAGGATGTAGAGGTCTCCAAACCTTCACAGACCAGCAGGACTATTTGTCTGCCTTTGTATCTTAATGATTTTCACCTCTTCTTGGTAGAGCCTACCATGCAATGCAGAGAGGTAGGGAAACCTCTAGTGAACTTCACAGGTCTATCTTTCATAAGAGATAAGGGAGTAAAACTGTGCCTTAGGGGGCATTTTTTTAAAGGGTTAACTTTATTTTGTATTAAAATTGATTTGTGATTAATTTATTTCAGAGTTTCCAGGAGATTGTGTTGGCTGTGTTTCCTCAGACACATCAAAGGAGCTGTTTGTGACAGTTGCATAGCAGATATTTTTTCCTACCCTATGCCAAATCTTGACTGCCACTCCTTGTACCTGTGCTCAGGCTTAAGGGTTCCAATTTTTAAGGCGGTTAGGGTTTGAATTCCAAAGACAAGGCAAGGCATGTCTGCTATGATGTACATGTAACAAACATTAATCTCAACAGACACTACACTTTTCAGAAACCTTGTTCTCCACCATATGTATATTAAATGAACAGTCTACTAAAAGAAACTACAGTTTCCTTAATCTCATTTCTGACAGAACCTCCACTCAAATTCTCCAACAGACCCATGCACCTGTGACTGAACTGTCTGAGCAGCAAGGCAGAGAGGGGGACTGAAATCAACTCCTTAAACAGCTGGACCACAGAGTGACAGATTGTTTGTGCATTGAGTGATATGCAGGATCTGGTTCAATATCTCACAATGGAATCACCGCTCTGTGACGGTGATCGTAATGTACTTCCTTTCAGTCCCCCCACAGGAGCAACAAAGGCCAAAAATTCCACCACAAACATGCTTAACTTCAAAAAGAGCAACTCTGTGAAAACAGGGAGGAAGCCCAGTAAAAAAGAAGCTAAAATGGGCCACTAAAAGAATTAAATCCTTCCAGGGAGCAAGAAGATCACTGAGCTAAGGGCACAGCAACAGAGCATGCCCCATCCTTTAGGAAAGACTTCAGAAAGGGTAAAGGGAGGCCAGCATGGCTAATCAGCAAAGGAAAGAAAGTTACTAGAAATAAGAAGGATCATTCAGAAAACTGAAGTTGTGTCCAAACAAAGTAAGTAGGGGAAACTGTGAGCTAAAGACTAAATATAAAACTCTAATGTGTCTTAGCCAGAAGAGTTTAAGAAGTAACTAGCTTCAGGGATCAAAATCTCTGTTAAACCTATTTTGATCATTTCAGCAGAAACATCTGATGACCAGCATATACAATGGCTATACAGAGGACAAAGGCTTTCTGGGGAAGGTAACTCTTTTCTGTACTGATGTTTGCCACGACTAAACCCAGGACTGTTCCAACATAGAAACTTTCTGGATTTTGGGTTGGGGTTTCTTGTCTTTTGGGATTTGATTGATTTGGGGGTTTGTGGTTTGTTCTGTTTTGGGTTTGGGCTTTGGGTGTTGGTTTTTTTTTTTTTTTTTTGGTTGTTTGTTTGTGGGGTTTTTTTGTGGTGGTGGGTTTTTTTGTGAGAGAGTAAGTACCTAAAACTGAAGGAACTCAGGGGAAAAAAAACAACCCAGTATCTAAAACTGAAGGAACTCAGGGGGGGGAAAAAAAGTACCAAAAAGTACAAAAATACAGAATAAATAGTAGTAACAGTAATAAGTAATTTCCACCTAAAATCTCTGAAGATTTGAAATAATTGCATCTGAACGGCAAACTTGAGTGGTCTGACTGGTGTAGTCTGTTTGGGTTTCCAACAGGCTTTTGACAAACTCTCACACTAAGGTCTTATACAGAAATTAAACAGTCACAACATAGAAAGCAATTGCCACATGGCTTAGTAACTGGCCAGAAAGCAAGAAACAGAAGATAAGGGCAACTGGCTGGTTCATACAATGGAGGAGAGGTCACCAGGGCAGTTCCACAAGGAGGATCATGCTGTTTAAAAATACATGTAAGATACATGGAAATACGGGTAACAGAGTTTGGTGATGTGAAGAATTGCCAAAATGGTTGGGTAATAAAATTATCCAGATTAAATTCAACATAAGTAAATGTACATTATGAAAAACAAGTCTACTTCTTGTGGAAGGTGATGGGATCTGAATTCACAGTTATCACTGAAGAAATAACCTGGGGGTTATGGTAAATAGTTCCATGAAACTATCAGTTGGGTTCTTGTCAGCAGTCCAAAAAAAAAAAAAAAAGGCAGATCAGTTGTTGGGAGTTATTAGGGAATGAGTACAAACAGAAAACATCATTATTCCGCTGTAGGAAACTATGATTCAGCTGGATATTAAAAATTATGTGCAATTCTACTCATGTCTTTGCAAAACCAATGTTTTAGAACTGGAAAAGGTGCAGAAAGTGGCAACAAAGATTTAAAAAGCAGTGAAAAGCTTCTCTACAGAGGCTGGGACCTGAGCTGATATGTTAGAGGTCTATAAAACCACAAATGCTAGCAAAAAAGTGGATGCGGACTATTAACTGTCTCTTAAAGTGCTAGAGCATGTGAATGGAATCATAGAATCATAGAATCATAGAATGGTAAGGTTGGAAGGGACCTCAAGGATCATCTAGTTCCAACCCCCTGCCATAGGCAGGGACACCTCCCACTAGTACAGGTTACTCAAGGCCTCATCCAATCTGGCCTTGAACACCTCCAGGGAGGGAGCATCCACAACCTCCCTGGGCAACCTGTTCCAGTGCCTCACCACCCTCACTGTAAAGAACTTCCTCCTAACATCTAGTCTAAATCTCCCCTCTGCCAGTTTAAACCCATTGCCCCTTGTCCTGTCGTTGCAAGACCTTGTAAATAATCCTTCCCCAGCCTTCCTGTAGGCCCCCTTCAGATACTGGAAGGCTACTATCAGGTCCCCTCGAAGCCTTCTCTTCTCCAGGCTGAAGAGCCCCAACTCTCTCAGCCTGTCCAGCAGGACACTTATATTACTTTTGTTCGAATCAACTCTGAAATATGCTTAGCATTGTTTCTTTGTCTTACATTGAGTTCTTTCCTGAGTAGTGATTTCATCAGTGTAGTTTTAAAATGTTGTCATACCTAGACGTGCTGGTTTGAGGCTAATTGTAACATTTTAATGAACAAAATAAGATAATTGATTGTGAAAATAAAATAATAATGACGTCTATATAATTCATTGGTTTACTGAGAGGGATAAAAAACTAAAATGTCAACAATTTGTCCCACTGTGCTCTGCGATGCTGGACCTGTTCTCTTCCTCCTCACTCCTCTCTAGTATCTTTTCTACTAATCCTGGTTAACAGAATACAATGTAAGCTCTGCTGGTTGTTTTGTTTGTCTGTCTGGGAAAGTAGAGGGAGAAAGAGAGGGGTAGCTTTTAGCCCTTCTGGACAGCTCTATCTGTCTGGGAGGGAAGATGGATTTCTGTATTACTTTTAGTTTGTATATGGTTGTAAATATATTGTATATATATGCTTAGAAATTTCGCTTTGCTGAAAATATAACTCCATTTTACTTCCAAGATATCTGAGCTAGTCTGGTAAATTCCATTGGTGGTGTTGGTGAAGTTCCTAAGCCATCACTCTGGGAATATATAGATTTTTTAAAATGGGTTTTGTGGATTTACCTGAAACCACCTTTCCAGCATTTAAGGTGATGTCTGTGTTATACCAATTTGTCAACTTTTTTTTTTNGTGTAGAGGAACACATATCAAATAATTTCTCATGCTGCTTGGTTTCACTGTAGATAACCAAAGTTCTGATACCATATATATTAATATATTTTACATTTAAGTTAGTAGGAATGTTCTATGACATAATTCCATTTGAAAATACTGACTGATTAAAAGCATAATTCCTACATGTTGAACTTTCTAATTTACAGGTGGGATTTTGTGCTCGTATAGAAATGTTCCACAAATGAGGGATTCTGTCGTTTGACTACTTCTGAGCTGCACCTGGAGTGAAAAAAAAAACCAAACCAGAAGTATCCTTAGGTAATTTTTCCAAGTTTTAGATATTTTTTAGACAGTTGATAAACTATGCTTATAGTAGAAGTATAATTGGCTTGATCTAAGATAAAGGATCAATATATTACTCTTCCTAAGAAATGTAACAACTCTATTACAGCTTTCCCTTTGCACTAAGGTGCTGTCTGTCTTTTTTTTCCTTTTTTTTTTTCTTAAAAGCATTAGTCCTAGTTTGATTAAATATACACAGATTATTAAGCATTCTGTAAAGAAAGCAAATGCAAAGAGCACACTGCCCTGAAATCAGACTCATTTGGCAGATTTCATACTAACTTGATAGTAATTATGATCTCCATTGAGTGAGACAGGGAGTGAATAAGATATTTAACACTGTGTGCTTTGGCTATGAAAACCTTTTCAACTTGTGCTTTCAATTTCTGGGTTTCAGTGTTATTAAAATATTTACATGAGTATATTTTAAAAGAAATAATTATATTTTTTGACACACACACTGTTTTTTTTAATCTCTCAGAGACATTTCCCTCTGTTTGCTGTCCTATTCCCAGAGATGGATACTCTAGCCCTCATATAGAGCAGGCCCATAAATATCTCTTTTCAGCATTGGAGCTGTAGTTACAGTGTAGTGAAATCTATCATCTCTCTCACAGAAGATGCAATCTGTCTGCACCAGAAAATGACACCGTTTTAATTTAAGAGATTGGATGCAAATATTCCAGGGAATACAGCTCTTTCCACATAGTTTTTGCATGTAGAAATCACTCTTTCTCTTTACTAAACATTATAGATTATCATAGGATATATATAGCACTTGTTTTTTTAACATTGCTAGTCTAACTCAAAGGGGAGTTTCTCAAATAAGCATTGTAATCTATGTCAATACTCAGAGTAACTACCGTGTCTGAATACCTTCTAAGTTCTCTAACACCACTTTCTTAACGGTGCTACTGGAAAAGAATGCAGCATTCTCAGGCCATGAGAATCTCAGCCATAAGGTATCTAGGGTGCTGTATTTATCGGAATAGAAGTGCTTATAAAAACCTTAGGATACAACTCCTTCACAATCCTGAAAGTCATCTTAAAACCTCTAAAAGGTAATGATACTGAGAGAATAAATTTGACAGTGTTTCGCACATTTTTGCACCAGATTCAGTCAAATTGGAAATTATGGGCAAAGTTTTTTGTTGTTGTTGACTTCAGTTATTTTTAAATTTTAATGCATTACATAAGAGTCATGCTCTTATTCCTAGATGTCTGTTGTATGAAGATTATAGCAAAAGATTAGTAATTACTAGATAAATTTACTAGGTCTAGTAGATCTCACATGTCCTGTTTCTTGTGCCTTTCCAAGGCAATCCTCATTGGAGAGAAGAACAGTAGAAATGAGAGGGTAAGACAAATTTTTCAGAATATTGAAGTCACGTTTCTAATTCAGTCAAGAGCATGAATGTGATTGATGATTTTGCAAAAGTGTGAAGGGCAAAATACAGATAAGCTACAAGAAGAATCCATGGTGCCTGCACACTTGGCACTTATTGTGAAAAAGCCAGCTAAACATGTCTTCAGAGTTCTGGTTCTCAGATTTGTAGGTTTTTTCCCTGCTGAAGTCAGCTTGCATAAGAACTACATGTTATCTCTCAAGCCTGCTACTACAGTTTGTGAAGAAGGTGTCTAATACATGAAACTTGACATAGTAAAGGACAAAATTTGGGGTATGGATTAGAGCTTCATCTTTATTTTCTTTCTCTCTTTTATGTTTATTTTTTATTGTTGCTTGTGTTGAGTTGTTGGTTTTGTTATTGTTGTTTCACTGGGGTTTGGTTTGGGGAAGTGTTTTTGAGTTTTTTTGTTGTTGTGGTTTGTTTTGTTTAGCCAACAAAATGAAGCACAACCCCTGAGACATCCTTCTTCTCAATCCCAGAACTGAAATGCTACAGTCACGTGCTGTGCTTTCGCTCTTCGCATGTACGTGGATAATTTGCCCTGTCCTTCTTGCAGAACAAATCATTACTGCAGGAAGGGAGGAACGTGCAATCAGTGAGGAGTCAGTGACTCCCATTGGAGATGGTAGCTCTATGCTTCCTTCCTCAGCCATTTCCACATTCAGCTGTTGCCATGAAAATCATCTTTTTTAATATGAATTATCCTTCCATTTCAGTATGTCACCTTGTGCATGCAAAGTTTGGTAGGATCTTTCCAGAAAAAACACTCTTTAACAGTTCCTATAGTGCCTGTTGCATGCTTCAGGCAGAAAGCAAGGCATATGGAGGAAAGTAGTAAGTGGATGCAAAACACATCCTATTTTCCTAAAAATACTTAAGGAAAAATAATAGTGGTAAAAATATAATAACATTTGGCAACTCAGTGAACATGACATTATTTTTTTTTTTCCCTAAGCTGGTTTGCTTTTGTTTGGCCTCCCTGTCTGTGTTAGCTTTTAACAAATGCAGTTGTCATTTTCTACATGAGTGAGAACATTTTCAAGACTGTGGATCAAGCTAGCAAAAAGTGAGCAGTAGTGTGAGACCATCAGCAGGTGCGTGGGAGAAAGAAGCAATTTGGGAAGCCTGAAAGAGTGCATGTGAGGTTTGGCAAAGAAGAATCAATGTTATAAAAAGCTCAGTAAAAACCATTCTGTTTGTAAGATGCATGACTGGGACAACTGTACTGACAAGAACATGAGTTGTTTTTCTATACTGGAACAGTTTCTGAATTTTTTTAAAAAAATATCTCTGGATTTTAAAGGTAATTTCCTTTTTTCAATGCATTTGGAAATACTAATCTTTGCATTGAGGTTGGAATTTTACACACACCTCCTGAGAACTGCTTATTTTACATTGGTTTAGAAGCAAGAAAGAGAGCAGGATGTCAGTTTTAAGGATCTCATAATACAGCTGGTTGCTGCAAAGTCACTGAAAAAAAGAAGCATTTTCACAAGAAATATTGCAATCATGGAAAATTTCCAGAGAAATTTTCCCAATAGCTATACGTGCTAGGCATAATAATAGAGAATTGACATTGAGTTAGCTTCTACATGAATATGGAGATGTTAGGAGAAGTATAGTTACATAAGCCACCTGCTCACCAAATATCTATTAACATGCTTGCTGTATTTAGTCCTAAAAATCAGAATAGCTCTGTAATGCAAAAGCAGTGAACGCATTTGTGTTAGCACTTTGGGACAGAGAGACTTTAATTTGCCAAAGAAGAAACACATGTAACATTCTCGGAGAAACCGTGTCAGAGCTGGCAAACCGAAGGAAATCACGAAGTCAAGAGGAACATTTTCATTACTTTAACAATGCCAGAATGTGTTGACTGATAACAATCAATGAGAAAACAAAGCATTGCAGTAGCAAAGTGATAGTTAATGAAGAGTACCTAAAAGGGCTGAGATGAACAACACATCAGAAACAAGTGAAAAAGTCCCAAGCTTGATGTGCTGTTTATAATGATGATGTATTCATTATGTCAGGGCAATCTATACTGGGAGTGAAGTTGTGAAGAAAACAGAACAAAAGAGGCAATCTAGAAAAAACAAAATTTTAAACAGAAGCTAAGACTCCAGTAGGATAGCAGTCAGACCTTCCTGAAGAGAGATTTGTCAGAGATAAAAAAACAAAAAACAACAAAGATGAAAGTCATAGAAAGGAGTGTGAGGGGGAAGAGTTCACTGTTCCCAAGGCAAATATGCAGCCTCATTACATAACTCTTTTTACAACAGGTCATTAATTGCCCATTAAATACACATACTGTGGGAAGTAAATATTCATGTTTCAGTGACCCAAGAATGTATATCACTAACTGAAACATTTCAGTCTCTAATAAAAGGTTGATGGTATCTTGTATGAGGAAAAAATAAGTGATAGAATAAAAATGGTTTTTTGCAGGAAACACTGCCACCACCCCAGTGATACATAGATAACTATTGACTTGGTCCTTTTATGGCTCTCTGAAATTATCCTGTATTGTCTCATTTAAATGTATGGAGGGAAAAAAAGAAGATACTGAATATTTTATCATAGTTCTCTTCCATGCTACAGAAGGTACTTCGGGGTGTAATTCTTAGTGCGAGGCAAGATACATTTATTTATATGTGCCCCACTTCATGTCATACTATTAGTAAGTATTAGAAAGATGACAGAAATTCAAGATACTGAAACTATAGACTTTACAGCTTTTTTTTTCTTTCTTTTCCCTGTTACGTTCCTATTCTGAATTAGCATAATTTCGATATAACAAAAAAAAGTCATAAACCCTAATCCACTACAGTCCTAAGTATTCTGTCTTCTGTTTCACTTGAATAAGCATACTTATTCAAGTTTCTTCTTTGTAATGAGACTATTTACCCTTTGTTTTTCTGTTGAGATGATACCACCTTATGGTAGCATGCCATGGTAAAGACTAGAAGAATATTAGGCATCATTGGAGAACACGCTGAAGTAAAGTGTACTCCATGGAAAGCAGAGTAAAAACATACGAAATTACATGCAATAGCATAAACTGCCTAGGAAAAAATATTGTAATTTTGGAATGAACTCATTTCACTTCAGAAAAGGAGCTGAAATGTTCTATAATCATAGAATCATAGAATGGTAAGGTTGGAAGGGACTTCAAGGACCATCTAATTCCAACCCCCTGCCATAGGCAGGGACACCTCCCACTAGTACAGGTTACTCAAGGCCTCATCCAATCTGGCCTTGAACACATCCAGGGAGGGAGCATCCACAACCTCCCTGGGCAACCTGTTCCAGTGCCTCACCACCCTTACTGTAAAGAACTTCCTCCTAACATCCAGTCTAAATCTCCCCTCTGCCAGTTTAAACCCATTGCCCCTTGTCCTGTCATTGCAGGACCTTGTAAATAATCCTTCCCCAGCCTTCCTGTAGGCCCCCTTCAGATACTGGAAGGCTACTATCAGGTCCCCTCGAAGCCTTCTCTTCTCCAGGCTGAAGAGCCCCAACTCCCTCAGCCTGTCCTCATAGGAGAGCTGCTCCAGCCCTCTGATCATCTTTGTGGCCCTCCTCTGGACCCGCTCCAACACTTCCATGTCCTTCCTGTGCTGAGGGTTCCAGAACTGCACACAGTACTCCAGGTGGGGTCTGACGAGAGCAGAGTAAAGGGGCAGAATCACCTCCCTTGCTCTGCTGGCCACGCTTCTCTTGATGCAGCCTAGGACTCGGTTGGCTGTCTGGGCTGCATGTGCACACTGCAGACTCATGTTGAGCTTTTCATCAACCCAGACTCCAAGGTCCTTTTCCTCAGGGCTGCTCTCCAGCCATTCACCACCCAGCCTGTATTTGTGCTTGGGATTGTGCCTACCCAGGTGCAGGACCTTACACTTGGCCTTGTTGAATCTCATGAGGTTGGCCTGGGCCCACCTCTGCAGCCTGTCCAGGTCCCTCTGGATGGCATCCCTGCCCTCTAGCAAGTTGACTGTGCCACACAGCTTGGTGTCATCTGCAAACTTGCTGAGGGTGCACTCGATTCCTCTGTCCATGTCACTGACAAAAAAATCTACATTATTCATTATACAATGAAAATCTACATTACATTTTACACCCTTTTCAGCTGTCTCCAGAGAGAATACACAGTCCGAGAGATCTTGAAGCTTTTAGAAGACTTTTAGAAATGGCATACTGCCAATATTTGATGGGAGAAATTAAAACACTATCTGATACTGGCTCTATATCTAACAGGATTGTTCCTAAACTTCTTAAGTGCATACAAACATGCATGTACACAAAGATATCTGTGATAAGGGGTTAATATGGCTGTGAATACTTGTTTATATCTCTATATTGTTACCACCAGGGTGTTGATGAGCATGTATTTATCCATAAGCCACTAATTTGCTACCACTTTGCCCATGCTGTTGGAGAACCTCGTTACTTTCCAGTATCTGATTGGGAGAAGCTGACCAGAATTTTAACTGGATCGTTAGAGCACCACAGCGAGCTCCACGCTACAATGAATGATGCTTTCTCTGAGAATGCCACACAGCATATGTAAGTTTCCTTTCTTCTGATATGTACAGTATGTGCTCTAGCAAAAATAAATATCAAAGTGCAAATTCATTTAAAGGTGACCTGCAAGAGGATTAGAAATAACCTCGCAGTTTTAGAGATATATGCTGTGTCCCAAATGACCAGGCTAAGCCAGGCATTTAGTACTGTTTTAATATGAAATGTAACCATTTTCACTTTTAACGTTTCCAAGAAGTCTTCACTCACTGTGTATTGTTGGCTTCTTCCCAGTGCAACGCATGGGCCTAGTGATGATTGTGTCAAAACCACTACAGAGGCTCCAAGACAGACCCAGGTTTGACCCACTAGGGTATTTTTAAACAATGTTACAGGGATTTCAAACATTTTACATTTTGTCAGTAGGCAGTGAAGAATGTTAAAAAAAACCAACTTAGTGTGCACATGTTATAAACCTACAAGATCTTTAGAAAGCAGTTTTATCTAGTGTTGTTAAGCTAGCCCCATATTTTGAAAGGGGTCATGTCATGGATGATAGGTCACCTCGTACAGGAGCAGTTCCTCCTATGCAGTTACAATTTGGAGGGTTTCAAAAAGAAAATTTTAAAAGTAGGTGGGGAGAGAGAATGGGATTTACATGTAAATTTAATAACTCTTTTAAGGGAGTTTCTGAGACATACTCTCCATGTTCCTAAATCTCACAAGTGCTTGATAAAGTGATTTTATTACCCCTTCCTATACTGACTATATTTGTACTGGGGTGCCAATTTCGGCATCAATTCAGTTCAGTTCCAACTATTTTAATTACCCTTTAAATTACACTTTCTACAAAATCTGCACAGTCACTATGTTATTTAATCAAAGATTGTTCACATAAGTAAGGATTTCCACATTCATTTGTCAGAACCAAATAATCATTGCTTTTGCTGACGTTGACTTACTGCATCCCACATAGTTTGAACTGTAAAATGGCATTGGTCTTGTTGCATGTGCATTGTTTCATTCTCTGTTACTCGTGCAAATTTAAATTGACAGCAGCTTTGAATTACAGGCAAGTGTCAACTCAAAATCTGCATCTCTTTCTTTTAATAGTAAGATAAAATAATAAAATATTCCCGCTCATATTGACTCCTTCCTTTCATCTCCTCAAACCTAAACTGACTTCAGTATTAATTCAAATAATATCTCTCACTACAAAAACCTTGGTGCATCCAAAAATTGCCTGTTTATAGCATTGTCAGGAAAGTCATTAGATTCATCTCAGTACTAAAGTGAATATGGTAAAAAACCTCCATGCTTCATCCATTGGGACCCAGAGCAGAAAGCAAATTAGCTCTTTATCTTGTTTGGATTTTTGTTAATCAAGAAAAATGCACTTAATTACTCTGACAGGAAGCAGTGCGTGTAGAAACTGCACTGAGCCTGGGGCCAGATGTCACGCAGTCTGAGATAGCATAAGTTTGTTGTGCTGCTTCTCTGTATGTAGAAGAGAACCTACTTAATCACAGCCAGAATCATAGAATTATAGAAGAACTTGTTATTTTATCTAAATGGGAATTTCATCAAGTCACATAACAAAAACTTGTCCTTTCATGGTTCATTTTGGATTAGCAATCTATGACCTTTTTTTAATGTCAAAAACTACAAAAGTAAAGAACTGAGAATTAGAATTGTATTTTGTTGAGATTCAGCCAACGCTGGTGTTAACTAGAAACAGCTGTAATTTTCTAACTGTATTTAAAAGTAGTCTTAGATCTGTTTATTGAGGACAAAAGTAGAATAGCCCTGTACTTTATCAACAGAGAAAGCTAGAAACTAGGTTAGCCTATAGGCAGAATGCTACTGGCAAGTATCTTTCTTCAGGTTAATATTGAGAGTTGGGTTTTGTGATGCTGCCTACAGTTCCATAGTTCTGATGTTTCACATATTCTCTGTGGAAAAATTACAAGAGCCATTCTTCTCTCACAGCATTTTTATCAAGGATTACCACTGAGAAAGAAAAAAATGAAACACTTGTTCTATGAGCAGGAAAACAAAGCAAGGGCCTTTATGGATTTGTGTCTCAGGACTGCACTCCCATCTGAGTTGCAGGATATCTAATGAGTGGTAACGTAGCCTTTCCTGTATCAAATCATTATAAGAGACATTCTTCTCTTTGGTTTTTTTTTTTTTTTTCCTCTCTCTCTCTCTTGTTGGTTGGTTGGTTTTGGTTTCGTTGTTGTTTTCTAGACATGGCCATGTGAGGCTTGGGTTTTTTCTGAAACCTGAATAAGGTTGAGTCTCCATAATCTTTCAAGTCTCTCAATTTTTCTTATAACTGACTAGTGAAAATTTCCAACTTTGAATCAACAGACAAAAATGAAGTATGATTGAATGAGCTTGAGGCAAATCAGTTACATCTAGGAAAGTTTCATTAACACAAAAAGTAGAGCGTGGCTCAGTCAAAACTTCCACCTAATTCCTGTGGGCTGTCCTTAGACAGAAATTGAGATCACTAGTTTGGAGCTTGAAATGGTCAGTAATTTGACTTCTGTTTCTTAGCCCATCATTCCTGATAGATCAAATATCTTGAGAATACCTCCTATCAAAGAAACAAACAAACAAACAAAAAAAAAAACCAACAAAAAAACCCCAACAAAAATTTAAAAAATCCAACCCAAACAACCCCTCCCAACCCAAAAAAACCATAAAACACAAATAACAAAAAACCCAACCAAAAGCAACTCTTAGTCTTGTTTTTAATAATTACCTTATCTGCTGCATTTTTTGAGACTCCTTATGGTAATGTTCTCTTAATTGGAATTGAAAGTAGTGCCAAGCAAAGTCTATACAGCTCACAGGTCCTTTGCAGCCTTTCACTGGAAGTTCATCAAGTCATCAAACTTGAAGAGATGCTCAGGGTAGGGATTTTAGTTTGCTATGACATTTTGTTCTTATGCTGCAGTAGCACATTAGCGTTGCTCACTCCCAAATAACAGCAATGACTACAGTCAGATTGTTTATATGCAGTGAGATTGAAGTTTAAGAGCAGATTGTAGAGTTTCTTCTCCTCATCATTGCAGGGGCTGTAAATTTTGACCATAGATTACTAGTATGTGAAGTGTACAGGTTCATATGTAGGGCATTCTTTTGAGTGCTTTGCACCGGTAAGTGATGTCAGAAAGCAAGAAAGCACCTCACTACGTGTGTGCGTATTTTCTCATCTGCTGTTTTCTTTCTTCATTTTGTCCGCCTTTATAAGAAATGCTAATTTAACTTCAATGTTCGTGTTGTTAGGGCTGCAAAACATTGGTCACCTATCTCAAGTTCAGACCAACATCAGCAACCTCCCAATACAAAGCAGGAGCCCATGTCCAACGGTGTGTAACCCTGGCGGAAGATGAAGGCTGTGATGCTGAGAGAAGCACTTTGAGAGGCAGTGGATCCCAGCTCTTAGCTCTATAAAAGGCAAGCTGAGAAACTTACACCTCACCGACAAGTGATATGGTACCAGTCAACTGACTCGGTGAAACCTAAATGCCTGAAAACAATGTCTCCTGGCTCCTACTGAGTTCCTGCTATCACAGTTTATCTGCAATTTAGGAAAGAAACATATAATCTTGCCAATTGCCCTTTAAAAGTTGTCATCTCCTTGTTTACACCATTTCATGAAATAGATAATATTTCAAGGTTATTTGTGACTAGTTTTTGTTCTGAGATGACAGGGAGCATTGCTTCTGATTAACTCAACATGTTCATCAGCATCAAATTCTTCAAGTCCATGGCATCGTCATCACAGATAAATTAATCTTCAAGTATGATGTACTAGCAGGTAATTAATGTTATTTAATCTATTGGAAATGTATTCAAAATAATAGGAAATTTACCTCATTTTGAATAAAAATTTAAACTGAAATGCAGAATCACACAGAATTTGTGTGCTAACCTATTTCTTAGTTTCATTTTAGAAACAGGTACATTCCTGGTGTTTCTATTGAAGCTCCTGAAGAAGAAATATGGCTACTTTGAAATGCAGTAACAAGGCAAATTTTCGCTCAGAATGAAGATCTCTTGCATTGGTTTTGAGGAGTTACTAAAATACATAAGCTAAGCTTCCAAGGATACTGACCTTTTTACTCTGAATCTGGTCATTTTGCTTTGATATTATTTTGAAATTTTCAATGTATTTTTATTATCTCAGAATTTCTCTGTCCCTTCCTTTACAAAGGTTGAAATTGTGGTGAGTTTTATTTTGAAAAACAGAATCTCTAATTTTCCATCCTGCTTGAAATCTGATCTGAATACAAGGTGATACTCGTGACAAAGGCCAGTTCTGTAAGTTTTAGGATAACCCATTTAATTTTAGCTCTTGAATTTGTGCTTTAATCACAGATGATTTAAGAAAAAAAAAAAAAAAGCAAAGAAAAGGAAAAAGAAAGAAGTTCATGAAAATCTCAACAGAAAAAAAAAAAAAAAAAAAAAAAAAAAAAAAAAAAAAAAAAAAAAAAAAAAAAAAAAAAAAAAAAAAAAAAAAAAAAGGCAGCCTTGCAGAAGACCTTTAACCATGCTAGACACCATATCCTTTCAAGGTACTGTAAGAGTCTTGTATCCAAGATCAATGTACCAGAAGACTTGATCTGAGGAGGTTGGATTGTGTGTGCATTGTAATCAAAACATCCTCCCTACTTTTTTATTTTCCCTGTTGAATTTTTTAATAGACATCCACAAAGAAAGAATGGAGACAGACTCTGTTCTGAGAACAATTTATATTTATTCTCCAGTCTGAGAAATTTTGACTTTGATTTGCTTGCCTGTAAAGCTGATGATTCATGTGAAGTTTCCAGAAGTGGCTTTGATATGGCAATCTTCATGGCAGGATAGCACTTTGTGCAGAACCCCATGCTTAGAGGACAGAATTGGAAAGTTGTGGTCAAAACTATTAGAGAAAGGTATTTGTCCTCAATAACAACAAAGAAATGGCATAGAAAAGATAAACCCCTGTTCAGTTGCATTAATTTTCTTATGGAAACATTCTGCTTCCAAAATATAGCTTTAATATAAAATAACATTATTTTTCAGCTCTAACTTGGGATCAGGAAGAGCAGTTGAAAATTACATATGAATTAGCCATATTTGCGTGTCTTGTGTATGCTGCTGCGTGATACGGATAGCCAGAATTCCTACAATGTCTGCATTCTCAAGTGAAAAAACAAATATCATCAACACTTCCACATCTACACACAACACAGAGGCACTCAAGGAAATTGCTCACTTGCAAGGTGGCCATACCATGGCACCCACATTATCCAAAATGTGGAACCACAGCTTTACTGATTGACAGTCCCATATAGTGCAGGTATTCCCCCAGTATTCTGCCAGCCTGCTCTGACTGCTAAGCTCTGAGTTTAAAATTGAAGAATAAAGGTGCATCTCTATTTCATAGTTTCATCTGACAGACATTGTAAGTATAGCACTGTTTTAATCTGGAAATGAAAATACAGTTTTGATCTGCTTTTCATATGAACAAACTATTCAATCTTGGTGTTGATCAGAAAAATCTTATTGTATCAATTATTTAAGTTGATTTATAAACTCAATAGTAGCTGCTCTTTTTTTGCAAGTTATATACAAATAATTACATATAATATACATATCCACTCAAATTTTACTTTACCTTTATACTTAAGACAATTTTGAT